>CATOUR010000290.1:0-539135 GCA_951848785.1 Callosobruchus maculatus
TCTACGTTTCTTTTTTTGGGGTGGGGTGAAATTAGGGTGGTTGGATTTGTTGTATTCATAATAGTTTCTCCATTGACCTACGGAAGAAATACGTACCGGCGTATTTTTACTTCCCACACCGATAGGTGAGGAGAGTACTGTGATCGCGAAAATTTTCGATTTTGAGATAATATACTTTTTGAGCGTTTTATGATGCCTACATAACGAAAATCCACGTCACTCATTTCCGTCGGTCTGTCTGTCTGTCGGTCTGTCTGTCGGCCTGTCTGTCTGTCTGTCGGTCTGTCTGTCGGTCTGTCTGTCGGTCTGTCTGTCGGTCTGTCTGTCGGCCTGTCTGTCTGTCTGTCGGTCTGTCGGTCTGTCGGTCTGTCGGTCTGTCGGTCTGTCGGTCTGTCGGTCTGTCGGTCTGTCGGTCTGTCGGTCTGTCGGTCTGTCGGTCTGTCGGTCTGTCGGTCTGTCGGTCTGTCGGTCTGTCGGTCTGTCGGTCTGTCGGTCTGTCGGTCTGTCGGTCTGTCGGTCTGTCGGTCTGTCGGTCTGTCGGTCTGTCGGTCTGTCGGTCTGTCGGTCTGTCGGTCTGTCGGTCTGTCGGTCTGTCGGTCTGTCGGTCTGTCGGTCTGTCGGTCTGTCGGTCTGTCGGTCTGTCGGTCTGTCGGTCTGTCGGTCTGTCGGTCTGTCGGTCTGTCGGTCTGTCGGTCTGTCGGTCTGTCGGTCTGTCGGTCTGTCGGTCTGTCGGTCTGTCGGTCTGTCGGTCTGTCGGTCTGTCGGTCTGTCGGTCTGTCGGTCTGTCGGTCTGTCGGTCTGTCGGTCTGTCGGTCTGTCGGTCTGTCGGTCTGTCGGTCTGTCGGTCTGTCGGTCTGTCGGTCTGTCGGTCTGTCGGTCTGTCGGTCTGTCGGTCTGTCGGTCTGTCGGTCTGTCGGTCTGTCGGTCTGTCGGTCTGTCGGTCTGTCGGTCTGTCGGTCTGTCGGTCTGTCGGTCTGTCGGTCTGTCGGTCTGTCGGTCTGTCGGCCTGTCGGTCTGTCGGTCTGTCGGTCTGTCGGTCTGTCGGTCTGTCGGTCTGTCGGCCTGTCTGTCGGTCTGTCGGCCTGTCGGCCTGTCGGTCTGTCGGTCTGTCGGTCTGTCGGTCTGTCGGTCTGTCGGTCTGTCGGTCTGTCGGTCTGTCGGTCTGTCGGTCTGTCGGTCTGTCGGTCTGTCGGTCTGTCGGTCTGTCGGTCTGTCGGTCTGTCGGTCTGTCGGTCTGTCGGTCTGTCGGTCTGTCGGTCTGTCGGTCTGTCGGTCTGTCGGTCTGTCGGTCTGTCGGTCTGTCGGTCTGTCGGTCTGTCGGTCTGTCGGTCTGTCGGTCTGTCGGTCTGTCGGTCTGTCGGTCTGTCGGTCTGTCGGTCTGTCGGTCTGTCGGTCTGTCGGTCTGTCGGTCTGTCGGTCTGTCGGTCTGTCGGTCTGTCGGTCTGTCGGTCTGTCGGTCTGTCGGTCTGTCGGTCTGTCGGTCTGTCGGTCTGTCGGTCTGTCGGTCTGTCGGTCTGTCGGTCTGTCGGTCTGTCGGTCTGTCGGTCTGTCGGTCTGTCGGTCTGTCGGTCTGTCGGTCTGTCGGTCTGTCGGTCTGTCGGTCTGTCGGTCTGTCGGTCTGTCGGTCTGTCGGTCTGTCGGTCTGTCGGTCTGTCGGTCTGTCGGTCTGTCGGTCTGTCGGTCTGTCGGTCTGTCGGTCTGTCGGTCTGTCGGTCTGTCGGTCTGTCGGTCTGTCGGTCTGTCGGTCTGTCGGTCTGTCGGTCTGTCGGTCTGTCGGTCTGTCGGTCTGTCGGTCTGTCGGTCTGTCGGTCTGTCGGTCTGTCGGTCTGTCGGTCTGTCGGTCTGTCGGTCTGTCGGTCTGTCGGTCTGTCGGTCTGTCGGTCTGTCGGTCTGTCGGTCTGTCGGTCTGTCGGTCTGTCGGTCTGTCGGTCTGTCGGTCTGTCGGTCTGTCGGTCTGTCGGTCTGTCGGTCTGTCGGTCTGTCGGTCTGTCGGTCTGTCGGTCTGTCGGTCTGTCGGTCTGTCGGTCTGTCGGTCTGTCGGTCTGTCGGTCTGTCGGTCTGTCGGTCTGTCGGTCTGTCGGTCTGTCGGTCTGTCGGTCTGTCGGTCTGTCGGTCTGTCGGTCTGTCGGTCTGTCGGTCTGTCGGTCTGTCGGTCTGTCGGTCTGTCGGTCTGTCGGTCTGTCGGTCTGTCGGTCTGTCGGTCTGTCGGTCTGTCGGTCTGTCGGTCTGTCGGTCTGTCGGTCTGTCGGTCTGTCGGTCTGTCGGTCTGTCGGTCTGTCGGTCTGTCGGTCTGTCGGTCTGTCGGTCTGTCGGTCTGTCGGTCTGTCGGTCTGTCGGTCTGTCGGTCTGTCGGTCTGTCGGTCTGTCGGTCTGTCGGTCTGTCGGTCTGTCGGTCTGTCGGTCTGTCGGTCTGTCGGTCTGTCGGTCTGTCGGTCTGTCGGTCTGTCGGTCTGTCGGTCTGTCGGTCTGTCGGTCTGTCGGTCTGTCGGTCTGTCGGTCTGTCGGTCTGTCGGTCTGTCGGTCTGTCGGTCTGTCGGTCTGTCGGTCTGTCGGTCTGTCGGTCTGTCGGTCTGTCGGTCTGTCGGTCTGTCGGTCTGTCGGTCTGTCGGTCTGTCGGTCTGTCGGTCTGTCGGTCTGTCGGTCTGTCGGTCTGTCGGTCTGTCGGTCTGTCGGTCTGTCGGTCTGTCGGTCTGTCGGTCTGTCGGTCTGTCGGTCTGTCGGTCTGTCGGTCTGTCGGTCTGTCGGTCTGTCGGTCTGTCGGTCTGTCGGTCTGTCGGTCTGTCGGTCTGTCGGTCTGTCGGTCTGTCGGTCTGTCGGTCTGTCGGTCTGTCGGTCTGTCGGTCTGTCGGTCTGTCGGTCTGTCGGTCTGTCGGTCTGTCGGTCTGTCGGTCTGTCGGTCTGTCGGTCTGTCGGTCTGTCGGTCTGTCGGTCTGTCGGTCTGTCGGTCTGTCGGTCTGTCGGTCTGTCGGTCTGTCGGTCTGTCGGTCTGTCGGTCTGTCGGTCTGTCGGTCTGTCGGTCTGTCGGTCTGTCGGTCTGTCGGTCTGTCGGTCTGTCGGTCTGTCGGTCTGTCGGTCTGTCGGTCTGTCGGTCTGTCGGTCTGTCGGTCTGTCGGTCTGTCGGTCTGTCGGTCTGTCGGTCTGTCGGTCTGTCGGTCTGTCGGTCTGTCGGTCTGTCGGTCTGTCGGTCTGTCGGTCTGTCGGTCTGTCGGTCTGTCGGTCTGTCGGTCTGTCGGTCTGTCGGTCTGTCGGTCTGTCGGTCTGTCGGTCTGTCGGTCTGTCGGTCTGTCGGTCTGTCGGTCTGTCGGTCTGTCGGTCTGTCGGTCTGTCGGTCTGTCGGTCTGTCGGTCTGTCGGTCTGTCGGTCTGTCGGTCTGTCGGTCTGTCGGTCTGTCGGTCTGTCGGTCTGTCGGTCTGTCGGTCTGTCGGTCTGTCGGTCTGTCGGTCTGTCGGTCTGTCGGTCTGTCGGTCTGTCGGTCTGTCGGTCTGTCGGTCTGTCGGTCTGTCGGTCTGTCGGTCTGTCGGTCTGTCGGTCTGTCGGTCTGTCGGTCTGTCGGTCTGTCGGTCTGTCGGTCTGTCGGTCTGTCGGTCTGTCGGTCTGTCGGTCTGTCGGTCTGTCGGTCTGTCGGTCTGTCGGTCTGTCGGTCTGTCGGTCTGTCGGTCTGTCGGTCTGTCGGTCTGTCGGTCTGTCGGTCTGTCGGTCTGTCGGTCTGTCGGTCTGTCGGTCTGTCGGTCTGTCGGTCTGTCGGTCTGTCGGTCTGTCGGTCTGTCGGTCTGTCGGTCTGTCGGTCTGTCGGTCTGTCGGTCTGTCGGTCTGTCGGTCTGTCGGTCTGTCGGTCTGTCGGTCTGTCGGTCTGTCGGTCTGTCGGTCTGTCGGTCTGTCGGTCTGTCGGTCTGTCGGTCTGTCGGTCTGTCGGTCTGTCGGTCTGTCGGTCTGTCGGTCTGTCGGTCTGTCGGTCTGTCGGTCTGTCGGTCTGTCGGTCTGTCGGTCTGTCGGTCTGTCGGTCTGTCGGTCTGTCGGTCTGTCGGTCTGTCGGTCTGTCGGTCTGTCGGTCTGTCGGTCTGTCGGTCTGTCGGTCTGTCGGTCTGTCGGTCTATCGGTCTGTCTGTTGGCGTTTTTCTAGCCTCCTAATCTCAGTAACCGCTGCATAGGTTTTGATGAAATTTGGGTAGTGATATGGTGTAGGGTCGTAGCAGGTAATGTTGCTACAACTTTGAAAATCTGTGCATGGGCGGCGGAGCAATTAGCAAAAAACGAAAAATTTCATATATGCCTTAAACTTCGTTTTTAGGCGTTTTAGGGGTTCCTGATCATTTTCTACTTTTTTTTGGGTGGGGGGGAAATTGGGGTGGTTGGGGGGTGGGGGGTTGTAAACCTGAAAACATTGTTGTATTCATAATAGGCTGTCCATTAACCTGAGAGAGAAAGGCCTAAAGGTATAATACACTTTTTTAGGTCCATCCGAACATTGCCTTGTCTATTACAGGAACCAAGGGACTTAGTGAATTTTCCGATGTATACATACGAGTGCTGCTTTAGATCTTTCTGTATTTTATAATCTGGAAACTACTGAACTGATGTTAATGAAATTTCGCCACAGTATTACTACTTTGACGAGGATGGAAAACGCTATGATTTTCAGAAATCGTCTCAGTGGCGGTGCAGCAATACTAGAAAAAACTAAAAATATAAAAACAGCACAAACTTCGTTTTCATGGGTTTTAGAAGTTCATGATCATTTTCTACTTTTTTGGGGGATGATTTGATTTCAAGGCAATCTAGACTATAGCTTCATGCTATGGAAAAATAATAAAACTGGTATTTTCGGAATGTGTAGGAAGTACTGAGTCAATCAATTTGACTACATTTTTTTAAGTCAATGTGAACATTTCCTTGCCTATTACAGAAACCAAGGGACTAGAGTTTTGTGATTTATACATATACGAGTATTGCTTAATTTCGTTCTATGTATGTAGCAAAAATTATTAAATTGATTTTAATGAAATTTCGACACAGAAGTGACTATCGCGGCGAGAGTGGAAAACGCACCAGTGTCTGAAAAATCGTGTCAGTGGTTGCGCAACAATAATTAAAAAACTAAAAATATAAAAACAGCTCACACTTCGCTTTTAGACGGTTTAGAGGCTCCTGATCTTTTTGCATCGTTCAGTTGGAGCATACAGAATGAAAACTGTGGCGTTCTAGTTTCTAAGGAGGGAGACGCAAGAAACTATTTACGAGAGTTTTTGTGTTGGACGTTCTTTTGCGGGAGGGTGGGCGAAGATTTCGTTGCAAAGGGACTTCAGACTATAGCTTCATGCAATGGGAAACAATAAAACGAAATTATTATTATGTGTGGGAAGTACTGAGTCAATCAACTTGACTTCATTTTTTGTTTAAAATGTCCACTCTTAGATATTTTTTCCAAAAGATCCATGTATATTTGTTAGACTTACGTAGGTTATAAACCAATTTTGAATTGGCCTTGGAGGTGTTTGATAGTTGCGACGGTGACTAAACCGTCATGTATCATATTACTTGGTTATATCCTATCTCATAATATTAATAATAATATTATCATAGTTGGCTTTAAGCATGTAATGCCAAACCGTTTCAAGACCATACGGCTCTGAGTTAGCAATTTTCATGTCAAAATGGTCAAAATGGTAATTGTGGCCTTCATAAAACCTTTGCAGAAACTGCTGATCTGAACTCCCATTCAGCTCTGGTATAAAGCCACAATAATGTTATTGTTGTCTCTTCTCTACGGCTAATAGGATTTTTATATTACTTATAGCTTCTAGTTCCCATTGGCCAACAATTCAACTTGAATATGACTATTAAGCAAACCAATAACTATTACAGAATCTTAATGTCTAAAATGTCATTATTAAAACCATCAGCTGGAGGAATGTTAGTTTGGGTACTAACTAGTGTTGTAGTGATGGGGAGGCCAAGACAGGCAAGCAGGCCACCTGTAAGCTTTTATACCGACCCCACGGAATCAGCACTAATGCTCATATATCAGGGGAGCTGCTGTCCTTACTAGGCTATCCGTACTTGATGCAGTCCAGAAAATAGCAATTCGACATATCAGTCTTCGATTATCTATTAGATGGACCCGCGGGACCGCTGCACTGAATCTCATCCCAAGAGGACAGGCTTTCGTACATTAAAAACCGAGCGATACGACTGCACCGTTGTTCCTAGGGTGTCCAGAACTTGGAACGGAACGGACTGCCAGTAGATAGATTTATTGAACCTGTGAGTATTTGTCTATTCATGGCCCACCTCACACGATACTTGACAACCTGCGGTGTAATATACTTGAGATGCCTCCCGACAGAATGCAAAGAGTACGTGGACACCGAGATCCTATACAAGGTCAACCTAATAAGTGACAGATCCGTATGGGATCTAGGACAACCTCGACATAATTATGTCGAATGGTATCATCTGGTACGCTGATATATTTACCAGGTACAGGAGGACGCATAGACGGCGGTAGGTCTGGGCGGAACGTAAGTTACCGACAAGGTAAACTGGCTACAATTTTCCAAGCAGAAATAGCTTGGGACTGTCATAATAGCCTGAAAACACTGGCGAAAATCAACAAGGTAACATTATCCTGGGTGCCTAGTCACATAAGAGTGGGTGGTAATGAAAGGACGGATAGGTGTGGCAAGGAAGACACAACCAAACCTATCCGCGCTAGTTCCTAAGACCTGCCCTTTTGGCAAAGGCAAGTACATTCTTAGGTCCTATCCGTTTTATCTCTATTGGTTCCAAGGTTCTTGAGCCCAGCATAGTCTGCCTGTGATAACCCAGGGTTTCACAGCGACACAGGATGTGTGCCGAGGATTCTTCCTCTTCACCACACCACGTGCACGTTGGGTCGTTGACCACCCTCATCACAAACAAGTGACGCCTGAAGGTATTGTGACCCGTTAATAAGCCTGCTAACAATCTCAAGTTACTCCTATCCAGAGAGAGACAACCAAAGCTTACAGAATACATATAAGTTGGATCTCTCCGCAAAAATATCAAAACGGCCTGCCCCTTGCTCCGTCCCCCGGTAAACCGGTAGCAGTTTACCGACGTCAGCCGGGAGATACAGGGCGGCGCAAAGTAGTGGTTGAACGTGTTTAACGCGAAGTGTATACAGTGTCTCAAAAATATCGGTTTTTGTTATATCGGGTTTGTTTACAGGAAATGGATAATATTTTCAGAAGTTTTATTTTATCAATTAAATTTATTAACGGATGGAAAATGACAATCAGATCCATCCTTATTTTGTGGTAAACCTTGAAATATAAAGGATATAAATACATGTTTCACGACGATTAAGACAAGCAATATGTCGGAACTGGGCAGTAGTAGAGAATTATATACCCAATGAGACATTTGTTTTTGGTCACGTGACATCCGATTCAAAATTATTAATGGAACACCCTGTACATTTGTGCATTTCTGTGTTCCACCCAATAAAACAATTCCAATAAACTAGCACACGTCTAAAGTGATTAATTCGAGGCCTACATGCCTACAGATACTTGAAGGATTGTATCACTCTACAAGCGTCTAGTGAGACAAAATATTCATTCGGTGGTCTTACCATACCACCCATAGACATTCTGAATTATATTTTAGAGCTCGGAAATATTTTTATTGATAACTTTAACAATTTAGTTTCTACAGTAGGAATTGGAATGACGCCGAAAAGCACAATGTCTATAATAATTTATTCACATCCATGTAAAGCATTTCAACATGATTATCTTTTAAAGTTGTACATACGATTTCTTATATACTATACCATAAATTTTAGAAGTTGTGGTCTCAAAAATAAGCCAAATAAACAAAACATTAAGGTAAAAATACTACAGCACCTTTGAACCACTTTTTACTTATCTACGAAACAGCTACAATATGTGAAATCATTTGAGATTCATTAGTAATAGTTTTACTAGGTTTTATTTTTGATATCCATTTATGTAACCTAGTGTACTAGCAAACGTTACATTTGTATTTGTATATCTAAATCGGCTGTCAATACATAGTCTTTCAATGACCCTCGTATATACGTAAAACCCAGGCGTTAGCAAGTCTCCGCTAAAAGACCCTCGTACTTGGGCAAAAACCAACGCAAAAACTAACTGGCGCGTGCGGCATCGCTTTGATGTGAGATCTTCAAAATGCCGACGGAGAGTGATCCAACTTATATTTATTCTGTAAACTTTGACACAACTCCCCGTCATCAAGTCAGAAGCAGCCTGGTCTGTGGGTATATTATCATGCAACATAAAACAGACAGTTGTCACCAGAAGGGTGTCAAATGAGCACCAAAAGCATTGGGACAGAGTGGTGAGGAATGTTCAGTCTAAGAGGATGATGAGGGGACCCTCATATTCTGATACCGCGAACGCTTTCAGACTGTGCAGGAAGGAACTAGGAGAGGTGATTGGATTTACAGCTGGCCATAAGTCGCTCAGTGCACACTTGCAAAAGCTGGGGACTGATGGGGTAAACCCATTAAGCAGGAAGTGCGGTGAGGCAGACGAAACAACTAAACATGTTATCTTCGACTGTCCTACCCTGAGTGAAAGCAGGAACTCCTATCTGAACGTAGGTCAGGAGAGAAGACAGGAGAGTATGGTACAATGCATCTCAAGGTTCGCAAAGAACTCAAAGATGAGACTGTATTTTAATCCCCTTAACCGGTGGTGCACAATAAGTCTTAAGGCTGAGCGGCAACTACTAGGGCAACTTAACCCCAACCCTCTCACTAAAAAAAATTAAAAAATGCCCGCGTCAACAAACTTTCCCTAATCTTGACTCTATAGAAGCTGCGGTAGATACTTTAGTATTTAGGATTTGCTTTCACGACTCGTGTAATAAAAAAGGATCCTAATACAAAATGCGTAAATCAGCCATCACCTTGGCATTCCTCCATTGCGACGCAGATACCTCCGTTAGAATGATTTATTGAAATTTATTGTGCTTTTTATCTAAAAATACGACTACGTAAGTATTACAATAGAGGCAAACGATGTGAGCATTACTGTTATCCAAGTAATTGCCTAATGCAGCAGAAAATTCGCAAACACGCCTGCTTGATGTCGAGGTTCTGCTGCCTAATTCTATCGGGCGCCAGCCGTTTGGTTTCACGGCTTGCCCGTTTTGTACATACACTAAAAAAATGGAGTCAAGTTGATTGACTCAGTACTTCCCACACATTATGGTGATACCAGTTTTATTATTTTCCCATAGCATGAAGCATGAAGCTATATAGTCTGAGACCCCCTTGCAACCAAATCATCGCCCACACACCCGCAAAAAAACCTCCAACGCAAAAACTCTCGTAAAAAGTCTGCCTCTCCCCCCTTAGGAACTAGGACGCCACAGTTTTTTTCTGTATGCTTCAACTGGAGGATACGAAACTATCAGGAGCCTCCAAACCGTCTAAAAAAGAAGTTTGAGATGTTTATATATTTTTAGCTTTTATTGTCATTGCTGCGCCGCCACTGATACGATTTTCCAAAAACAGACCCGTTTCCCGTTCTTGCCGCGGCACTAAATCCTGTGTCAAAATTTCATTAAAACCAGATCAATAATTTTCGCTTTACGCAGTATACATAGAACGACTTAAAGCAAAAATCGTATGTATACATCGGAAGATTGGTTTCTGTAATAGGCAAGCCTATGTTCGGATAGACTTTAAAAAATGGAGTAGAGTTGACTGACTCAGTACTTCCCACACATAATAATAATACCATTTTATTGTTTTCCCATTGCATGAAGCTACATATAGTCTGAAATCCCCTTGCAACGAAATCATCGCCAACTCGCCCGCAAAAAAAAAATCCAACGAAAACTCACGTAAATAGTCTCCTGCGCTCCCTCCTTAGGAACTAGGACGCCACAGTTTTGACTCTCCAAGCTTCAACTGGACGATGCAAAATGATCAGGTGCCTCCAAACCGTCTAAAAACGAAATATGGGCTGTTTCTATATCTTTGGTTTTTTTTGTTATTGTTGCGCCGCCGCTGACACGATTTTCCAGCAACTGACGCGTTCTCCATTTTCACCGTGATTGTAAATGCTGTGCCTAAATTTCATTAAAATCAATTCAATAATTTTGGCTTTACGCAATACACATAGAACGAAATTAAGCAACATTCGTATATGTAACATCACAAAATTCTAAGTCCCATGGTTTCTGTAATAGGCAAGCCAATGTTCAGATGGACTTAAAAATGAATATGCCGTTAGGTATTGCCTCCATAGGTCAATGGACAAACTATTATAAATACAACAAATTCACCCCTACCAAAAAAAATACAAAATGATTAGAAACCCCTAAAACACTTAAAAACAAAGTTTGAGCTGTTTTTTATATTTTTGGTTTTTTATTCAAGCAGCAATCTGCGCCGCCACTGACACGATTTTTCCAAAACACGCGTTTTCCATCCTCGCCGCGGTAGAAGTACTGTGTAAGGATTTGATCAAAATCAATTCAATAGTTTTCGCGTTACGTAATATAGAACAATCTAAAACAATACTAGTACGCATACATCACAAATTCTAAGTCCCTTGCTTTCTATAATAAGGAACTGCAAACGGATGCCCCTATCCTACATACGAGGAGTGAAATAATTCCACCTAGATATAGCTTCGACTGCAAATTTACCGTGAGCTATCCTAAAAGGGAAGAGTGGGGGCTCAGCGGCAGGCGACCTTTTGAGGGGAGAGGGCCAGTCTGGTACACCGACGGCTCACTTACCGATGAAGGCTCCGGCGCTGGGGTCTATAGGCCAAAAACAAAGCTTTCCCTCTCTCTTGGGGGAAACACCACGGGAATTCCAAGCAGAGATATATGCGATTTTAGCTTGTGTCTTTCGCATTTACGAAATTCAGGGCCCAATCAGGCAGATCACCATCTGCTCTGACAGCCAGGCAGCATAAGAAGCATTAAGTGGTAGCAGGTTTACATCAAGGCTCGTTCTGCAATGTAGAAAGGTCTTGGATGACATTTCGGCGAGACATCACTTCACTTATGTTGGTGCCGAGTCATGCTGGAGTTAGTGGTAATCAAACGACGGACGCGCTTGCAAGGCGAAGGTCAAGAAATAACTTCCTGGGTCATGAGCCGGCTTTGGGGCTGGCAGCAGAAGATACCCCACTCGCGGTATTTACAAAGGAAATCGCACTTCAATCCGTCCCGGCCCTTGCCGACACCGTCGGTAAATCGTCAAAAGCCATGGCATAATTTATTGCTGCTTACAGCTCGAAATAGTGTTTTACGAGGGCGATACGAAAATAAGGAGCACCCGCGTGGTTACCAAAGGATAAAATGAGTAATTGTTTTGTTTTAAATGTAAACAAATATTTTATTCTCAAATATAATAGTAAAATATATGTATAAGTTACGTAATAAAACTATTCATTTACTACATAATGTTAAAACATAAAGAAATATATCTGTATGATTACAAGTTTTGCAAGATTTGTAATTTCAAATTTTTCAATGGCCTGAACTTATTATTTCTTACATCCTGGTTGATAGATTTTAAAGTAAAATAAATGCGAACTCTTACGTATAAAAGAAATGAAATAGCTTAAAGGAAAGTCTTTATATGGATGGTTTAGAGTTATATCAGAATGTCTATTTTTGAAAAAATTACCAATTCCTTTGCATGCAGCAACACTACTGAAATATTCGATAAAAATATTTTCCATATTTATAACCTGCTCCGCAATATGTTTTGAGGGTACTGTCAAACCACCAAAAGATTTTGTGTCCGTGTATGCTTTCAGTTTGCAAAAAACAGTTTCCTCATTTGTCTACACAAATATTGCAAGTATGCTGAATCAAACATTTTTTCAAGATGTACCTTGTTACATAAACTGGTTCGCTTCCTTCAGGGCTGCTAAGATTTTGAAAACCGCTAGTAAAAACTCTTATTGGGTTTACTTTAGAAACATCTTGCTCAACCAGAATTTCAGAATATTTTTGAGTATTCGAATTAATATTTAACAGTAGGTGATTCACGTCATCTGTACAATTTGCACCTTCAACCTGATCAAAAAATTTCAAGGAAAATAATTTCTTAAGCACTCTGCAAAATTGTATGGGTGTTGGATTTTTAGCATTCCCTGAACAATTTCGAACTTGACCGAAAAGTTTTTCTAAACAATCCTGATTTAAACGTCTGGTAAATAAATATTTATAGTTATTTTCTTTTAGTATTTCCCATAATTGTACTTGTACTGCTACAGCCATTTACCGAACATTAAGTAGGCATTTTTTATTCTAATAACCACTGACTGAACACAAGATACTAAATAACACAGCCAACGCGAAATACACCACTATAATATTAAAAGTGAGGACTACTGAGCGTTAATCAATAAACCGTTCGTTTCGATCGTCACACGTATACTGCCAGTCGACAAATAACTCGGCTGGTTTTCGGCTGGCGGCACGTCGCCTTAGAACCGGCAAATATGCCCAAGTGAGGTATCTTATATTTTATTCTGTAATCTTTGGCAGCAGTTACCATCAGAAGGAAAACAGAGGTGTGGTTGCAAAATCAGTATCTCATCTGATGGAGAGGGATCTCCGGACACCTCCGTCAAGCTAGAGAACTTATTTCAGGACCTCTGGCTAAGATGGGATGGTTCTGTCGCTCGCTGAACAGAAGCCGACTAAAGCTACTTGCTGGCCTGCTATCCAGCCATAACACCTTCAAACGCCATTTGTATGTGATGGGGGTGGTAAATGATCTGACGTGTATACGCTGTGGCGAGGAGGAAGAATCCTCGGCACACATTCTTTGTCGTTGTGAAGCCCTTGGGTATCACAGGCAGACTATACTCGGTTCAAGAGTTCTTGAACCTGAGGATATAAAATGGGCAGGAACCAAGGCCATCCTCAAAACCAGTCACAATCAGTCGAGCAACCGTTGAAGGAATCGATAGAACCAACCAATGGATATTAATCCTGCCACTAGAAGAAGTCCTCACGATAGAGTGCCACGAAGAAAAAGATATGACAAAGTTGATAGGAACCTACATCCTAAATATTCCTGTCAACTGTCAAGCAGTAATTGGTCAGTACGTTATCAAAAATGAAGTTGAAGAAATTGTTCCAAATCATCCCATACTATTTCCTGAGCAGAACTTAGAAGTTAGCAAAATGGAAGAAACGAATTTCAGTCTACATTTGGACAAAGTGCAGCTGGATGAATTCAGCAAGACCAAATCTGGCTTTGTCCATAATAAGCCGCACCTCAAGCAAACTTCACATTTTCTCATACCCAGTGCATGGACTCTAATAATTTATGGATGCCTAACATTCCTTGGCATCTATGCACTTTGGAAAAAAGTTCTTAGAAGCCCTGTGATCAACAACACTCACCAATCCGACATCGAGATGCAGCTTATTCAACTTCCGTGAAGTTGAATCTTAGGGGGGAAGAGTTACATCAGCCTAGACCGCTGATGCACCAAGAATAACGCCGACGTTGCAGCCGGTTTCCAGAGAAGAGATAAAGTTTTCCTTACCACGTTCATATCGTTTTATAGTCAGTCAGAGTTTAACCATTGTATTGTAAAGACCTAATTTCCATAATTTTCATAGTATAATTTTTGAATGTTTTTGAGTTTGTAAAGAAAATAAATCTTTTTTAGAAAGCGATTTCGTGGCACCAAACTTATAACTCATGACTGTGGTAGCAACAAATCTTGACGGGCTGTGCCAAGTCAACACCTGAACTATTATTGATCGGAGTTTAGGAAGGATCTTACAATATTACAGGTCTTCAGAATTACAGACTTTTGAAATATTTTGTGCAACATGTCGTCCAGGACTAACTGTTGTAGGTGTGGTGTGAAATTGTTTGGTGTAAGGCCTGAGACATAACATAATTAGGGGAACAATGGTAACTTTGTTTTGCTTCCAGAGTCGTTTTATTTCTATCGCAAGGTCAGTGTATTTAGATATCTTTCCAGCATAGGTGTTTTAGAAATTCGTATCGTTGGGAATAGCAATATCTATTCAATAGGTAACTTTGTCTGCCTTTGACTGAAAAACTATATCTGGCCTATTTGCTGGAATAGTCCTGTCTGTATGTATTTCAACGTCCCAGTATAGTTTGTATTCATTGTTTTCGAGTACGGATGTCGGTGTGTAATTGTAATATGGATCTGTGTTTTCTATTAGTTTGTTTGTTGTGGCTAGTGCTTGATGTATGACTTGGGCCGCATAATTATTACTACTTATTCCCACAAGCTAGTACAAATAAATGCCACCCTTGAAGGTACACCAAGGGTATTGGCTGATAAATAATACAATAAATTTTGACACCTCCTATTGCCTAACAGGTATATACATAAGCATAAGAGTATTACTTTAGACCATTCTGTATTGTGTAACGGTAATTATTTAATTGATTTTAATGAAATTTTGGCACAATATGACTACCATGGCGAGGATAAAAGTGCGGATGCTTTTTAGAAATCATGTCAGTAGCGGCGCAGGAATATAAAAAAATCTAAAAATATAAAAACAGCTAAGACTTCGTTTTAAAGCGTTTTGGGTGTTCCTGGTCATTTTCTACATTTTTGGGAGGGAGGGAGCTAAAATTGGAGTGGTTAGGGGTGGGAGGTTGTAAAGCTGAAATATTTATGTTGTACTCATGGTTGACGGTCCATTGACCTGCAAAAGAAGGACTTACGTTACAATACACGTTTTCAGGTCTATCCGAACGTTGCCTTGGCTATTATAGGAACCGAGGGTCAGTGGCGGCGGAGCAATAAAAAAAATATATAAATATTAAAATTATTCAAACTTCGTTTTTAGGCGATTTGGGGGTGGGTATTTTTTAGAATGGATTAAATTAGGGTAGTTTGGGGGTGGGGTTTGTGAAACTGAAAATTTTGGTGCATCCGTAGTGGTACAATATAAACCTGTTGTTAGGTACTCTGGGGATCTCAGATCATTTACTGCTGCTTTTTATTTGAAGTGAGCCGAGGTAGGATGGGGTCTCGGATAGGGTGGTTAGGAAACCCCAGAACACTTTTCACTGCCCTTTAAAGATCGGTACTAATAATATAATCGGTTTTTAAATATCGGAATACCGGCATGCCATGTGATTAGGATACCAGTTGAAGATTGCAGAATAAAAACTGTGCAGTTCTAGTTCCTACGGAAAGAGATGCAAGAAGCTATTTACGAGAGTTTTAACGATAGAATGATGTTTTTTGCGAGCGCGCGGGCGATGATTTGGTTGCAAGGGGAACTCAGACTATAGATTCGTGCAGTGCAATAATATAAACTGTATCAGTATCACCGTAATGTGTGGGAAATACTGAGTCAATCCACTTGACTCCATTTTTTACTTCCCAGACCGATAAGTGAGGGGAGGATTGTGATCGCGAAAATCTTCTATTTTGAGAGAATGCACTTTTCACTAAGGGACTAATTTTCTGGTGTATGCATACGATTACTGCTTCTGATCGTTCTGTATTGTGTAACGTGGAAACTGTTGGACTGGTCTTAACGAAATTTTCACACAGTGTTACTACCGTGGCGAGGATGCATTGCGGTTCCGGTTTTTATAAATCGTGACAGTGGTGGCG
The DNA here is from genome assembly GCA_951848785.1 of Callosobruchus maculatus. Classification (NCBI taxonomy): domain Eukaryota; kingdom Metazoa; phylum Arthropoda; class Insecta; order Coleoptera; family Chrysomelidae; genus Callosobruchus; species Callosobruchus maculatus. The sequence continues at coordinate 15,639 of CATOUR010000290.1, forward strand.
CAGAAATAATAAAAAAACTAAAAATATAAAAACATCTCGCACTTTGTTTTTAAGCGTTTTAGAGGTTACTCATCACTTTCTACTTTTGGAAAAGTTTGTTGTATTCATAATAGGCTGTCCACTAACCTGTGAAAGTAAGACTTAGGGTCCCAATACACTTTTTCAGGTCCATCCGAATATTGTCTTGCCTACTACAAAAACCAAGGGACTTAGAATTTTCTGATGTATACATACGATTATTGCTTCTGATCGTTCTGCATTGTGTAACGTGGAAACTATTGGACTGGTCAGTAGTATTACAGTACCTATTACTACCGTGGCGAGGATGGAAAACGTTTATGGCTTTTAGAAATCGTGTAAGTGGCGGAGCAGCAATAATAAGAAAGCTAAAAATATAAAACAGCTCAAACTTTCGTTTTCAAACGTTTTAGGCGTTCCTGATGGTTTTCAATTTTTTTTCGGTGGGCGTGGAATTGGGGTCGTTGGGGGGTGCGGTGTCGCAAAGCTTAAAAATTTGTCTTATTCATTGATCTGCGAAAGGAAGACTTAGCGGCATAACATACTTCTTTTGGTCGGGCGGGCGATGATTTGATTGCAAGGGGATCTTAGACTATAGCTTCATGCTATGGGAAAATAAAAACTGGTATTACTGTAATGTGTGGGAAGTACTGAGTCTCTCAACTTGACTCCATTTTTTTAAGTAAATAACATACATCCTCCTCCACTTCGCAGGAATCTTTGGTACATCCTACTACATCCCTGCTGATCACAGTAAATCTCTATCTTTAGGTAAATCTTTGGTAAATCATCCCCAATTTTGGGGAATCCCGGGGAAAGTCCATAATAATATTAATCGTAGTAACAAATCATAGCAAGCATATGTATTTATTACATTTAACGTTAAGACTGAACTAAAGTTGGACAAACAGTAGAAAATAAACTTAATTTAATCATATGTCAGTTAAGGAATCAAGTTTGTAGGAGTCTCACTAATAAACTTTTTCATTTCTATGAGGTCACTATCGGATATATTTGTGATAGCCTCGAAGTCTGCTGTTAAGCGTCTACACATTTCTCAAAGGCTTTGCCAGAGTTATGCCAAATGCTTGTTCAACTTTAACAAAGCAGTTTAATGCTTGACGATCTAAGTTGGCCATCTGGAAAACAGAAAGTATTGAAATGACTCTATATTGGACCAAGGGTCGATGAAATCATTTCCAATTCATAATCTATTGGAGGTATATTTTCAAATTTGTACGAATTTTTGCATCACGTTCAGTTTAACTGGTATTAGATCTAGGTTTAATTTCATTTTTTTCATAATTTCTCGGTCTTGTTATCATTGTACGTTTGTACAACAATTTTTAGCTCTCACTCTTTTACTTTAGTACTGAAAAAAGAGCAAATTTCACAAGTATATGTATTATGTCATTCCTTTACAGGGCAACGAAGAGTGCACTATGAACACAACAAGTTGTTCAGTTTCACAACTACCTACCCTCAAGCTTCCCCAATTTTAACTTATCTAAGAAAATGTGGGAAACGATCAGGAACCTCCAAACCGTCTGAAAACGAAGTTTGAGCTGTTTTCATATTTTTAGTCATCTGATTATTGCTGCGCCGCTCTCAAAAACCATACGCGTTTTTCATCCTACGGTAATAATACTGTGTCCAAATATCATTAAAATCAATTCCATAATTTCCAGGTTACACAATACAGAACGCTCTAAAGCAATACTCTTATGGATACATCAGAAAATTCTTGGTCACTTGGTTTCCCTAATAGGCAATGTTCGGATGGACCTAAAAAAGTGTATTATGCCGCTGGGTTTTTCTTTGACAGGTCAATAAACAGCCTCCTAAGAATTCAACAAATCCCCCCCCTCCCCAACCACTACAATTTCACCCCACCAAAAAGGAATAGAGAAACAACGAAACTTTTATAAGTTGAAAACATTTCAAATTCTTAAATCTCTTTTGAAAAATATCATATTTTGTGATGTGTCACTTTTCTTCAGTACCAATGATGTGCTCTCAGACTAGCCCATCGGAAAATGTGCAACTCTTTCTCCAAGAGTCATTATTAGCGGTGAAGCGGACTTCACTTTTAATGAGACGGTAAACGAACTAAATTGTCGCATTTGGGCTAATAAAAATCCACATAAATCTCAATAACAGCCGACACATCCTGAGAGGGTGGATATCTGGTATGCGCTGTGGTCGGAAGTCATTATTGGCTTTATTTTTCGAGGATGAATATGGAAGCATCATAACCATCAATGGTATCCATTACTATTGCGATAGTGATATGTGGTTGTGATTTTGCCACAACTCAAGGATATTTCTGCGGACGATATTTATCTTCAACAAGAAGATGCAACTGTTCTTACTTCTTTTTATAGGGTTGTTTGAAATCTAAAGTATACTTTAATACGCCTGTTACCATCCAAGGCCTCAAAAGCACTTGCTTAAATAAATGCAACAGAATGTCATTGAAAATTTCAACAAACATCATGTTTGTGGGCGTCCGAAGATGGAGTTGTGGTGAACATTTGAGTGATAGATGCATTCTGAATTATAAAATATTTCCGAGGCAATTTCACTTGAATACAAAATAGCCCTCACCTCTATATCATTTATTATAAACACCCCCATAGTTGACAAACACGTGTCAGTTTGGCTGTTAGAACTATGTAGTCTGTCAGCTTTCTTCATTATTGGCATGCTGCGTTTTTTCTAAAAACAACAGAACAGAGAGCCCTTTTCCTAAATCCGCCTCTAGCTTACAATGACATTAAAAACAAGATGTATTTATAGCCGTTCATTCTTGATTATAGGTCAAGATTGTCGCTATTCCCTCCCTGCATACAGATGTTTACTACCCCGCAAGGCATCGTTCGGTGTTTTTAGAGCGGAATCTTGGCCGACGGCCATTTTATTTCTTTAAGTTGGCTGTACCGTTATCGTTAGTACAAACGTTGGCACAATTGGCAAATGTCTCCATGCGGTCAGATTCTCAGAACGTTTTTTACTTATTGCGTTATATAAGACGTTCATTCATATTTAGACTTCATAAAGGTATGTTTTTATGGTTAGAAAATGTGTCCCGCAGTATGCCCTGAAATTTAATATTGAGCATAAAAGTCTGTAAAAGGTCCCAGAAATATCCCAAATAGCTACAATGTGATTCGGATGAAGGTAAAATAAATGGCATACCGGAAATGTAACCGATCGATATATTTATTCAGTACAAACTGAAAACTAAGCGCCTCCGAACAGGGGTCGATCGGCGATGTGGTCGATGCGTTTATAGTCGCACACGGGCAGATTAAATTTCCATATTTAATTATTACACGAGCAAGACGTCGTATCAAACTAAAAGGCGCTGCATAGTAATATGCAGGGTGTCTTGAAAGTCGCGTACAGAATTGCTGGGAACAAAAAGGAAAAATATTCTGAGCACAAACATCCATGTTTGGAATTTTTTGATTAAGTAGTTATTTGTAATTAATTACTAAAGGGATTAGACTTCGGTTTAGTAGAAACGGAAATGAGGGTTGAAAGTAGTGTCAATGGACCCGGTATGACGTCCTGAGTTAGAGACCACTCCCAGACCGAGGAAATGCTCCGGTGAAAAACTGCGGCACTTTGAGGTTTCAATTAAGTACTAATTTACTACTTAATCAAAAAATGTTTGGTGTCAGAACATTTCTCTCTTTTGATCCCAGTAATTATGTGCGCGACATCCAGGACACCTTCAAGATACCCAGGTATAAATAATTAAATCTCATGGATATAATATGGTCAAATTTCATATAAAATAATTAAATCTAAAAACAATAATAAAATAGTAAAAATGTTTATGGGCACATGGGCGTAGGACGACTTTGCTGTCAGGATGATCAGTGGCGCACCTGTAATGATAATAAACCGCTAAGCATACTTGATCTACAAACTTTACAAAACAAATACATCAAGTACTGGCACACCTAATTATGCCAACAACTAACCAGATTGTTATGTCGTCCCAGTGACGACTACGCCCTGACCAGTTTATACAAGGCGGTTTGACCCAGCACTGTCAAACCATGTTGCCTGACTAATACTCAATACGTTACATAACATACTTTTTCTCTTTCTCTAGTCTAGACCACTTGGCAGTAATGGACCAATACTGAGGAGTGCAATAGACACCAACACGCGAGGTGCTCCCCCCCCCCCCCGTCATCGAGCCTTGCGGAATTCCATATAAGCATAGTAATGTACCTAGTCGTTCTTTTGAATGAACTAGTTCATTTAATAGTTCTCAAACGAACTAGTAAGGTTTGTAATTATAGGCTAAGCAAACGGGCTAACGGGCCACTGATACTTATTTTATTTTTGGGTTTTATGGCGGATTATTTACTCTTATGTGCAATGATTTTAAAACACAAACACTACTTTCAACACTTAGTGTGTTTCTACTGTAAATTACTTTTGTATCAGAGTTACAAATGAAGCCACACAAAAATGATCAATGCATCAATATTCCTCCAACCACAATTCATGAGTATAGTCAATATTATATTTATATCATACACGTACCTCTGTACTTGTATCAGGCTGAAAATTCAAAACATTGACTGTCATTTCCTCTAATTAACATGGTCCGGAAAAATAATATTCTTTTGAATGATACATTTTTCACATATATTTTCAGGTATCATCCTATCAGAAGGAACATTTTTGAGAATAAGAGACTGATAAAGAAATTCCTTTATCCAAATCAAAACCTCTAAGAATTACAATGTAGACCAGTTAACATAATACGTTACTCAATGATTAAACTATTATCAAAATCCTCGGTAAAAATAATAAGGTGAAAACGCACCATGCTATCGGTCCAACCGTTCCCTGAACTATTCAGTCGTCTAATCATTTCTAGTTCGCAACGTACGCATAGGGATTAGTAGTGGTGACGGTGACTTGGGCCCGACTCGGTCAACGAGTCAGCTCATCAACTGCCACCGCTCCCGTGGCGTTTTCGAGAACGATAACACAAACGAACTAGTTCTCCTTTAGTTTGCGAACTAGTTCGTTAGTTTTTCCTGAGGAATAGTTCTTTCAAATAGGTCGTTCGCGTACTACACATCTGCTACATTGCTTATTAAGCAATCAATAATCATTTTTGAATCATGTCTCAAACCAGGCTACCTAAATGCCAATGACAATGAAAATAATAATAATACCAAGTACGCAGTTACAACTATAGCTTGTAAAAACTCACCTCTCCTTTAGCGCAACACTACCACAAACTAACACACTGCTTCTCAAGGCACCATAACTCTAATGACCGCAAATATTAAAGACGATTTATTTGAAGCCTTCTCAATAATAGCGCCTGTGTGATCATAACATAAGTAAACCTCGATATTTGAAAAGTAAACCATATCGTCTCCTAGTTTAAGCTCTCAGCGTCGCCTTTGTGATGCCATAAAAGCCTTCTGAGTCCTATTTCCTGATATAAACAAACAGCGCCAACGTTTCTCTACTTACAAAGTCTTTGTATGGAATTATTTTATGGCTATCGACTTGTAGTAATACAGACATAAACAGATTTGGATATTATAACTGCTAGACAATATACAGGGTCTTACACACGTGAAGCTTGCAATGGCCTCATATTATTATATAGGTATAATTATGAAATTAGTACTGATCTGATAGTATAACCTCAAATATTTACCGCCTTCAGGCGCGCAAGACGCACTACACTTCTACTTTGACCGCATGCGATTGAAAACTATGGGATTAACGCAAACGCACCCTCCATCAAACGAACCATTAGAGATGCTCCAATGGTTTGCATGAGAAGTTCCATAGACGTGCGTTGGGAACCGCTTCAACCACATGCTTTGATGAGACTTAGTTCAAGAAATTCTACTCAGAATCGTTCTCCAAGAGATACATCAGCTAGCAAATAGTGAGACGCTGGAAAAGTGGATAAGCGTACAGGTATAGGTACTTATGTTGCACCGAAATTATATATTTACATAGAAAAACATAATTTGCACTATCGAAGCAAGATGAAATGAAGCTTCTGTAAAAATTGCAAAGATTGCAATGATTTGAGTTTGTGTCCCTTAATTTGGTTATTTGTTGCTGCGAACTTGATATTATAGCTATTCTCATTGTTATTGTTTTTTAAAATTTAGTCTCTATTGCACTTTCCAGCATTGGAGTGTTATTGCCAAGCGGCCGAGATCGGAGAGATTATTGTCAATCTTGGTAGCGTTGTTGTCACTAGGGCAGCATAAGAATCATCATAAATGTTCTAGTGAATTGTCGGAATAACTATTATTGACAATGCTTGGAGTCTGTACTATGTCAGTTTTGTGGAGCAAGTGCCCTCTGTCGGTTTACTATGACTGACCATGGAGTGGCTCTTTACCACACAGGCCTAAAAAGCTTCTTTATTATTGTTTTACATTTTGTCTATTTTATATCAAGTTATGCAATATGTAAGCATACTTTATTTCAACCACCATTCTGCATGGCACTCACCCTGTAAGTACCCGCCTATGTTTGGTACCATGTGTTTATTTTCTATGGCACTTAATACAAATAGGACCGAGAGTTTGTGAACGGTCTTGAGTTAAGAGAGTTATGGATATGCCTTTTGCCTGTGAGAAAAATATGAAAGAATGAAAACATACAGTGTACGACTAACTATCGTAACGCGTGGTGCTTTAGTGAATGTGGGTGCAGCTAATTTGGTGAGTTTTCACACGAGTAGCTATTTTTTCGCGGTAGTTCATTATGCGTTCATGACTTTTAACCATTGCAGTGGGCCTATACCACATTTTTGGTTTATTGCCTTGAACGAACCCTGACACCACGTAGATGTCATACCTAATTTTACAAAAAATTTCTATCGTATTTATACCCGAAAAAAAATTCTCTAAATATTGAATTTTTTGAATGCATACACTTCCCGCCAAGGTCGTGGTGTCACCAGTCAGAAACCAATAAGAGCACAGTGGTACAAAACCACAGCATCCGCTCCTCGTCAGAGAGGCGGGACGCAAGTAATGAGTTCTGTGTCAAATCAAAGGCGATCATGTGACTACCTGACACTTGACACATCATATGACCTGGCATTACAATATTTTATATTTCATTTGAATTTTTTTTTATAATACATCTTGTTATTATACGGGAAAGTCGACGAGTCTTGTCTATGCATCTTGTTTAACGTGGCATTTACTTTGCACTCTAACTCTTCGTGCGTATTAAGTCGAATTGTCTAATCTCGTATCGTTAGCGGCTGTTTTCCCGTAACGAACTGTAACGTTCATCTATAATATTTTTATTGGTAAGTGAAATACAACCCTTTTTCCAAACAGATCTAACAAGACCAAACTTATTTCAGCAAAATCAAGCAAACCTCATATGGTAGCAGCAGCAGCAGTAATCAATGAGCAAGAGGAGGATGTAGAGAGATGCATTTGTGAAGATTGTGCCACCTCTGTTCGTGGATACAAGCATGCTGTGGCATTTTTATCGTGGTTGCTCCACAAAAGTGTCTATAACCATCTGTAACATCTACACAGTGTCACAGTTAAAATCAGCTGCTAAAACAGATGCCGTAGTGCCATAATATTCCTCAACTAGGATCAGTGGCTTCATCTGTGCTAAGTGATGTTAAGATACATGGACACTCTTCTGGTACCATTTTCAAGTATTTTAAAAATACAATAGATTCATTGTCAGTGCATCAATAATTAATCTTAAAATATTCTGGAAGAAGATACATTCAGCAGATAGTTTCATTAATCATGTAAAACGTAGATATCGATACTCTTTGTATGCATGCAGAAGTTCAAACAAGAGGACAGTTGCAAATTGCAAGATAATATGAATATAGATATGGAAGAATTCCAGCATGTATCCTGCTAGAATGTACCAGATGCAAAACTCCAAATAGTGTTTTGAAAGAAAAAATGTTGGGTGCATTTCCATCACTAGAAATACAAATCAAGAAGGGAAATTGTTGGAACTATCTGTTTTAGAAAAACTGCCTCATTAAAGAAGCATCCATATTCATAGTGCTGGTATCTTTATGAACTAAGAATACCCAATATTTGGTGCATTTGCACATAGTATAAGCAATGATGTTGTAGAAATTAAATGCCCTTCTGGTGGAACAACAATACCAAGATATGTCGTAAGCAGTGAGGTCCAAAAAAAGTTTTAATTAACCTAAGAGCTGGACAGTGTGGCATCACTGTATTTTGAAAAATTAAGCTGTTGATATAATAAGTGTTAATTTTGAAATAGATGCAGTATAGCAAACATTACATTTGAGTAACACAATTTCGAGGAATGTGATCTATCCTCATTTATATGATATATAATCTTATAGTAGTGTATTTTTTTGTAGCATCTATAAATTTTTAAGCTGTGTTATTTGTTTTTTTATTTATGAGAACACTTTTTGTACAATTTACATTTTTTTATTAATAATTTGATATTGCTGCCATTATGAATATTATGTTTTGCAAATGATTATATCTTTTGGTACTGGATACTCTTTATGATGATACAGGTTTACAGAGTGAATCCATATTGTAACACAATCATGTAATACTTTTATGAGCCTATCGAGAATTTGATAAATTTGTATTTTTTCAATAGTTAACATGTATTGGATGTATTATCAAATTTAAAAATAAATGGTGGCATTGCATTGATATTTGTTTACAATTTGGTTATTTATTGAATTTATATAACGTCTGGAACCAGAAAATAATTTGATTTTTGTAACATTACAGTTGTTTCTTTTCCACAATGGCTTGAGATACAATAAAATTGCAATTTTTCATGACTGTTTTTCGTTTGCACAAAATATAGTACACAACCACTATCTACATACTTTTTTAAGCAGTATAATAGCAGTGAAATATAAAATTAGGCACACTATGTAATACCCTCAAAATCACAAACTACAAATCTGCTAGACTGTATAAGTAAGCTGCAAACAAAACATCATTTATAATTTCTATGCCCAGTCTTTACCATTTTACTACCTTTTCATATATATAAGAAACATGTCGATCTTGCTGACCATACAAAACTTCGATCAGCGATAACTTGATTTTTTCAAATGGGAATGCCTATTTTTTTTATACGGTTAATCGTAAAATTTGATAACCTTTCTAATGATATGAAGTTGTGGATATCAGTCTCTGGTAGTTTTTATTTAATTTTAAATTTTCAAACAAATCGGCGTTTTTCAACTTTCCTACCTATAAGCAACGTAGCAGGCCATAAAATATAAACCAAAACCTGTTCAGGTAGAAGAAAACAACTAACTTAGCTGAAAAATACACAATAACTAGACTAAAGACAAGATTATAAAAATTCCTTACAAATCAACTCTCCCAGAAACAACTGAAATAACATCTCTAAGCTCAAAGAGAAGCTGGAGTACGACAGTAATAGATACATCTTTTACAGTCTACTGGCTACCGCACTTTACTATAGGTTAAAAATTTCCAATACAATTAAAAACCCTGATATGAAACAAAAACAACCAGCGACTGTTGCTCCAGCACGCAACTATCAATCATATGTAATGGTCTAAAAAAGTAGTCAATTCAATATCTATTAGAAATATTGCAAAAAAAGGAATACTGACAAATCAGGTTTAAATTTTCTGCCATTTTAGTTATGCTTTATAATTTGAACAAATTTTAATTCATTCTTCATTTTCTGCGGTCTTGCTAATAAGTAACGAAGAATTCTCAGAACTCCAGTCAGAGGTACTTTTGACTTGAGTTTTGACAGAATTGCATACTTTTATATATCATTAAATGTGAAATTTTATTATGAAAATAATAAACTGGCTACAACATTGTCTAGTAGTTTTCATTTCATTTCAAAATTTTTAATGGTTTTGGAAATTGCCAATCTCTAGAACATTGCAGTAGCTAGTAGTCCGTGAAAAAATCCATTTCTGCCATACTCCAGCTTCTCTTTGATCAAAGATATGTTACCGCCTTTGTTTCTGGTTAGACTTTGTTTGTTGTGAGTAATTTTTATAATCTTGTCCCTTTAGTCTAGTTCGTGAGTATTTTTTAGCTAAGTTAGTTGTTTTCTTCTACCTGAACAGGTTTTTGTTTATATTTCAATGCCTGCTACGTTGCTTATAGGTAAGAAAATTGAAAAACGCCGATTTGTTTGAAAATTTAAAATAAAATCAAAACTACCAGAGATTGATATTCACAACCTTATATCATTGGAAAGGCTATCAAATTCTACGTTCTACCGTATAAAAAAAATTAGGCATTCCCTTCTGAAAACATTAGTTATCGCTGATCGAAGTTTCCTTAATTTATCGACCGATTTCTCCAAGCACAAACGCAATTTAAATTTGACACTCTCATCAAAGCTGATGCGTTTTATGCTTAGTAATACGGCAAAGTCAGAGCCTTCCAAATTTTACAGTCTCTGCGATATTCAATTTTTATCCTGATATCTACTTATACCGAAAATGGTGATTTACACCTAAACGGTTCGCTTTAAGTCCCATATATGATACATAAAGTCACACTATAATTCACCAGGGAATCTGAATATGCAATAATATACGGGGTGTTCCATTCAAAGGAACATAACTTTGATGCATTTCGTGTTTTTGAGACCCCCTGTATAACATGAAAATATGTTTAAAATGTAACATTTATGGGTCTCTATCCATCCGAAATTATTATTTTCTTTTTTATCAAATACTTTAGCCATAATGCTCCGTTCGAATAATGTGAATGACCCCGTATTTTACGTCTTTACTAAAATATATTTTAGAAACCCGTCACTTGATCATGGTAAGGAACCTTGAGGGCTATAACACAAAAATAATTTCACTTACATTTTGACGTTTATACAGTGTGATTCATATCAAACTTACATTTTTTAGAATGGAATTCCCTACATATTATTGCATATTTGGATTTCGTGGTCAATTCTAGTGTGAGTTTATGTTTCATACTTGGAACTTTAAACGAACCGTTTAGGCGCAAATCACCATTTTTGGTATCAGTAGGTATCAGAAAAAAATTGAATATCGCAGTGATTATAAAACCAGTGATTATAGATTTAGAAGGCCGTGAGTTTGCGGTACGACTAAGCCTGAAATGCGTCACCTTAGGTCAGACGGCTAAATTTGAATTCTATTTGTACTTGGAGAAATCAGTAGATTAATTAGGGAAACTTTAATCACAGATAACTTGATTTTTTCCAATGAGAATGCCTATTTTGGTTTAAAGAATCAAATGTAAAATTTGATCACCTTTCTAACGATATAGTATCGACATCAATCTTTTTTTGTTTTCTTTTTATTTCAAATTTTCAGTCAAGTCGGTGTTTTTCAACTGTTCTGCGTGCAAGCAGCCTAGCAGTCCATGAAAAATAAACGAAAGCCCGTTAGTATGGAAGAAACCAACTAACTTAGTACAAAGATGCAAACGAACTAGAGTAGCGAGGCAAGATCATGAAAATTCCTTACAACACATCACCTCTAACCGGATACAACAGCGGCAAGATATCTAATGTTTAATGAGAAGCTGGGGTATGACAGAAGTGCTTGTTTTTCATAGCCTACTAGTTATTGAGGTCTACTAGAGCTTGATAACCTTCCAAAATGATTAAAAATTTTGAAACAAAAGGGAAACTACCAGCGATTTTTGCTTACAGTCTAACATTTTTGCATTTAATGCGATAAAAAATAGTCATTTCCGTTTAGTTAAGGCAAAAGTGAAGATGTCTCTAACCGGAGCATTTTGAACATCTATTGAAATAGAAATAGAATTTTTTTTAATTAGGCTATGACAACATAGCAACACAATTACAAAGTTGTTTTTATTTCATGTAGTTTTCTACGAATTAAACTGTGTTTTACAATTCAAACAGACAGAAATTCAAGTTTCATTTTTTGCGATTTTGCTAATAAGTAGAAGTACCTACAGAAGAATTTGAAGTGTTCCTGTCAGAAGTATCATTACTTTTGACTTACGGAAATGGCCTTTCTATGGCATTCATTAAATGTGAAAATTTATCAGAAGACATAGATATTCTACTGCCAGCAACAATCACTAGTAGTTTTTCATTGATTAAGTATTTTTCCACCCATGAAACACAGGGTAAATTTCGAAAACAAAAGGATGTTTTGATTGCATTGTATGTCAATACTGGTATTAGAAAGATTATACATATCGTTATAACGAATATAAAATTGTTTTGAATTTATTCGCGTACCTGTGATTACTTCGAATATAAGTATTGAATTCTTTCAGTGACGTGGATTTGAAACAACTGTAAATTTTTTTTTAAAGTGATGGAAAAACATCCAAATTAATTGGAAACGCAACAGTATTTTTTTCTGTGATAATTAACCTACTTCTCCATGTACAAAAAGTATTCAAATTTAGCCGTCTGACCTAAGGTGACGCATTTCATGCTTAGTCGTACCGCAAAGTCACGGTCTTCCAAGTTTTATAATCACTGCGATAGTCAATTTTTTTATGATACCTACTTATACAGAAAATGGTAATTTGCGCCTAAACGGTTCGTTTAAAGTTCCATATATGATACATAAAGTTACACTACAATTCACCAAGGAATACAAATATGCGATAATATATAGGCCGTTCAATTAAAAAAAATGTAAGTTTGATATGAATCACCCTGTATAAACGTCAAAATTTAAGTGAAAATATTTTTACGTTATAGCCCTCAAGGGTCCCTTCCATGATCAAGTGACAGATTTTTGGAATATTTTTTAGTAAGCCCACAATCTTCAGTCCACGCACTATTGGCCCACCCTGTATATTACAATATAATAAGCATAATAATGGAGACTATTTTTTGTGTAGAAATTTGTTGAAAGCTCAACTATCGGTCAACTCTAAAGAAAATGATATTTCTGAGTTTTGAAGCTTATGAGCCCGTTCATCTATCTCACAATTTGCAATACATGACTGATCAAATTTATGGGTAAAAAATAGTCAAATACAATTATCTCTAAACAACCCAAGCTACATAGGCTCACAAACATACATAGTGGAAAAATAAAATATAAAGGTTTTCTCAACATGTTATGTCAAGCCTTGGTCACTGTCCCATTCTGAGGAAGCAACAGATACTACACATACCTAGTGATTTACCTTGACCTTACATTTTTCGACTGTTTCAATCCCAGTACACTGTCGATAAATTTTGTTTGTGTATAAACATTTCTACACTTGGAAACCTCGATTGCAATGGATCAGCGACTTTATGTTGCTGTATCTTGCAACTGTGACCCTTTATGAGCACATGTGGATACACTTTTAGACACAGAGCCTAAATCTTTTGTTTCGAAGATGCTTGGTGGTTTTCATTCCAAGTTCATATGAACATTCATGTGGAATGACACCTTTTTTAAGCCAAAGAGTTTCAACCATCATTTGAATATACTGCCAATATTCAAAATACGCAGGAACCTGGAAGTAACTAAAAATCCATTTTATAAACTCTACGTCTAAGCAAACCTACACCAAAATGTTGGTCAGTTGGTCACACAAAAATGGAACAGAATATGATTCCAAAGGTTTTCCGGCGTGAAAAGTCTGTAGGTAGTGAAATCCGACAGTTTGGAATATAGCCCTTTTTACAAGTTAGATAACGTGATACCAGATAAACGTCGTCGTCATAGACAAATAATCACCAAATAATAATCAACAAAAACGAAAAAACGATCATTTGTCAGTATGAAGTTTCAAACAGATGTAAACTGTCATTAAAATTTCGTGCTACGTCGAGAGAACAGACAGCATTGAAAAGCGCTCAATACAAGCCCAAGATATGGCTTAGATACGTGGATGATACGTTCGTCATTTGGAACCATGGAATAGAAAGGCTAGATAAATTTCTAGAACACCTGAAGAGCGTGCATAAAAATATCCAGTTCACCATGGAGGTAGAAGAAAACAAAAAACTGGCATTCCTTGATGTTCTTCTAACAAGAAATGGAGCTACAATAGGACACAAGGTATATAGAAAACCAACACATACTGACCGGTACTTACACAAAGAATCAAACCATCACCCATCTCAGAAGTACGGAATTATTAAAACTTTGACAGATCGGGCTAGAAAAGTGTGCGAACCAGAGGAACTCGACACCCAACTGGCACACCTAAAGAACGCTCTTAAGGCAAACGGCTATACAGAGAAAGAAATAACAAGAAAAATGAGAAGAAATAGGGCAAAACATGAACCTGAACAGATAGCAAGAGCTTTTCTACCATATGTGCCTGGAATAACAGACAGAATAGGAAAAATGTTACGAAAAGAAAACGTCAAGACCATCTACAAGCCCACAAGAAAGATACAGGAGTATTTGAAAACGGTGAAGGATAAAAGAGACCCATTCACTACACCGGGGGTTTATCGCATACCATGCACATGTGGGAGTGTATACATAGGAACAACGAAGCTCGATAAACACAAGAATTTCAGAACATAAGGCTAGCTGTCGACTAGGTTATACCGAATAATCAGCGATAGCCGAACATGCGCTTAAGGAAGGATGCCATAAGATCAAGGTTGAAGAAACCCAGGTTCCTGCCGCAACATCTTCATACTATGCCAGACTTAACAGAGAAGCCATTGAGCTACAAAAACACCACAATAATTTCAGTAGAAAAGAAGAAATACAGAAAGTCAACCGGACATGGGTACCCATCCTAAAGGACCTGAAGACACTGCTATATCGCAAGGGGACGGGGCTACCAACGTTACCTGATCGGACCACGTCACCGTTGACAGTATAAATGCAGGTGCAGATCCTCCAGCCGTCAGTACTTTGGAAGTCGCCGAAGTGAAATAGCTTCTGAAGATGCCATCCACTCGTGGTGGCGAAACGTCAAGCCTTAACGCTAAACGACGCCGGCCTAAAAACCCAAGAACCACACATTCATTGGACGATGGCCGCGAAAGCCTTACACGGTACATGTCTACCTCTGTCACCTTTAAGACACGTGTCGCCACGTCAAAGTCTTCACTCTTGTGTTGAGGTACGTAACTAGAGAGATCTATCGAATAGAAGGGGTTACGAGTCAGCATTCGTAGGTGTTACCGTAAAGCGACTGTTGGCGGCACCTTTGGGTGGATTTCTTCCTCTGGTGTGCACAGATAACGGACGAGTACCACGCGGGCGGTACTAAGGGATTGCGCCTGATCTATTTCAAAATGTACTGATCATCACCAAGCTATGTTCGGAGCCTTTGATGTAGTTCGAAAGCATTCTGGGCCTATCGGCATTGATTGGGAGATAATGTTAGTATTGCATCTGCAGAACATAACAGTATCATAGTGCATGTAATGTACCCGTTGAATGTAAAAGTTACTCATTAGCGTTTTCAAAATACAGGCGCGTCTTCGACTGTTTCCGTCACCTCTTGTCCAGCAGATCTTTCCTGTCGTCTTTTCACCTAGTATGTGGTATCTTCAATATCCTCACTATACGAGTGTATCAGAGTTCTTTTCGTATCACCTTCGTAAAACAAATTTTATGGTAGAGGGTGTTACGTTGGAATTTTATTGTATCTTTTATTATTCTATCCATATTGACGTCTATTATTTTATTATCTTCGTACACATCCTACAAATATTATATCAGTAATATATCACTTACAATACTACCATCCAATCAACCTTGTTTGACTGTACTACGAAAGACTACAATTTGTCTTTTATCTACCGGTGGGGGAAAAGCCGCTTATGCTTCGTCGAAATGTGTATAGCAATACGTGTGTGAAAGATTACACGTTTACAAAATAGATGTAAATATCGCTCGGCACGGTTTACGCTGTTATCAGCGTAAACCATTATTGGTGATATCACGTTCCACATTCAATTCATACCATAATTTACGATTACAGGTCGGTCCGTTGCTGGTCCCGGCTTAGTACCAGCAATGAGGAAATGAGGTTTCCATATCTGGACGTTTGTTCTTAAAGTCGTTGAAGTTAGGATGTTTTCCCTTCCAGTGCCCATAAGCGATAGTTACTTCGGACACCAAAAAATAGAAGAAATAAATCACTTTACTTTTATAAATGATCTGCTCAACCTAATTAATGGACCACTCCTTTCGGTACTTTTTCTAATTTTAGCCTCGAGCTTTTTTCAAACGATAGTGTAAACTGCTCAGCAATCAGGCAAAAATGAGTCATCGCTAAGACACTTCGGGCCGGTTTCACCGATCCCTGATCAGTTATTTTGGATAGCCTGTGTGCCAGATAATCGTTTACGTGGCATTATCTGACAGATAGACTACCCAGAACTTAACAGGGGCCAGTGAAACAAATTGACTTGTCTTCCTTGCCCCCAGCTTCATAATAAAACACCCTTTCTTCCCATATAGCACTGGATATTCTTTGAATATTTCTCAAGTCTCCTATATGTTCCATGTATATTCAGCGGAATCACAGATTATTCGTGATTTTTCTTGATTATTCTGGAATATTAAAGTAATATTCTTTACAAAATATTATTATTTTATCCACTTAGGATAATCAGTGATTATTCGTTTATTGTCTGAATTATTCTAGAATATTGCAGTAATATTATTTTAGTTATTTACAAAGAACAAGGTGTAGATATTTTATATTATATGTATATAGATATTTTAATTTTATGAAGAACATTCTAGTCTGGTAGGTCACATTCGTAACAAAATCTTTCCTGTATGTAGGCAAATATTTAAATATGAGGTACTATTAATTTATAATTTCTCAGTCAAAAGAAGCCTTTATCCAATACTATTTATTTTTGCGTTCATCCTCCTAAATATTATAAATATTATGTGCAATTTTCATACGTCTATCAGTCATTAGCCATTACCTACATGCTAACGCTAACGCGCTAGTACAGCATTTTATGCTGCACCATACTTTGGTATGGTGTCAGTTGTCAATGGGTGCATTCAGCAGACTCAACAGTTGCGGAGCAGCTACCAAATTTTCTGCTGAACGCGTGCGCTACCTAGCAGCTACCGCTCCAGCGGTCGCCATTTTTTGTAGCGACAGAAAAGTACGCTCACTTGGAGTGGAGTGAAATAAGCTACTTTTTACCTTGTGAGTGTCAGATGTTATGACACGTATGACACTTGTTATAGGTTATGTTGTCATATTTAAAAGAAAAAGTTCACACTACTTAAGAGGGCTGTTCCAAATTACGGTTCTATCACCGTCCCAGAACTGTTTTCATCATGCCCCGCCCATTTTACAGTTCTTAAAACGGTGATCGGTTGCTCCGCCGCCGTACCGACCAATCATCGATTCTAGAATCACAAAATGGGCGGGGAATGATGAAAACAGTTCTAGGACGGTGATAGAACCGTAATTTGGAACAGCCCTGCATTCCAAAACTGATACAATCTGACGTATCTTTTTATTTTTAATAACCTCAAATTTGACAACTCATTTGACATTGAAAACTGACAGGCGTCACAAACTATTTATCGTGATATCTCAGAGCGCACAAATAGTAATGCTTTTCAGCAGAATGCCAACTGTTGAGATGTAGCGGCTACAAAAGTAGCGGCTCCCGATCTTTCTGCTGAATGCAACCAATGTTATCACTCTAAAGCTAATCACTTTTTAGTTCATTTTGGAATGAGCATGTAGGCATTATAGCGATTCACGAGATTCATTCGTTAAAGGCGTGCCATTATACCCAATTTTGTGCAACAAAGTTGCTAGTTTCAATAAAGTGTGCGAGAGTGTTCCAAATCATGGTCACCTACTCTGATGTATGAATTTGGGATCATATGAGACTTGTTTGTCTCAAAAGCACTTTTTTCAGTAATCCTATAGTGTTTTTTCTTCAGGGGTGATGTTTTTTGTCTCAAAAGCACTTTTTTTCCAGTAATCCTAAAGTGTTTTTTCTTCAGGGGTGATGTGCGTGAAAGGTGCGCGGATACCTAGGCTAGGCCAATAACCCTATGCTATCCTGTCCTGATTCCAGTAAGCTGTCCTCTTCTCCGCTGCCACCGTCTCGTCGTACTTGAATCCGAATATCGATCAGGAATGGGGAAATATGTCCTGCCGCTTCCTGCCTGCTTCTGGATGATGTATGAAACCACGATAAATCGCTCGTACTGCTTGAGGTTTCAATTACAATGTACATTCGGCTCTAAGGACCAATGTTAAAGATAATATCGTTGCTGATGATCTGTTTTATACGGGGTGTCCCACGACAACTGAGGAGCTTCCACGCAAAAGTGAACAAGTCCATTTTCATACCAAATTGAGTTATATACGAATTTATGTAGTTTAAGATGATATCTGCCGGATTGGCTATCTATTCCGTGCAATATTACACAAATCCATCATTTAACAGCATGGAAATATTAAGCATTCATACAAAATGCAACAAGTCCTACTACAGGAGTTTTTTCATCGAAAATCGAGCAAAACCTAACAGTCGTTAGTAGTATCATTGGGTTAGATCTAGGAATTCATGCAAAACTCAACAAGTCTACCCACGCCTGTCTATGTGGAATAATAAATTTATTTTGTAGCTGCGTGGTGACTTTTATACAAGGCAAGTAAAAGTTCTGAACCGTCAGACATCTAAGTATGATATGCGCTAACTGAAATGGCGATGCGATTTTAGGAATCCTGAAATTTAAAGCACTTGTCTTGGTAACCGTCAACGGCGGCATAACCCCGATCTCATACAAAACCAAAAACCGTTATTATAGTTGTTTAGATTTGTTTGTTGGCTGCGTTTATTACTGCAAAAACTCGAGGATGGATTCACATGATATATCAGTCCGGGAGGGTAAGAGGGGAACTCGTAAAAGGCAGGAGAAATACACAAAATGGGAGTTGCAATGTCGTGAAAGGTTTATTTCAGTTTCTTTTCAAATGATTTCTGTTTGTCAGAGTGATAAATATTTGTTAACCTTTTATAGGTACAAAATTCCTGATGTCAACTTGAACCCAAAAAACTGTAAACGTAAAGGAAAAAATATGAATATTCCAAGGTCACAGCACTGGAAATAAACCACTGTAGGAATAAAATACAAGGTGTAACTAAATAAGTGTAAAACATTTAAGGGGTTGACTCCTCATCTAAAAAAAGATAGGATCTTTCATATAAACAAACTCCATTTGGAGCATCCTTGTTAAGATACAGCCCCTTAAAAGGGGTACATAAAATTTATTTAACAATTTTTACCACAAGCATTAAAAAAGTTACAATGTTGTAATTAACCTGATATTTTCTACTAGCAAAAAGACACTTAGCTAGTAATTTACTTGGTTTATGCCATGGTTGTAAGGGGTGGAAAACGCAACCCCTAAAATTTATTTCGAATGCAACTTTGTCTTATTATTTGTTTACCATTTAAACATTTATTTCCGATAGCCTGTTTCATTCTAAATACAAAATGTCTCTTGAATTTTTTGCCCAAAATAAACCAGTTCGCAGCAAAAAAATATTTTAAACAATTATTTACAACTACTATTTTAAAGAACTCATCGAAAAACATTGCGTTGGTGAATCTATAGCTACAGATCATCGTCTCTTGCACCAAAACAATGATAAGGACTACGTTTGCGATTGCTTGATAGAAGAGACGCCGGTAGTTCATATTTAGATGTTTTAGCTTTTACTGTTAAATACAAATTATAAAATAATACAAAATAGTTTTACAAAGTATTTTTATTATGTCTTCCACCCAGAATCAAAGTTTTAAAGCTTTTCATTCAAAACTGAACAAGTCCAAGATGCAATCCATGCAAAACTCAACAAATACGTATCGTTCTTTCAAAAGTGCACAAGTTCAAAATAAAATGTATTTTAAAATGAAACCTCCTCTCTTTAAAAATATGGATTCGTACTCAAAATATGAACAAATTAAGCTACTATTTATCATGCAAAAACTGATTCAAATAAATAATTATTAAAGGTATTATTCAAAAATTGCGTTTCCTGAACAATTATTAAAAGTGGACATGTTGAATTTTGCGTGAAAGCTCCTCAACTAAGACAAGCAATATATCGGAATTGGGCAGTAGCAGCGAATTATAATTTTGGGTATGTAAATTAGAGCAAATATAGTATCTTTTCTTTTTATTGTGTCATCCAATAAGGCATTTGTTTTTGGTCACGTGACGTCCGATTCAATAATTTTAATGGGACATCCTTTGTGTTCCTCCCGATAAAACAATTCCAACAAACTAGCACACTTGGGGTCTAAAGTGATTAAAGAGCTACAGGTGCTTAAAGGGCTGTACCACTACCATTATGAAACACTACTAAAGTAATTTAACTGTAGGGGTACATGTTATAATCAATGGTAGTGGTACCATCCTTTAAGTCCCTGTAGCTCTTGAATAAATCACTTTAGACCCCAAGTGTGCTAGTTTGTTGGAATTGTTTTATCGGGAAGAACATATAAAGTTACGAATATACGGGTGTTCCATTAAAGATTTTGAATCGGACGTCACGTAACCAAAAACAAATACCTCATTGGGTCACACAATAATAAGAAAAGATACTATGTTTGCTCTAATTTAAACTGCCCAGTTTCGATATATTGCTTGTCTTAATCATCGTGGGACACCCTGTATAAGTTATTCGAATGGTTGGAAACTACGGGAAATTCTAGGTAGTGTTTCTTTACAGATCAAAAATACAGATGTCATAAAAGATGAAGGATAATTCAAACAACCGTCTCCAAGTGGTATACAGTATGTTTTAACATATCTAACATATATGCCCCTCCTTGAAGGAAGTAGCCTTCAAAGTACGAATAATATGTACATAACATGATGAACATAGCAAATTATTATAATGAATGAAAAAAAAGTTTTTACGTAGTTATCGACCTCTCAACAGATGCACACTCTGGACACTGCACGCCTTACTTCACCATTAGAAGTCCTCACCGTTACTACTCTAACCACGCCGCCAGCACCTGGATGAAGGTTAACAATTCGCCTAAGTTTCCAGTTAAGAGGCGAAAGATGGTCATCCCGAATAACCAACAAATCACCAAGCTGGATCGATTTTTGATGGATTTTCCATTTGGTCCTTAGCTGCAGTTCACTTATGTATTCTCGTGACCATCGTGCCCAAAAGTGTTGTAGCGCTTGTTGTACGGATTGGTACCGAGATAGCCTTGTCTTTAGAGTGTCCCTCAGGTCAGGATCAGGCAATGCTGTTGCTGGGCGCCCGATGAGAAAGTGGGACGGAGTCAAGGCCGAAAGGAGTTATAGACTTTGAATTTAAAATGGCCTCCGTCTTAGTCAAAATTGTGGCTAATTCTTCAAAAATTAGTTTTTGTGAACCTAACATCCGGGAAATATGCCTCTTTGCAGACCTTACGCCGGCGTCCCAAATGCCACCCATGTGGAGTGAGAAGGAATTTCCAATTTGAACCCCATATTATTGACATTTTCTTGTATATTTGTTTGATTTTTTGCCAGAAAGGAAGCTAGTTCACGTAACTCGGAGTACGCCCCTTTAAAGTTTGTGCCATTATCACTGTAAACTTCGAATGGAATGCTTGGATTTGCGATAATCTTGTTAACTGAGTTAATGCAGCATCAAGCTCAGATGCACTTATAGGGCCAGCATTTTTCATCAAGTGTTTTTTGGCGTTGTTCGTAAATCTAAGAACATATGACATGCCACGTTGCAATCTGGAAAGAATAGAGTATGCTGTAAAGTCAACCATTGTTGGGGTTTCTAAGAAAACCAAGGCAACTATTTGATTTTTATTTTATTTTATTTTGGACCATACCACCAAATTGTTGAGTCGATGAGAGTTTGAGGCAACACTCCACGGGATAACAAATTCGCAGGGTTTTCATCAGTACGTAGTATAGTATAGTTTAGTTTATTTGTCATCAATGTACATCATACATCATATATGCAAATAAATCAAGCTATCGTCCGCGAGAGCAACACTCTGTATGCGGCCATCAACTTAGTGTCAAGAACGATAAATTTTACATACAAGAATTATGTGTTCTCAAAGATTCCTCTTGTTAGTTCTTTGTCCTGAGGTAAAACCATCCATAGATGAAGTCGTGGGTCCTTCTTATAACTCATTACTTTTGCAGCTTTCCAGCTCACTTGTAAGATTTTGTACATAATACATTCCAGTAGAGTGTAAAAGATAGTTCTGAAACGGACCTCCCACTCTCCACGCCTGTAGACCCCCCACCATTATCGCCCCCACCCCCTCTCTTCACAAATATAGCCACCTCTCTGATGTATTAGAATGTAGTATATCCTCCCACCACCGTCCTAGAACATAATTAAACCTCTCTCCAATAAGAACGCCACACCCCAAGACCATTAATTGATAACTGGTTTGAGTGGGGGTGAGTGGGTTTTCAGTATAGGTTCAAGGGAACCAAAATGAAAGAAGCGTGAACCGGTTTGATCGAGTTCAATAAACTGTTGAATGATGGTCATGCACCTGAGAAACCTGTTTGAACGGATGTGAACCGTTTTGATGGGGTTCAAGAAGATACAATGAACTTTCTTTTTGATGTATTAGAATGTAGTATATCGTCACACCACAATCTTAGAAGATAATTAAGCCTCTCTCCAAGATAAACACCACTCCCCTTAATTGCACACATACCAAAAAAAACACACGTATGAGATGGGTGACCACCAAGGAGAATATTTTTGTTGTGAGTGTAATTTACAGTATATGTCTCTGAGCAGTAGCATGTATCTTTTTTTGAAATATATAAAAGTGCGATTTTTTTCTATTATCACCGCAATCAATGTGTGGTAGGCTGTGAGCTGTTTTTACTCCACTGGATAAACTAAGTGAAACTGTGACATGGGAACAATGTAATTAGAGAAAAATACTTTCCAAATCAAGAGGAATTCAAGAATCACTTGGATTGTCTAAAAAACTTAATGCAATGATTATATACAACATATAGTGTAACAGACGGAAATGTGCGATAAGAATTACTATACCCAAAAAAATACTGACGAAGGCTCTACACCTATAGCAGCTGGTCATTGTCCTAACACCAGACACAAAAATACTGCCGACTACATAAATGTAGTACCATCGATGCAAGGTCAAAAAAGTAACAAGTTATGATGGCTACAACCATGTAAGGAAAAATGAATGTACCAGACTGCTTGAAGGTACATGGAAGTAAATTGTTAAATTAAGTACCTGAAACAGCAATCAGAACACCAGTGCACTTCAAAACTCGATGCCTGTCTACAAAAAACCAAGGATGTAATGCTTATTTAGCAAGTGCATTGCTCTCTCATAAAATGAAACATCCCTCGACGTATGGAAGGCGATTTAATTTATTGAGCCATTGAGAAACTGCCTTATGACAGGAGATACATATATGGAAATCCGTATATAATAAAATTAACGAGTAGTAATAAATTGAAACCACTAGTGGCAGAATGCAGGTAGCACTAATTTGTTTGCATTGACGAAAACCTTACTGGTATATAAAGACACTAGAACTGTTCTCGTCCTCGTACAATATATTTGATATTTTGTTCGTGAACATGGCAGCTATCAAAATTTTGTCCCATATGAGAAGGCATGCAGAGGAAGAGAGTTTTGAGGAAGTTGATACAAGCTTTGAAGTCATATCTGGAAGACTTGAGGACATCAGACCTTTGAACTCATCGACCCCGGTAATTAAAAAAACTATTTAGTCAGTTTAAACCTCTATTCTTTAGTGATGTTTTTTGTAAGAAAGTGTTGTGTACCCAAAAATTATCCAAAAAACTATTTAGTCAGTATAAACTGCTACTTTTTAGCGATATTTGTGAGATTATTTAGGAAATATTCATAAATGAATAAGTACAGTTTTAAAGCTCTATTAATTAAATATATGATATAGTAAGAGTTATCCGTATTTGATCTACTTTCAGTGCTTCAAACCTTACCTCAAGACTTGAAAAACAATATTAGGATTTTGTTAGATCAATCTCTTAGGTTTTTACAATATTAGGATTTTGTGAGAATAATCTCTTAGGCTTTTTACAGGAACAGAATTCTTAGGAATAAATTATTTTTATTCGTTATAGATACGCAGTCAGCAGGATCAAACAGAAACTGAGGAAACCGAGGGGGAAGATGAATTGAATACTACCATAAGCAACGAGGCAGAAAACTTCCTTCAGGAAGTGAAAAATTTAAAAAGTAGAGGGTTGCAATTAGCCAGAAAACATAAAAAAAACAGATGGATATTCAAAGAAAAATTAATAAACATAGAACGAAGATTCTAAAATTAAAAGTAAATTAAAAAAAATTGATGATTTTATCAATTTATGCCAAAATTTAAGCACGTAGTTTTTTGCTGATTTTTTTTATTTTTTGCTGATTTTTTGAGAGATTCATTTCGCTTTTTTATTTTTTTATTTTATAGATCTCAAAATTTCCATCTTTTCTTTATTTCTTTATTTTTGGCGTAGGGATGTGGCGACCCCATCGCCCAGAGGTGATGGTACATCTTGCACCGACGACGGTGCATCATGTACTATTATCTCTGCAATCAGCCACAGGGGGGAGAAGTGCAGTCACTTAGCTTCGCCCGCGGTGCAATCACCCCCACATCGGAATATTTCCGGGAAACTAGAAATAAGTTCCTGGAAATAGGCGGCGCCAAATGGCCTCACGGTTCATGTTCCGTCGCTGGGCTGATGTTCTCGGTTCCTCATAAGTGACAAATTGAATTAATTAAAAGTAAAAAAATGCTCAATGGCTCTTCCAGGATCAAAAGATTCCGGAGGTAAAATACCTGGCCGTTCAGATCTCCGGGTGCCAGGTGGTCCGGGGGGAACATTAAGCGAAGATTGTTTAAAGAATTGTGCTGCCACTCCTCGTCAGGCTAACAACAGAAGCCGCCCTTCGCAGCAACTTCGCACTGACGACAGGCCCGAAGGCCAGAGAAACTTATTCAGAGCCGACTTTACAAATATACGAGGTCTTGCCTCCAACATAAACTCTGTCCATCAACACCTTCAGGCAGAGAAGCCACACATTCTGGCTCTTATGGAAACTCAAGTCGGCTCTTCAACAATGGATAACTGCTTTAGATATCCCGGATATGACTTATACACCCGATTTAGACGTAGGTTTGGCGTATGCGTGTACGTTAAATCTGGGCTTTCTTGTCATCGAGAAGAAGAGCTCGAACTGGAAGGATTTGACATCATATGGCTCAAAATATCCTTCCAAAATCATTCCAAATTTATATGCTGCATTTATAGGCCACCAAGCAGTAACAACTGCAAAGAGCTCTTCGAGAAGCTTTCAGCCACTGTGGACGCGCTGCAATCAGATCACCCTCATTCAGAGATAGTCTTTCTGGGTGACTTCAACGTTCACAACTCATACTGGCTGAAACACTCAAACAAAACGGACGACGAGGGACGTGAAGCTGAAGCCTTCGCTATCAGCTGCGGCTTGGAGCAGATAGTCAAAGAACCAACAAGGATTCCCAGCCGCCACGGAGATTTTGCTAGTCTGTTGGACCTATATCTCACAACTGCTCCAACGGTCTACACAGTGAAGGTAACTGCCCCACTGGGATCGTCTGACCACAACACCGTCTCGACGCTATGCAGGATGCATTCTCCAAATCTCTACCATGCAAAGCCTCGTCGGGTCTGGCATTACGGATCAGCCAAGTGGGACGATCTAAGGGAATACTACCAGTCCTTTCCCTGGAACGACGTCTGCTTCAAGTCACGAGACCCATCAGCTTGCGCTCAAGAAATAACAGAGGTATTAATATCCGGCATGGAAGCCTATATTCCTCATGTCGTCAAGCATCCCTCCAAAAACAAGCCATGGTTCAATAAGCGTTGTAGAGATGCAGTTACCTCTAAAACCAACATTACAGAGAATGGAGGAAAAATCCAAATGCTGAGAGCCACCGCAGTTTTATCGACGCCAGAAATCACTGTAAACGCGTGATTGGCAGCAGCAAGGAGGAACACAACCAAAAAATTAAGAACAAGCTCCTCTCATGTCCTAGTTCGTCCAGAACATTCTGGTCTGTAGCTAAGGCTGTTAGTCAGAACTTTTCCTATTCGTCAATACCACCCTTGACCAGAGAGGACAAATCCATCGCTTCTGCTCCTAAAGAAAAAGCAGACATCTTGGGGAAGCTCTTCGCAGCCAATTCGACTGTAGACTTTCAAGGAAGTACTCCGACCACCACCATAAGCGTGAACTCGAGAATGGCAGAGGTCAAATTTCAACATCGAGATGTAAAAAGCATCCTCCAAAAACTGAACACCAATAAAGCTACTGGTCCTGACCAAATTCCAGCCATTGTCCTTAAACGCTGTGCCACTGAGCTTGCACCTATTCTTTGCAAGCTCTTCAAACTTTCGTATCAACGAGGTGTGTTTCCCGCTTCGTGGAAGATTGGCTGCGTACAACCCATCCCTAAGAAAGGCAAAAAAACTGATCCCACCAATTATAGACCTGTGGCTCTTCTAAGCATCATGTCTAAGGTTATGGAGACTGTCATTAACACACAGCTCCTGAAATACCTGGACAACAATAACATCATAAATGATCGCCAGTATGGCTTCCGTAAGCACAGGTCTACAGGTGACCTCCTTGCATACGTCACTCACTTGTGGAACAGAGCAATAGACAACCATGGCGAATCCCGTGTTGTTGCACTTGATATATCCAAAGCTTTCGACAGAGTATGGCATGACGGACTTCTGGTCAAGCTTGCTGCTTATGGACTACCACCTGGTCTGCGCCAGTGACTGAATAGCTTTTTGAAAGACCGATCTCTGTTCGTTGTAGTCGAGGGCTGTTCATCAGACGTATTTTCAATAAACGCCGGTGTTCCTCAGGGATCTGACCTATCCCCTACACTATTTCTGCTGTACATCAACGAGCTGCTGGAAATAACATCCAATCCAATCTACAGCTTCGCAGATGACAGTACATTAGTGTCGTGCATGGAACCAGGCAAGCCACTATCAGTTCCAGGAGACGGTACGTCGGCGACAGCAGCATGCCTCACAGATCAACGCAGATATCAAAACAATTGTCGAGTGGGGATTAGCAAATAAAGTACAGTTCAACGTACAAAAAACTCAGGCAACAACACTTACAAAGAAGTCTTACGATGGCTTACCAACCGTGGAAATGGAGGGTCACCCCATAGTCGAATCACCTTCCGTCAAGCTTTTGGGAATCAACATCAACAATAACATGTCCTGGCACGACCACGTCGTCAGTATTGCTAAAATGGCATCCCAGAAGCTTGGAGTTTTGTTCCGCAGTAGGATGTTGTATACACCGGAGCAACTGCTGCTGCTGTACAAGGCACAGATCCGACCATCGCTGGAGTATTGCTCCCATGTGTGGGGATGCGCTCCGAAGCACTCTCTAAAGCTTCTGGACACTATCCAGAAAAGAGCGATTAGACTAATTGATACGCCTAACCTCACAAAGGACCTCGACAGCCTGGAACATCGAAGGAGGGTGGCTGACCTATCCCTGTTTTACAGATTCTATCACGGAAGATGTTCGAGTGAGCTCTCTCAGATAATAACACCACAGGCCGTCCGAACCAGGACCACTAGAGAAGCTCTGCGAGCTCATCCTTACCAGGTCGAGGTCCTTACTCCCCGAACCAGTCTCCTCCAGCATTCCTTCTTTTGGAGAACTTCGACGCTGTGGAATCAGCTGCCGGGGAATTTGTTTCCCGACGGCTACAACCTGCAGCGTTTCAAATCTAACGTGAACCGATACTTATCCTCTCGCAGCGCTTCTACAGCGCCATAGGGTTTCAGCCTTTGCGGGAGGCCGACCATAAAAAAAAATTATGGTTTCTGTATAGTTCTTATTTTTAAGTTGTTATTTTTAAGTTGCTTTTTAAGTTGTTATTTTTTAATTGATAATCTAAATAAATATTTTTAACTGATAACTTCGTTTTTGATTTAACAAAACAGAAAATGCGTTCAGAGTGTTATGAAAAGATTACTATGAAAAGAAGATTGACAAAGAGATGCAACAACAACAAATATGGCTGAACTTCAAAAATTGATTTTGTTATGTTATTTCAATAAATGAAAAAATCTCTGGTCTACCATACATTAAGACAAGATTGTCTTTCAACTAAGTGGGTGAACAATTGTAAAGTCACACTTACTCGAAAGAAGACTGGCCTCTATATACCACCACAAAAACACATCATAACTAATTACAATAAGCCAAACACTCGCGTCGAAATAGGAAAGGACAGCGTATTCAGCTCATTGCGACGGGAGAAAGTTGAGACTGGTTATCGACATTCGGCGTCCGGCGACCGAAAAACGGGTCCTACCTACCGCTAGGTTGCAGCTGTACCAGATTTGGTAGAGGTGTATAATAACGGTAATTTATCGCCCCAAATCCACGACCACAAAATGAACCACAGTGGCGTTGTAAGAGGGCAAGCTGAGTAATATCTACACTACGAGGGGAAGCTGTGTAATATCTACACTATGTGGGGAAGCTGAGCAATATCTACACTACGAGGGGTATCCTTTATGTTCCAACCACCCCTCCCTCAGCAACTTCCACCATTACGGAAAACGCGACCTCGTAAAACGGTTGACGACAAAGCAGAACAGGTTTAACAGGTATGCTAAAGTGATTTTTTTCGTTTGGATTGAAGTATTATAAAATGGGGCTCCAGCGCAGATCTCTCAGTAGTTTTATAGAGCTAACAAATGGCGAACTCAACCAATGTTTGTGATGCGATCAAAGCGCAAATAAAAAATGAGTTTGACGAGTGGCGACCTAAAACAAATATTCCAGAGCGATTTACAAACATGGAACGGCTCAAAACATTGTACAAAGCGGTTAGAGATTTAGAAGCTGGTAGGATATGTCAGTGTGGTTTAATCAGTAGCATCAAATACAGTGAAAGGGCGGATTTATTTTACCCTCAGATGAGTCGACTGCCACCAAAGTTATACTGTTTTTTAAAAGAACAGTTTTAAGCTGAGGATCAACAAGTTCCCATAAGTACAGCAACTTCTCTACAAATCACAGTTTTGTCAGATGGAAGGCGACAAGTTTGTGCTTATGAATTGTAAGCCACAGGAAGAGGAGTATGTGAAGACCCCCCCCTCCCCCATCTTGTAACATGAAACATGTTAGTTTTTGTGACGATAACATCACAAGATACATAGTTGTGTGGCAAGATTTGCGCGACAAGGAACGTGGCAACAGGCCAAACCATAGAGACAAAGTGTATAATGAGCGATTTGAGAATATAAGTGTGTCAAGTATATTGTAGGGTTATGCCCAGAATGTTATATCGAAATTGAAGAAAAAAATGGGGCAATAATAATACATTCATACATTCCAAACTCACACAGATCTATAACAATGGAGGGAGGCTTTCATTTTTTGTAATTATTTTTGATATGTATAATTGGGCGTATGAGTTATTTTATTATATCCATTGTAGACATGTTATGTATGTACATTTCTTCACGTGTTAAGACAAGTTGTCACATTTAAACCTCACCTCTTGTAATTCATCAAGTAGAAATAAAAAAAGACGTTGAATACAATTATGCTTTTTTATTAAAAATTAGAACTCAATTGTTACCGCATCAAAACATACAATACTTTCACTTATACAAATCTTTCTTGTCGATCCAAGAAGACTTATTTAGCCCGAACCATGAGACTAAAACCTTCGACCCCTTCCGTTTCAAAATTTTTTCAACCAAGTACACGTCTGGATATTTCACTTTCTGAAGTTCGGGGGTATAAAAACTACCCAAGATATTTTGACCATCTTCGTCCTCCAGCAGGTAAGTTGTAGGGTTTGCATAGCGAACTTTTCTGATTTTAAAGACTTCATTGGACCAGTTTGGTGTGTAGGCCTTATTGAAGGTTGTTCTATGTTTGCTAACCCGCACATGAGTACCTGGTTGATATTTGATACCCTTGGGATCAATGGTCTTCAAACCCTTGTACACCGTATTCAATAGAAGTTTGGCGTTCTTTTTGCTAACATCTTTTGGCCTCATTCGAATTGTGCGATGTATTGTGGCATTGTATGCGTCAGTTATCTTCGGTAGAAGGTCTAACCATCTGTATGTTGCTTGGAGACTGAATTGCTTCCACATATGGTTTTTCAACGTACGATTAACTCTTTCAACTACGCTTGCTTTCATTGTAGAGTATGTACTATAGTGATTAATTTTGTATTGTTTCATTAATTTCTGAAAGTCATTATTGTAAAACTCTTTCCCCAAATCCGTCTGCAAATTTTTTGGTATATCTGGCATTTGCGCAAGAATGTTATTCATGGCTGCTGTAACTTCTTTTCCTGTTTTTCTTTTAACCGGTTGCGCCCACACAAATTTACTAAAGACGTTGATAACAATTAAGATGTAACGAAATCCTTTGTTAGTCTTCCAGTATGGAAGCATTTCCACGAGATCTGCCTGTAGAAGATCATTTAGTCCTTTTACAATGGTAGTGTTCAATGGGACTTAGCAGACGTAAGCGCTTGCGGGCGCTTTGCGCTAACTAACCGATGAACGACAAGCTGTCAAAAAAGCGCCAGTCAGATTGGTTAGCGCTTTTAAAAATCGCTTTTTGGTTAGCGAAGGGACACAAAACTAGAAAAAGGCTATTTGTAGTTCTGAGGGAAGCAGTTTCCTTTATATAGTGTCAATTTAATAACAGGGTTTGTGATTTCATATCCCCTAGGTTTTTGACAAAACATAATAAATATTAAAATCTGGAAATGGATATGACAGTTCTGTCATGCCGAAAAGAAAGTCGTTCAACGGTCGCACCTAGCACTTGCAGGCGCATCCACGCTAGCGCTTTTGCGCTAAGTCCCGTTGAACACACCCAATAACTCGACGACGTCGGTATGTTTTTCTAGCGGGTTTATGTAGTTCTTGAACAATTTGTGTTTTAAGGTTCATCATTGTTTTACTAGTGGGCATCGAAGTACAATGTGGGCGTCGAGGTTGGGTTTAGGGTCTCGACTTGTGTAAAATTGTAATATGTCACCTTTTTGTAATATAGTATTGACTGTAATCGAGCGTGAATCACGTGTTACCCTAACTTTTTTTGGTAGAGAAAGACTATCCACGATCCCTGCCACCGGGACGATATAATCTTTTTCATTATCACCGAATGTATAGAATATCCCTTCAGATGTATTAGAATAAATAGGTAATGCACACAAACTATAAGTTTGCTGTTAGAAAATCCGTGAATAAAGATGAAATAATATTGTTTTTTGAATGAAAAATATGTCTTCCAAATTTATCGAGAGGCATTATTACAGTGTAGCTGTCCAAACCTAAATGAAGAGATTTGAGTCCTCACATTTATTTTATAATTTTTAATTCCCGGAGCTCCTCCAGTGTAGAAAGTATCTCATTCTGATGTGAATTATTTCCCGCTAATTTTGAGGCAATTAAAATTCGGAGGCGATGGATCAATTCATTGGGGTCATTAAAATAGACATAGTCAATTGGATTATTCGTAAGGCGAAGCATTCCTTTTCTTTTAAAAGAATGTACTCTTCGTAACCGACCTTTTGGTGGAGCAGGTTTCTCAAATGATTCTGGTCTGTAATCCGTCACACCTTTTAGTATGTTGTGTTCTTATAAATATGGTTTGATTATATTCCTATACTTAGGTATTGTGGTCCCCTGTATTTGAGTATGGGGCTCATTATTTCTCCGGTATGCATTAGTACGGGCTAGCATATCCATATATTGAGTTAAATCATGTTGTGTGAATCCAATGGGGTTCTTTTTGAAAAGTAGTTCATAGAGACCTGGCGTACCTTTATATTTTATCTTTTCAACTACTATATCTGGTCCATCGAAAGTGACTAAGCTTTTACCCAGATTAAACTTATCGGTATCAAGATCATGTGTTAAGCCATAAGTGCGATCGAAATCTTTTTCATCTCCGCGCAGAGACGCATCTACATACTGTCGAGGTAAGGGGTCAAAACTTTCAAGGTATGATTCATATCCAGGTGCATCAATCAGTTGCTCTAATTCTTGTCGAGCATTTGTGACAGCTTGATTGATTGACTGATTTTCTCTATCGAATATTGTTGAATTAGGATCATACTCCTCTAGTGTCGAAACGGTGTTGGGATCTGGGAGATTGGAATATGTGTCCTCCAGAAAGCTTACTCCTACCGGTGGTAGATATCTTGTGTACAAATCTTCTTTCAATTCTTTACGGAGTGAATCCAACTTTTTAGGTGTAGATGTTGTTGATTCTACTTTTGTCGGTTCCTGTTTAATTTTAGGTACTTCAACCTTCTCAAGCAGTTGCTGCAAGGGCTCTGATATAGGTTTGAACCGCTTGTGTAGCTCACTTTCTGTATCAGCTATATCTGACTTCAGAGCCAGATATTTTTGCTTGACAGCTTTTCTTGTTTTAATCAACTCTTTTGCTAATTTAGGATCCATGTTTCTATACGAAATGTTTGTTTTATACTACGAAAATGGTTGAGTAAACAATATTTATATACGATTTCTAAAAACTAATGTTCTGGTGAAACACTTTCTATACCGTCCTGAGTTCCTGGGGGCATCCTTGTCGATCACTACAAAACTGTGTGGCTCTTGCCAACATAACAAACACAAATTTTTAAATTCGTTAAAAGACATATCCAAACTTATGTGATCATCATAAATATGTTTCAAATTCAAATTGTCTTGTGGGAATAAAATCAACAGGTTGAGATTGTCTCTCAAATTATGCTTGGGTGTTGCAGTATACGTTTGACAAAGATAGAAGCAGTCTGTATTTCGGTGTCGTCCAAAACTGAAATATTGTCTAATGATATTTTGGCTGCAGGAGGAAACATCATCGAAAATAATAACAGCGTTTGGTTTGATGAGTTCTGGTGATATGATATTCTCATCCTCACTATATTCAAAGTACCCTATTTGCTTCAGTGGTATGAATAAGGTGCGTAAATACTGATATTTAGGTTGGTACAGTGACTTGCAGTATAAGTATATGTTTTCGAATCGCAATCCATTTGGGTGTGTCAACAAACTTATCATGACATTTGTTTTCCCTGATCCACTAGGACCGACAATTAAGCCTCGCTTAGAAGTTCCACTGAAAATATGACCATGTTTTTTAATCGTATGTTCCTGAGCAATTCCGTCATAATTTTGCACAGGTAATTGTACGACTGATGGTTCCACCTTCATTCTTCGAAGCTATAAATAGTACTGATGCCAAACTTCTAAGCATACTTAACTTTATACCTGATAAAAAGTATAAAAATGATGATTCATCGCAAGTTATTGAACAGTAACAAACGAGCAGTGGCAGCGAAAGGTACCGGTTTATTGGACTCTGTTATAGATAAGCTCCCTTTTGAATTACATCTACCCTCCTACAGATTTTGCGGGCCAGGTACTGCCCTGCAACAACGCCTTGAGCGAGGTGATACTGGAATAAATCCACTCGACAACGCCTGTAAAAAACACGATATTGCCTACGCAGCATCCAAAGATAGCAATACTCGTCGTCAAGCGGACACAATCTTACGTGATCAAGCTCTCAAACGAGTAGTGGCATCTGACTCATCAATAGGTGAAAAGGTAGCTGCACTAGGTGTCACAGCTGCTATGAGCATCAAGAAAAAGTTAGGTCTTGGTATGCGTAAAAAAAATTTAGCCGTAAGGCGAAAAAGACTGGGCATGGTCTAAGGAAAAAACGACGCAGTGTGACAAAACCTCGACTGCTTCCGATTCCTAAAACAGGAGGATTTCTACCTATACTTCTCCCACTTCTGGGTGCACTAGGTGCACTTGGAGGGGGGGCAGCATCAATCGCAAAAGATGTTAATGATGCAAGGGCTAGTCAGTCTCAGCTGGCGGAACAGAAGCGACACAATCTAGCATTAGAACTTGCTAAACAAGGAAAAGGTTTATATTTGGCACCATATAAAAAAACTGCTAATTAGCCTTCCTAGACATGCTCTAACGAACATAGATTTGATGGAATTTGCAAAAAAAATGAAGATTCCAAAGTTTAGGGGGGTTTTCATGAGAGACAGTTTACCTAGGAGAATTCGTGTGGTATCATTAATTTAGATGTCTCAACGGGTAGTGGTTCTCACTGGACTGCCTATTTGAAAAACAATAATCATGTCATATACTTTGATTCTTACGGTAACTCACGTCCTCCGAAAGAAATTGTTAAATACTTTTACAGCAATAACGATGTCACAGACATAGAGTACAACTATGAGACTATTCAATCATTTAACTCACACAACTGTGGGCAGCTGTGCTTGAGATTCCTATATAAGGTCAGCCCAATGCTCCTCCACTGAATATTGCTACATCATGTCAATGACATTTACTCTTACCGGTAATTCTTCTACTCTTCAAGCTGACTTCAATCCTCCAATCGAGCTAGCTGATGATGCAGAGTATGAAATAGGTTTATGCAACTTTGAATCATTCAACGTAATTCCTAATATCAATGACTCCAACAATACGTTCATCTACTCGACCACCTCACTTGAGACAGATAGGGTTTCGTTTAAAATTCCTGTTGGTACATATGAAATATCAGACATAGTTGCTTTTCTTCAACGCAAACTTCCAGCTGGGTTGCAAATAACACTTACTGCCAACCAGGCGTCATCAACCGTCACTTTAAGAGCAAATTTTGATATCGATTTTACTCCAGCAAATACTATTGGACGCTTGTTAGGTTTTTAGCCCCAAGTATTACAAAGGAACTTGTTCTATGATTCCGCTTTCCCCGTTGAAATTTTGAAAGTAAATTCACTGTGTATCGATTGTAGCATAGCAACAGGTTCCTTCACGAATGGGCAACCTAGTCATATAGTTCACCACTTTTTCCCTGGCACCGGTGTAGGGTATAAAATCATAGAAGCTCCACAAACTGTGCTTTATTTTCCTGTGACTGCCAAGACTCTCACCACGTTAACTTGTAAAGTGCTTGATCAAGACAACGGTCTTGTGGACTTCAGAAACGAAACTATTACTATCCGTCTGCACTTACGTAAATCAAATAATGGTAATTAGATACAACGTTCCATACCATACGGAAAAAACCTATAAAAACCTGAATCGAAGATTTTACGACATCAGTGTTGGACCAGCCAACGCTACATCACGTCGTCGCACGTTGACCAAGGAAAACAAACAATATTTAAAGTCATTGGGGCTTCAACTGCTGCTCTAAAAATGAGTATTTTAAATGTTACCCAATCACCACTGATCGATAGATCCATAACAGAGCTGGAGTACCACACCTATCAACCATATATTAATGCCAACTTTGATCATAACGATGAAATTAGAATTGGTATCCAGGAGCTGGACGCCATTACTTTACCTTCTCAAAGTTTTGTATACATTGAAGGAGCCTTAAATAAGGCTGATGGTTCACTATCTACAGATTTGAAATTCATCAACAATGCCTTTAGCTTTTTGTTCCGAGAAGTTCGGTATGAGTTGAATGGAGTGGTAGTGGATTCGGTTCGAAACGTGGGACTCACTTCAACCTTGAAGGGGTATCTGTCTTACAACGAAAATGAGAGTTTGCGGCTACAAAATGCTGGTTGGTTTCCAAAAGAAACACACTTTTCCAGTGCTGGTAAATTTAATGTTTGCATTCCATTAAGCATGTGGATGGGATTTTTTGAAGACTATAGAAAAATAATTCTGAATATGAAATAGGAACTAGTTTTAATTCGTAGTAATGATGACGTTGATGCAGTTGTTACAACTGCAGATGAACAACCCAAAATTACTATAGAGAAAATTCAGTGGCGAGTACCCCACGTTTCGGTTGATATACCAGAACAGTTAGCTCTAACAAAACTGGTAAACAAAAATGTTGATATACCGCTTTACTTCCGTAGCTGGGAGCTTGTAGAGTATCCCTCCCTACCACAAACTACCAGACATACTTGGCCAGTTAAAACTAGTACCAAACTAGAAACCCCTAGGCATGTGATAATTGCTTTTCAATCAGATAAAAAAGGTAAATTGCAATCCAATATGTCAACATTTGACCACTGCAAGCTAACCAATATTCGAGTTTTTTTAAATTCGAATCGATATCCTTATAATGATTTATATTTGGACTTTCCAAATCAAAAATTTGCTGCCTTGTATGACATGTTTTCAAAATTTCGTCATTCGTATTATGAAACTGGAAATGAACCACTTTTCACCCCTAAGGACTTTGCAACTACTGCACCACTGACACATATTGATTGTTCTAAGCAGAAGGAAAGTATTCAAACTGGGTCTGTTGTTATGCCAATTGAATTTGAAACTAGCGAGAATGTGTCACCCAACACCTCAGCGTATTGTCTCCTGCTCCATGACCGGCTTTTTTTTACAACCCTCTAACAAAGATAGTTAAACAGCGTTAGACTATAAAATCATTAAGCTACCAGACCAACCACTCATTCAAATCATGAAAGCGTACCGAAAAGCTTTAACAAGGCATCTTCAAAAGCTCAGGGCTCTGAGAAAAGCATTAAACTTTTATTGCTTGAAACAGCGTGTTGTGAGACAGTTTGCTGATTTAAAACTATGAATCTCATTGTGGACATACAGGGCTTCAAATTGGAGCACAATAAGTTCATAGTGAAAGAGCTGGCTGCCTTTGATGGAGTTAAAATCTGTCACTACATTTTTAAACCACCGTTTCCTTGGGACCTATTACCACGTGACCTGCAAACGCAAGCTCGATGGTGATAAATTATCATCACTGCATTCCATGGGCTTCTGGATTCACACCACCTCATAAGGTATCTACTATCCTCCAGGAGTTAACGTCCACAGCAAACCAAATTTTTGTGAAGGGGAGAGAAAAAGCAAACTATGTAAGGCACTATTCAGTAAAACCGATAATCGAACTGGATGAACACCCTCGCCTACCTGAAGGTCCAGCGCGCTGCTTTTACCACGTCAAAGATACATGCATATGTTCTTTGTCAAATGTCTATTTTTTATATGATACTTTCATTATGTCATAGGTTATTCAAAAAATAAACTGTTTTTACCATTCTTATAGTTTTATTTACAGCAGAAATGCTGAACTAATATCTAGCATTACATTTATGAGTGGCAATTACATTCTTCTTTGAAGGTGTTCTCATAGACGTACAGGAACTCCATCGCCATGGTAGTATTTTCTGTTGGAAAACTCTCTGCTGAATGTAGTAAATTGGCTGCATTTGTGATAAGATCCCCACCTTGAGCTTGAAGCCCGTTCTGTAACACTCTAAAGTAGTTTCCAAATTTTTGTAGTTTGAAGAGTTCAACGGTGTGATTCACAACTGGTAGCAAGTTCCACAGCGATGCCAAGGATTCGTATCCCAGGTATATCACTGAGCCATCTTTTGTCAATTTTAGAACTGGTGTACCGGAAATGTGTGTAAAGTTGATGGAGCAACAGCTCGTCAGAATTGGTGCACTTGCATCCGTTGCATACATGTTATGGGATATAACGTTTTGATAATCCAGGAACTCTTTCCACTCACTTTCAGTAAACACGATGTTATCACCTTTAACCCCCATCAGCTTAATTCCAGGCAAGTAATTGTATGCAGGATAAACTCCAATGGTCACATGTTTGCTTTTTGATTTGTTTAACGGATATCTTCTTTCACCTAGTACCACAACTGCATTATGGCTGGTCTGAGTGCTGCTATCCACCATGTTGTACGAATAACTCTCTTTCAACACTGGATTTTTTTGCTGGGTAAACATTTCACTAGTCGTTGAGTATAGTTGGCTGATCCACTGTTGACTGTACCACTTCACACTGTCTTCACCACTTTTGAACCAGTGTCTAGTCATCGTTTGATTGTGGGTGGTATATACCGGTGCACTGCTGAGAAGTGGGAGGTATAAAACAAGCAGTACTAGGGTACACAACATCGCTGTAATCACAGGAATCCTCTGAAGTTTTGAATAAACACTAGTGTTCTCCTCCTCCATCCGCACACATATGCGTTGTAACAGTTTATTGATGTGTTTTGCATAAACACAACCTCTTGTATACTTGACATGATCCTTGATAGGACAATCACCTTTTCTCCAATTATACAGTTTAACTCCACAACAAAATGCTTGACATATGTCACCCCTTCCAGTGTAAAAGAATCCAGCTAGAGCGATAGGTAAGGGGTCGACGTGATTTGGCCACTTACTAAATGTTAATGGACGTTTATCTAAAGAGTTGAACTGCTTAAAGTTCACTGAGTGATCTTCACCACACATGACTTACAGTGTTTTCGAGACAACTAAGCAATCATCGATATGTTGCATCAATATAACTCAATATCTTTAGTGGAAGGGGGTTGTGACTGTGAAATTACGTACACGCTCAGTATCTTTTTATTCTCAGCGTAATTGGAGAGTGAGTATTGATAGTGCGTGAGTATGACAATAACAACACATAATGTTCTGTATCACAAATAGTTTTATTGTTTTAAAAAAGAAAAAACCATGCCATAATCAAACATTATGCTTCTTCTCAATCCATTACACTTGTTGGAGCAAGTATATCTGTAGAATCTGGTGTTTCTGATAGACCTGATGCCTCTGCTGGACCTTGTGTATCTGTTGTGCCTTGTGTCTCTGCTGGACCTGGTGTCTCGCTGTCTTCAACACCCTCAACTACAGTCTGGATTTGTTTTCGACACTCCAACTCACAGGTGGCTGGTTCCTCAGGAAAAGCGATTCGCATTTGAACATCTTCAGGTAGAAATCGGAAGACTTGTCTGATTTCTGGAAACTATGTTTTCATTCGAATGATGGCTCCTATCCAACATTCTCCGCAGATCTTCTCTTCTTGGTACAGTTCTGTAAGTTCGAGAGCTGTACCTTCCAGTTTTGCTCGTTTCTGGCACTCTTCCATCGACCACCATCGCTCCATACCGTAAATTGCCTCGTGGTCGTACTCCCAACGATTTTTACTGAGTTCATCACAGAGGTAGTCTAACGCGCTGTTGAAATCCGTCACAGATACTGTATGACTGTATGCACGCCACATGTTTGCTGACTATGTGTACCATGAATGACCGCAGGCCTGTTAATACATCTGCGTCTGTATAACTGGAGGGGGGGGGGTAGATAGGAGGGGTGAGATGTAGGAGGGGGTGAGATGTAGGAGGGGATGTGGTTAGTGGTGGGAGGTGTTAAAGCAGTTTCAAGTCAAACTCAGCGATATAAAATTCTTCTTCTTCTTCTTCTTTGTCTTCTTGTTTATCATTACTTTTAGGTTGGACAAGTGTATCAAGCATATCCCCAAACTCTATCTGGTTTTCGATTTGACTGTATCTTTCAATTACTGGGATTGCGTGATGCCCCCAAGCCATAGTATGAATACTGCCAGGAACAAAATACCTTTTGTCATCTACACTCGTCAAAGCTACCTTGTTCTTCAGCTCTGTGTAAATAGTGTGCAAACATGATTTAAAGACAAACATTTTCTTGTACAAGTTTCCTCCTTCCTTAACTATGTGCTTGTAATCAGCTTCAGTTAACTCTTTGATAGCACTATTTCTGACACCTTTTGCTTTTTTGATATCACCGTCCTGTAGTTTTATACAATACGTTTTTGCACCTAAGCCATAAAATTTGTGAATTGGAGCTCCCGCATATTCATCTTTCATTTTTTCAACCACAGTTGGGGTCTTCGTAATTCCATGTATATTATTTTCTGGAAAATTCGATGTATCAAAATAGTTGATATTACTTCTCATATCATCATACAAGTTGTCTGTTCTTATATGCATCACTAACGAATCTGTATCTGTGTAGCATAGTACAGCATCAGCACCATATTTTGCTTTGATATAATCATAGTAAAAGCTGTACATTATATTTTTGGCTATCTCTAATACAGTGAAGCCCACAAATAATGGTTTGTCATAAGTAATTTCTATGGGAGACATTTGCACTGCGACTAGATTCTCGGAAAATATGGAAACTGATTTGAAATTCGGCTTACTAATCAAATCTTGTGCTCCAACACTTCCTTGAGTTGACTCCCAGTGTGTACAAAGTCTGATGTCAACACGTTTGTCTGGATTCTCCATCGTTTTGCCAAATACTGCATTATTGAATAATTTGAATAAATCTTTCTCAAATTTGCTACTTGCTTTATTCCTCAAAATGGTATTTAGATCAATGTAACTTTTCAGCCAGGGTGATTGGTCAAATTCAAGAGTTCTGTGTATTTTTTTTAATTGTAGCCCATGTTGTAAACACTGTTGTAGATTTCTGTAGTGGATGACGTACTTGGTTTTATTTCTCAATGTGGCCAGAAGCTTCTTGTGTTTTCCTTTGGGTGGCACAGCTGTTTCAGGGCATAAAGGAAGGTCGTTGTGGAGGTTATGTAAATGCTCTGGATACAGTAAGTCAATTTCAAAAATATACCCCTTTTTATTGTTTTCATCGGCAGTGGACCACTTGCAGCTTTCAATCTCTCCTTCTGTTAACCATTTGAAACCTCCGGTTGGTAAGCACTGTGACATTGCTTTTCCATACAGATTCGTGGCATCGAGGTAAACTACATATGAGGAGGGTTTTGTTTCATCATAATCTGATATGAACTTGTTGTTTGCTTCTGCAGCTCTTTGACTGCATTGGCTCAAACCTCCTCTGATAGCCTTTCGAAAAAAGTGGAGCATATCCACATCTGTTAGCAGGTCCAACTCCACTTTCGTTTTACGCAACATTGCATCCCATGCCAACGAAGGTGCTGTGAAGTACTGAGCTGGATCCAACTTGTACGTCGTCAAACTCACTATTCGAAAACGTTCAAACACATCTGCTAAAAGCAGCACGTCTGATTTAATATACACATCTGAATAATCCCCCAACGTTTCGCACTTGAAAAGCTTCCAAACGTAGCAAGCTCGATGATATTCTTCAGTAGTAATGTTTTCACCCCGCAATATATCAAAAAACTCAGCTCTGCTAGGTAACGAGGTGACACTTAGTTTTTCCCAGGAATCAACGTATGAATATGGAAAAATTCCTTTTCTTCTTATTTCATTGAATTCATCTTGATTTGAAAAAAAAATTTATTTCACAGCATTCCTCTGAGGCTAACGTTTCACTTAATTTATCCAGTGCGCTGGGTAGAAACCTGTATGAATCCAGGAATCGCAACTTCATGAATACATTGTCTTCTTTTTCATTTCCTTGCTCTACTAAAATCCTTTTTGAAAACGAAGTATACTTTTCTTTGTTTTGTGCAATGACGTCTACTTTTTCTTTGTCTAATGCTAGTTTTTTTATAAATAGGTGACTATCGTAATTACTTAAGTTGTGCAGGAACACAGGCACAAAGCGTGGTAGCTTATAGTTGAGATTGCACACTGAATGAGCGGCAAACCTGTATTTCCCTGTCAGGTGACAATGATCTCTAACTTTGATATCTGCTTCTTGGAACTCTTTTTCACACACATGGCAAACTGTGCTTTTCTTGAATTCATCTTCTTCTTGTGGTGTCAGTGGTAACATCTCTTTTGGTTGTTTCAAATATGTATGATATAGTCTAACTACGTGTTCTTCTAGTTTCTCTACAAATTTTTCAGCAGCATCGAGTCCTCTATATTGTACTATTTGTGATACAGAATCATCGAATGAGCATTTTATATAGAAGCAGAATGAAACCGGCACATGCTCGAACGTTTTTACTGAGAACGAGTCTTCACTATTCGGCTCAGCATACTGAATAGGTTTCAGCATACTTTCGAAATCGGCATAGACTACAAAAGGGACTTTTAACTGCTTCTCTAGATTAGTGAATTTTAATTTGTTTTTTGGTATATACTCTCCATACTTGTTCAAACTCATATTTGTTGTTGGTAGCTTCGTTGTAACATGATTGCAATCATAAGTTTAATGTCGTTTCAATTTTTCCATTGCATCGTAGCATTGTAGACATCCATCACATATATAAATGCGACCCACATGCCGTGACCTTTGTCTGGAGATTAGTCGTGACATATCTTTGATCAGACAATAGTGATGTTCACCATGTTCTGTGAGTAGTAATAAATTTACATGAGTGGCTCTTCTTCCAGATGTAAAGTATAGGGGGCCAACAACCTTCCATATATTTGTTTTGTACTCATACTCCAATCCAAACACGTTGATGGAGATATTATTCTGTTTTTCAAATCTTGGTATGTCTTTCAGCTGTACAGGGAAATCTATACCATCAAAATTCAATAAACTTGAAAAATGTGGGTAAGATGTAGATCTACATGAATGCCCCATCGGTGGTATAAGAGCTGCTACAATCGAGTGCGCAAAACAACACTGGTCTTTGTTTTGGATATTCAGCACAGCCCTCTTGTATTCTATTTGTTTTGGTAGCTTGATGAAGCTTCCTGCTCTTAAAGGATTATATTTGTTTATATTTACCTCCAAATATAATAAACTCATTAACAACCACCCTGGTTCTTTTTCTTCGAATGTTCCACACTTATTTACGATTTCTGTCTTGAATTCTTCATATATTTCATCCAACGCTGTTGATATCACAATAATTTTGTTTTTTGTATTAAAAGATTTTATATCTGTAGTCTGTTTCTCTGGTTTGCTATAAATACCAAAAAGCTTACTTTTAATGCCTGATATTCTGTTCGGTATTGTTTGATAATAGCAATTACTTTTTCTTTGACTCCTTGAAAAAATGCATCACAGTCCAACTTCACTTCTTCATTGGTTGTAAAACGATATGTACAGATCCTAGACTTGAATGCACTTGCTACCTTCTCCACACCTGGTGCTACAGCGGTTCCCGTTGCTTCCAATCGTCTCTTCCGTCGCCTTTGATTGTCTGCTCCCTGATCAGTTACAGATGTTGATGATGCATTGGCTTCACACCGTCTCCCATCCACTCTATCACTTTGGTTGTCTGCATTATGATCGAGCGTTGGTTGACCGTTGCTTCCCGATGTTGATGGTGTTGGATCATTGCTACTTCCAGCCCTTCGCCTTTTGCTGCTCGACACTACATCAAATCTAAACGGACAGCTCTCTTTTTTGTGACGGCTAAGCGATGACTTCGATGCAAAAAGTTTGTA
Source organism: Callosobruchus maculatus (assembly GCA_951848785.1). Lineage (NCBI taxonomy): Eukaryota > Metazoa > Arthropoda > Insecta > Coleoptera > Chrysomelidae > Callosobruchus > Callosobruchus maculatus. The sequence continues at coordinate 58,841 of CATOUR010000290.1, forward strand.
ACACAATGGACACTTCATTTTACACAACACAGCAAATGTTCGCTTTTGTAGTCTATACCGATTTTTTCATATGCCTAATACTTTCAAGAGTTGCAGCTGTACTAACCTTCTTCCTTTTTAAAGCCATCTATATTCATCGCTGATTGAGATTATCCCCCACCAAACCTGTTTACTATTTTTTCTTTCTGCTTGATTTCCACTTCAAGTTCATTGAATCTTATTGAACCCCATCAAACCAAAAACATCAACCAAAACATGGTCCACACCCGCGGCGCCCCCTGCACGAGGGTAAGGCTTGTTACTCTGGGAGGTCGCCTGGTATCCCAGAGGCTCCGTTAGCGACGGTGCACCCCCACCGCCACGCACCCTTTAGCACGGATCGCATGACACATTGGGTTGGGTTCTTCAGTTATCCTAGAGGACGTTCGGTGCGATCTCCTAGGCATGGGTGCTCTCACTTTTATCGTGAGTACACCCTCCCCCAGGAGCTGGCACCGATACTGGCAATGCTGTTGCCCATTGCCAGGGAGACGTTCGGGGCTCCAGCCTAGATCCGCCAGGATTAGCTTCGTCATATCTGACGAAGACAGGGGCCACTACGAGAAAGGTGCATTTCTGCACGGGGCAGGTTCTCCTACCCACTCCTGGATGGTCTTGCGGGCCTTACGACCCCCCTGAGAGTGAAGAGGCTAGAGGACCTATAAACATCTGGTGATCTCGAGCCTCCGCTCTCCCTTAACCCCCCATGTTTGTTATAGACCCTCATACAGAAATATTCACAGAGGCTGTAAATGTGCAGCTCATGTTCTTCAACCTATATTTTCACTTTATATCTAATTATTCCTTCCTCCATCTAAGGTCTAATGAATAACTCAATTTCCTGTGTATTTTCCGTAACCATACGTCCGCGTCAAAACGAGGAACGGTTTTTCGCTTTATCCACACATATCTGGAAAAAACAATTATAAACTTAATTAATAACAATAGCCAATTCGTGTTGTTATTGTTTTTTAAAGTTCTATTTCTCTTTTATTCATTTCGGATATTCGGATTCTGTCTGGTGTGAAGTCAAATTAATACTGCCGTGTTGCCAGATAAATATTTTACTCGTATAACAGAGCAGCAGTGCTGCCGCAGTACGATTCCGAATGTACTGAATGGAAGTAATAAAATGTACTAGATACTAGGTTGTACCAAATTGTACTAAAACCGGTGAATTTCATTATGAGATGGCAATTGACACCACATGGATGCTCTATAATTATGTGAACAGCAAAAAAAGAACAAAAATAACCCTCTCATACCTCTTGCATTATACATCCATTTGAGAAGCTACAACGTATGAAACGATGATTTTTATAATTTTTTGAAGACTAAAAATGTACTAAAATTCAACCTTCATGTACTGTACTTTTGACGTCGAAAGTGTACCAGAAATTGGAAATAGTACAAATGAACTGAAACGGCAGCACAGCAGAGCAGATAGAAACAAGGGATTGGTTGATCTCAACCATCTCAACAGTAGTTTTTATTGAATGTGTTTATTCCAGAAGTAGAAAAAGTAAACACAAAAGTAATCACATAAAATATTACCATTAAAGCAAGAGCGCTTGCGCCCTTGCTGCTATATACAGATCAAATCAACTGTGGTAGTAAAACTGTTTATACGAACTTTATTCCGATTCTGAATCCCTTAGGTCTGAATTTTTTTCGTACATTTTTGAATTATGTAGCTTCAAAAACTTTCTGGAATCGAAATAATGGCATACCTACGTAATTTTTCTTTCCAGTGCAAACAAAAGCATTGCTATGAAGCAAAGCAATAGTGCAATACTGCAAAACAAGACGTGCGTTAGCCAATTCTGTTGGTGCGATTACAGCAATTTCATTTGAGAGAATATTCAATGTTAGCTAACGAATGAAGCAAGTGTAATAAAAAATCGGACAAATTTGGGATCATATGAGACTTGTTTGTCTCAAAAGCACATTTTTTCCAGTAATCCTAAAGTGTTTTTTCTTCAGGGGTGATGTGCGTGAAAGGTGCGCGGATACCTAGGCTAGGCCAATAACCCTATGCTATTCTATCCTGATTCCAGTAAGCTGTCCTCTTCTCCGCTGCCACCGTCTCGTCGTACTTGAATCCGAATATCGATCAGGAATGGGGAAATATGTCCTGCCGCTTCCTGCCTGCTTCTGGGTGATGTATGAAACAACGATAAATCGCTCGTACTGCTTGAGGTTTCAATTACAATGTACATTCGGCTCTAAGGACCAATGTTAAAGATAATATCGTTGCTGATGATCTGTTTTATACGGGGTGTCCCACGACAACTGAGGAGCTTCCACGCAAAAGTGAACAAGTCCATTTTCATACCAAATTGAGTTATATACGAATTTATGTAGTTTAAGATGATATCTGCCGGATTGGCTATCTATTCCGTGCAATATTACACAAATCCATCATTTAACAGCATGGAAATATTAAGCATTCATAAAAAATGCAACAAGTCCTACTACAGGAGTTTTTTCATAGAAAATCGAGCAAAACCTAACAAGTCGTTAGTAGTATCATTGGGTGAGATCTAGGAATTCATGCAAAACTCAACAAGCCTACCCACGCCTGTCTATGTGGAATAATAAATTTATTTTGCAGCTGCGTGGTGACTTTTATACAAGGCAAGTATAAGTTTTGAACAGTAAACATCTAAGTATGATATGCGCTAACTGAAATGGCGATGCGATTTTAGAAATCCTGAAATTTAAAGCACTTGTCTTGGTAACCGTCAACGGCGGCATAACCCCGATCTCATACAAAACCAAAAACCGTTATTATAGTTGTTTAGATTTGTTCGTTGGCTGCGTTTATTACTGCAAAAACTCGAGGATGGATTCACATGATATATCAGTCCGGGAGGGTAAGAGGGGAACTCGTAAAAGGCAGGAGAAATGCATAAAATGGGAGTTGCAATGTAGTGAAAGGTTTATTTCAGTTTCTTTCCAAATGATTTCTGTTTGTCAGAGTGATAAATATTTGTTAACCTTTTATAGGTACAAAATTCCTGATGTGAACTTGAACCCAAAAAACTGTAGACGTAAAGGAAAAAATATGAATATTCCAAAGTCACAGCACTGGAAATAAACCACTGTAGGAATAAAATACAAGGTGTAACTAAATAAGTGTAAAACATTTAAGGGGTTGATTCCTTATCTAAAAAAAGATAGGATCTTTCATATAAACAAACTTCATTTGGAGCATCCTTGTTAAGATACAGTCCCTTAAAAGGGGTACATAAAATTTGTTTAACAATTTTTACCACAAGCATTAAAAAAGTTACAATGTTGTAATTAACCTGATATTTTCTACTACCACAAAGACACTTAGCTAGTAATTTACTTGGTTTATGCCATGGTTGTAAGGGGTGGAAAACGCAACCCCTAAAATTTATTTCGAATGCAACTTTGTCTTATTATTTGTTTACCATTTAAACATTTATTTCCGATAGCCTGTTTCATTCTGAATACAAAATGTCTCTTGAATTTTTTGCCCAAAATAAACCAGTTCGCAGCAAAAAAATATTTTAAACAATTATTTACAACTATTATTTTAAGGAACTCATCGAAAAACATTGCGTTGGTGAATCTGTAGCTACAGGTCATCGCCTCTTGCACCAAAACAATGATAAGGACTACGTTTGCGATTGCTTGATAGAAGAGACGCCGGCAGTTCATATTTAGATTTTTTAGCTTTTACTGTTAAATACAAATTATAAAATAATACAAAATAGTTTTACAAAGTAGTTTTATTATGTCTTCCACCCAGAATCAAAATTTTAAAGCTTTTCATTCAAAACTGAACAAGTCCAAGATGCAATCCATGCAAAACTCAACAAATACGTATCGTTCTTTCAAAAGTGCACAAGTTCAAAATAAAATGTGTTTTAAAATGAAACCTCCCTTCTTAAAAAATATGGATTCGTACTCAAAATATGAACAAATTAAGCTACTATTTATCATGCAAAAACTGATTCAAATAAATAATTATTAAAGGTATTATTCAAAAATTGCTTTTCCTGAACAATTATTAACAGTGGCCATGTTGAATTTTGCGTGAAAGCTCCTCAACTAAGACAAGCAATATATCGGAACTGGGCAGTAGCAGCGAATTATAATTTTGGGTATGTAAATTAGAGCAAATATAGTATCTTTTCTTTTTATTGTGTCACCCAATAAGGCATTTGTTTTTGGTCACGTGACGTCGGATTCAATAATTTTAATGGGACATCCTTTGTGTTCCTCCCGATAAAACAATTCCAACAAACTAGCACACTTGGGGTCAAAAGTAATTAAAGAGCTACAGGTGCTTAAAGGACTATACCACTACCATTATGAAACACTACTAAAGTAATTTAACTGTAGGGGTACATGTTATAATCAATGGTAGTGGTACCATCCTTTAAGTCCCTGTAGCTCTTGAATAAATCACTTTAGACCCCAAGTGTGCTAGTTTGTTGGAATTGTTTTATCGGGAAGAACATATAAAGTCACAAATATACGGGTGTTCCATTAAAGATTTTGAATCCGACGTCACGTAACCAAAAACAAATACCTCATTGGGTCACACAATAATAAGAAAAGATACTATGTTTGCTCTAATTTAAACTGCCCAGTTTCGATATATTGCTTGTCTTAATCATCGTGGGAGACCCTGTATAAGTTATTCGAATGAATGGAAACTACGGGAAATTATCGGTAGTGTTTCTTTACAGATCAAAAATACAGAGGTCATAAAAGATGAAGGACAATTCAAACAACCGTCTCCAAGTGGTATACAGTACGTTCTAACATATCTAACATATATGCCCCTCCTTGAAGGAGGTAGCGTTCGAAGTACGAATAATATGTACATAACATGATGAACATAGCAAATTATTATAATGAATGAAAAAAAAGTTTTTACGTAGTTATCGACCTCTCAACAGATGCACACTCTGGACACTGCACGCCTTACTTCACCATTAGAAGTCCTCACCGTTACTACTCTAACCACGCCGCCAGCACCTGGATGAAGGTTAACAATTCGCCTAAGTTTCCACTTAAGAGGCGAAAGATGGTCATCCCGAATAACCAACAAATCACCAAGCTGGATCGATTTTTGATGGATTTTCCATTTGGTCCTTAGCTGCAGTTCACTTATGTATTCTCGTGACCATCGCGCCCAAAAGTGTTGTAGCGCTTGTTGTACGGATTGGTACCGAGATAGCCTTGTCTTTAGAGTGTCCCTCAGGTCAGGATCAGGCAATGCTGTTGCTGCGCGCCCGATGAGAAAGTGGGACGGAGTCAAGGCCGAAAGGAGTTATAGACTTTGAATTTAAAATGGCCTCCGTCTTAGTCAAAATTGTGGCTAATTCTTCAAAAATTAGTTTTTGTGAACCTAACATCCGGGAAATATGCCTCTTTGCAGACCTTACGCCGGCTTCCCAAATGCCACCCATGTGGAGTGAGAAGGAATTTCCAATTTGAACCCCATATTATTGACATTTTCTTGTATATTTGTTTGATTTTTTGCCAGAAAGGAAGCTAGTTCACGTAACTCGGAGTACGCCCCTTTAAAGTTTGTGCCATTATCACTGTAAACTTCGAATGGAACGATTGGATTTGCGATAATCTTGTTAACTGAGTTAATGCATCATCAAGCTCAGATGCACTTATAGGGCCAGCATTCTTCATCAAGTGTTTTTTGGCGTTGTTCGTAAATCTAAGAACATATGACATGCCACGTTGCAATCTGGAAAGACTAGAGTATGCTGTAAAGTCAATCATTGTTGGGGTTTCTAAGAAAACCAAGACAACTATTTGATTTTTATTTTATTTTATTTTATTTTGGACCATACCACCAAATTGTTGAGTCGATGAGAGCTTGAGGCAACACGCCACGGGATAACAAATCCGCAGGGTTTTCATCAGTACGTACATAATACCAGGTTTCTTGTTGCGTTTGCAATTGAATCTGCGCAACTCTGTTCCCTAAAGGAAGACGTCTTGAAATGTGATTGGCATAGCCTGTCTAACTAATCTTTGTAACAAGTTGAGAAAGAAGAAGTGCCCCACAAAGTTCCAACCGTGGAATGGTTAATGACTTCAAATGACTTTGCAGTAAGCAACCTAACTGTTGTGCTACCTCCAGATGATATATTTTTAAGATAGATACAAGCTCCATATTATGCATCAATAGATGCATCACAGAATCCATGCATCTCAACACGCGCTGGAGCTAAGCATAAGACGAAGCGTGGAATTTGGAGTCTGTTCAACGCTCCTCGCGAAGCTGTCGCCAACGGGAATCTAGATTTGAAGGTAAGGATCCATCCCAATTTATTCTTAATGACCAAAGTTGTTGGATAAGGAATTTACCAACGATAATACATGGTCCTGAAAGACTCAAAGGATCGAATATTTGGGCTAACTCCGATAAAACAGTTCGTTTTGTTATGTGTTGAGGTAGGCAGTTCTCCAATGGTGTACATTAAATGATCCGTGAAGCAACATCACTGCACTCCAAGAATTTTAGTAGTTGATCAGCTCCTATGTTCAATATTGTCGTGGGACTTTTACCCTGTACCTGATTAAGTACAACTTGGCTGTTTGATGCCCATTTTTGCAATTGGAAGCAACCTGCTGATAAGACAGAAGAAAGCTCTTCGCAGATTTGTATAGCTTCAGATTCTGAATTACAGCTTGAAAGTAGATCATCCATATAAAAATTTCGTGCTAAGATAATGAAAGAATGAGGAAAAATTGAGGCATGCTCTAAGGACAGTGGTTTCAAGCAGCGAACAGCTAACCAAGGTGCTGAGGTTGTACCATAGGTTACGGTTTGTGGCGGGGTCGACTCGCGTTGGCCGCCTTTGGGAAGTTTACTTACTTTCTTTGGGTAGCAAATAAGAGTTGTCGGGTGTCTGCCTTCTCGCAGCATATACAGGGGGGTATATGCGGGCACCGCTGAGTGCGAGATATAGGACCCAGCACAATAAAAGAAAAATATTTCCTCTATCTTGCGTCCAAATGGCACCCCAACGATGGGGCAGCTGGTAGAGGAAGTGGTGGACCCTGTACAAGAAAAGAAAAAAAGGGCCCGTCCTTTCCGTTATCGGCGCCCGGCACCCAGCAGTGTAATGATTCCGGTTATTCTGCTGTCCCAGGTCACTACCCTCTCCCCTGTAAGGCTATGCCTGGGAGATCGCACATGAAGAGATCTCCAGCTGGTTTAACCATGACGGAAGGCTTGCAGTGCTTCCTCAACCCCTCCTACCTAATACCTTTCCCCTATCCTAAGCCCTTTGCGACGGATGGCTGACTACCTTGGCTACGGAATGGACGACGAATTGGCTGCTAATCTGGAACCAGTGGACCCTGCGCCAGTCTTCTGGCTCATAGCGTAACCACGACCCGCACCTCAGCGACTACAGTAGGGTGAACCTGTGGAACGTCGTGTGGACTCATGACCGCGGGGCTTGCCTTAATTGACCGGCCCGCGAGGAGAAAACCTCTATAAATAACCGACAGCGAAGTCGTTAAAACCTTTGGGGCACCTGGGCCACTCCATCGTAGTAAGTCCCTTCTCCCCGGAACGGGCGCCACCCCGGGGAGTGACACAAGCACTTCGTCCCATACTCGTGAGAACAATACATTAAAATCAAATTCAGCTAAGGCAAACACGAATCCGGCTGTAGGCCAAATGGAAGAGGTGGATCCAACCAATGACAGAGTAGTGGTAGATCCTTTTAAAAGGCGGGACGCTATTAAACGAACACCTCCGCGAGGGAGATCATTCTCAGGATTGACAGAACCTGAAAAGGAAGTACAACATTCGCAGAAGCGCAGAAGGGAAGACTCCCCAGAGAATAAAGGTATAGATCAAGAAGGAACGGATCAATATGAATTGGATCTGGTTAGAAAAATAAGGGAGACTGCAAAAAATTTGAGGGCGCTAGTAAAAAGTATACCAAATACTAAGAGCGAAATAAAAACACAGGTCTTGTAGTGAGCAACTGGTCACTGTCAAAACCCACAGAGTTAACATCTCTAGAGGGAGCCTAATTTGAACATTGGCCAGCCAACATCTATAGCGCTATTGCCACTCTTCTTCGTCCGCTTCCAGTTTCTTCAAAATCTGGCAGTTTCCGCAGTTTGAACGCAAAGTATTTAACTGGGTATGTAACTATACATTCCAATATACTTGCAATGTAACTGATTTACGTGAAGATAATTTGTATTGATTTAATGAAATCTCAAAAATGGTAAATTTCATAGCGGAATGGCGCAATAACTTCTAATATGTCATAAATCTAGCAACGTACAATCGGCGTGCCCTTAAGCTGTCATGTGGCTGTCATTGTAGTTGTGGTTATTGCTTGTGTCAAGATTTTTGTGATTTTAGTGTATATTTGACTGACTTTGTGACTATTTGTGGTGTGAATTAAATTATTTATAAACAATATTGTCATAATTGCATGATGAGACAACATAAAAAGTGCATAGTTTTCTGTAATAGCGACGAATCGGTAAACACTTCTTATCATAGGTGAGTATACATAGGTTTTGTTTTAGTTTTCAGTAGCGTAATATATGGGGATAACTGGGAACAAAAATAACGTCACTCCAGTTTGATGAATAATAATGGTTGTTTAATGTATGTTTTGTGCATCTGTGTAGGTTTCCTTCGAATATAATGATGAGAAACAAGTGGCTTGATGGATCACAGCTGAAAGCAGAAAACATAACTGACCATTCAGTAGTATGCTCTCTGCATTTTCACATGAAGCTGATAAAAATTGGCAGAAAAGAGTAACCCTCTAAGTATAGCTAAATACTAATAAAACTTATTGGTATCAGTGTTCGTAACATCACAGTAATAATTGAATCTATTAATGAACATCCAATTTTAATATAAAGTCGCACGCCACTGGTACTGCCCTCAAGCTGTCAAAATTTCCGTTACATGTTGGCTGGTCAGCGACCTGTGCATTTTGTTATTTACACTCCCTCTATAGATGCTAACTCTGTGGTCAAAACCGATACCAAATTTAGAAATAGCCAAAGTGATCAAGACGTCTAGTGGAATTTACAACCCAATGTTGTATGTGTGTTCGTGGTAACCAGATTCTTTTAGCATGCATGTGTACCAACTCAGAGAGAATTAAATCAAAACACAGAAATGTTGTGATATGGTTTTTTTATTATTTGTTTCTTAACATTTGTTTTGTATTTATTAATCATGATTTGAGTGTTTATGTTATGATTTTATTACTTGATTCTTGTATTTATCAAATCATGAGTGCTTTGTATTTCATATATTTTACTGGTGAAGTATTTTTATTGATATGTTGACATATACGATTCAAAATGTCTCAATAATAGTGGTAAACTGGCTCTTGTTATTGATATTGTATAATAAAGAAATGGTTATAAACATTCACAGTCTAAATGAAAAATAATAATAATAATAATACATGGTGGGCTAGGTCTCTGTTCAACGTCAAATAGGGAAAAATGGATAGAATGTGGAAAAATGAAAAATATCAGCATATATAAATAAATAAATATAATCAAATATATAAAGGAGCAAATAAAGGAGTTAAATGGGATAGGGTATATAAAATATAAACATAACATCGTAAGTATAGCAGCATAGCAAGCATAACAGCATAGCAAGCATGATATCTACGCGCATAAATAGATCAATAAATAAATATAAACAATAAACAACATATAAAAGGGCTGGTTAGAGGAAACGTATGGTACGTGTGAACGCGTGATCGTAACCCACTTCCAGCTACGGTAAGTGATAAGCCGCCCCGGAGACAGTCACCTGGGTTTCCACAACCATAAAATAGATATTGTATATACATAAAAAGGATCAGTAAGGGTTGAGATAGATACACCTAAATAAGACAGAGTTATCTCTGTTCACCATCAGCCTGCAATACCTCAGGATCTACCTAGAGTAGATGTAAAGTGACCAATCTGTCGTCAAAATGATCCATAGTTTACCTTATCAGCACAAAACTCGATAACGTCACCGCGCGTGAGTGGGAAACGCTTAAGTCAAAAAATGACAAAGTTGCTTCCTTGGAGGATTTGAAAAAGTTTTTAACCTCAAGGACCGAAATTTTGGAAACCCTGGAACAGGGTCGCTCAGAAAAATATCATGATAAACGCATTAATTATAGACGTACTGAAACGAGAGGTTTAGTAGTTACAGGGGGTAGTGAAAATGTTCATGCATGTTCCTTTTGTAATGGTTCACATTTCATTCCTGTTCAGAGTTTTTAAAGATTCCATCAGCTGATCGTGGTAGTGCGGTTAAATCGAAAAGGTTGTGTTTAAACTGTTTAAAGCCAGGACATTTTAGTAAAGTGTCTCGCCGGCCTACCTGCAAAAAATGCCATTTCAAGCATCATACTTTATTGCATATTGATAATACGCGAGCTCCAGATGCAAATAATGAGGGGCAACCCAATATTAAGGAAAGCAATAAGGATGACACGAATAATGAAGTTTCATCTGTCAATACAGCACATACTGAAACTAGTGATGTTCTTTTATCAACGGCTTGTATTGATGTGATCGATAATTATGGAAAGAAGCATACAATCCGCATTTTGCTAGATAACGGCTCCCAGTCCAGTTTCGTAACTGATAGGCTTTGTAACATGTTAGAAATATCTAACAAAGTTACTAATTTGTAAGTAAACGGTATAGGTAATATTCAGGCAAATGTTGTGTATAGATGTGACATTGATGTACACTCAAAGTACAATAATTCATCATACAACGTTCCATGTTTTGTTGTGGAGAAAATTACTAGTATTTTACCTAAGTACAAATTGAATACCTCGCACCTCAATATTCCAAGTCACATAAAGTTAGCAGATCCGCGTTTTAATGAGCCACAAAATATTGATATGCTAATAGGCGCTAATCTGTTTTGGGATGTCATCTGTAGGGGACAAATAGCTCTGGGACGTAATGCACCAATCCTCCAGAATACAAAATTTGGCTGGATTGTATCAGGGCCTCTGGGTAAAAGCGAGAATCATGAAATTCATTGTAACTTTTCTAGAATAGATCCATCAGTTGATGATGAGAATATACAGGATGCGCTTAAACGTTTTTGGGGAATTGAAGAATGCTCGTCTGAGCATCCAAAGCTATCAGAAGAAGAAGTAGCTTGCGAGGAGCACTTCAAAAGAAACACGCGGCGGTGCGAGAATGGCGCTTTTGTAGTAAAATTGGCTTTAAAGTTGGACGCATCAAAGCTTGGGGACTCTTATCAGCAGGCAGAGCGTAGATTCTTAAATTTGGAACGCAAACTGGATCAAAATTCGAAATACAAAGAAGCATATCATAAATTCATGCAAGAGTATATAGACTTGGGGCATATGGGAAAAGTTACAAGTCTGGAAAAAGTGGAAAATGTAAATAATCATGAGTATTATATGTGTCATCATGGGGTAGTTCGCGAAAGTTCGCTAACTAAAGCGCTGAGAGTTGTATTCGATGCGTCAACTCCCTCTTCTACAGGATACTCTCTAAATAACTTGCAGATGGTAGGTTCCTCTCTACAGGAAGATCTATTTTCTATATTAGTGCGTTTTCGCAAACATAATTTTGTTATAGCAGCCGACGTAGCTAAAATGTACCGATGTGTTTTAGTTTCAGAGGAGGACAGGGATTTGCAAAGAATCGTTTGGAGGTTTTCGCCAAACGATCCTCTCGACGTTTACTAGCTAAATACGGTCACATACGGTACCGCGGCGGCATCCTCTTTGGCGATTCGTTGTCTCTATGAATTGGCATTTGAGTGCGAAAAAGAGTACCTATCCAGATATTTCAGAAGTGATAAAATCAGATTTCTACGTGGACGATTTACTGACTGGAGCTAGCACGATAGAAGAGGCTATTCGCGTGTCCCAGCTAGTATTTCAAATTTTACGCAGGGGTTGTTTCGTTTTGAGGAAATTCTATTCGAACAAACCAGAGATTTTAGATTGGATTGTAGATAACGATAATTTGTCCAAGATAGTAGAATTCGGTGAGCGTAATGCTGCAAAAACTTTAGGACTGACTTGGTGTCCTAGCTCAGACTATTTGACGTATGATGTTAAAGATATTCCCGAAGATGGCACAGTAACAAAACGAACAATTTTATCCAATTCTTCAAAAATATTCGATACGTTGGGTTTGGTATGCCCTTGCATAATTCAAGTAAAGGTCTTTCTTCAAGCATTGTGGTTAGAGAAAGTGTCATGGGATGATCCGCTTTCCCCTCGTATTACGGCTAAGTGGGAGGACTTTAGGTCTGAAATAAAGTATTTAAACCTTCTGCGCATAAATCGTCACGTATTTAGCAAGATAGCCACACAATTATTTGAATTGCATATTTTTTGTGACAGCTCTGAAAAGGCATTTGGCGCCTGCATATACGGCAGGTCTACGGATGGCGAAGGAAATTCCGTGGTTAATTTGTTAGTAGCAAAAGGTAAGGTAGCGCCGCTAAAGACAATCACTCTACCGCGGCTAGAACTGTTTGGTGCGCTCGTAGCATCGCGATTAGCAAACAACACTTCGAAGGCTCTCAAACTTGATAATGTAAAGAGATTTTTCATGTCATGAAATACTCACGCTTTGATTCAATAAGACCTTACATTCAGTATTCCTCAACTACAGTAATGTTTTATCCAATGGGTATATTATATTTATAGTATATAATAAGATAAGAAAAAAAGTTCATAAGGCTTATCTCCATTTTAAAGGAACATTTTATTTTCATATGTTTAGAACATTTAAATAAAAGCATCATTTGGACGATAGTTTGTAATTCAGAATTTGCGCTATCCTTATTTTCACTCATTTTCGCAGATTTCCTTTTATTAGACATCACGAAAACCTTAAACTAAGTAAACTAAAAATATAGACTACTCTAGCCATAACCTTGAAACTGTGTTGGTAATAAGAGTTCACTAACAACACGCTTTTATGCTCATTACTTTCCCAAAGTCAGTCCAGTAACCCAGATCCTCCTTTACAACTTATTATTGGAAAATCCTTACCGCGGATCATTTACCACTCACGCCGCATCACAGACACACACACATTGGTTGTCCGGTCCACCCTCCGTGGCTGCTCGCTGCACCAGCGGTTCGTTAGCTACCCCTAACCTCATGTCGATGTCGTCGCCGTCGTCGATACAACATGGCGATGACCACTGAGTAGGTTGTATAAAGGAACTCGTACAATTCGATCCAGAGTCTCCCGTGACTGCTGCCAGATCCTTGCTCACACCACAAGCCTCTAGTTGGGCGCCAAATGCAAAAACTCTCATGTCTCAGGTCGTCAGGTTCATGCAATGATAAAACAACTTGCCAACTTTGAACAGTTTTCCCAATCTCTTACAACAAAATTCATCGTTTGGACTAAAAATGACACCAGTGGATCTATTGTCAGCCATGACATCCCTCTCGTTAGATTGTCATTCCCCTTACCACCTACTGGGCGTTCTCATATTAATTGGATACCCATATTATAGAAAAGCATTAAATAACTATTCCACTATTGGATTTAGAACGACGTCACACATCACACAGCTTATCGTGTATTGTCATCCAAACTAATCGTGTATACAAAATTTCAGCTCAATGGGCTGATGATTTCTACTTCAAAATCGAGTTGCAAGATTCCACCCGAACATACATACATACATACATTGCAAGTTAAATCGAAGGTAAGAAAAAATGATAATCACACAATTGTTAAGGGAATAAAATCGCCAGATCAATTTAATCGCCGTTTATTCGCCAGAATCGATGTATATCGAACCGCTACAATAACATACGACACGCCGTGCCAATCGCCATAGTGGTACTGCCGGTTCCTCGCTCCGCCGCTCGGATAGGCAGCGCCTCTGCCTAGCACCAGGACCGGCTTCAGGCACGCCTCGTAACATTCGGCCAACCTGCAACACACAATGTCCTCATTAGTGTCACTGAGTACCCGCCAGTACTCGAACTTCACGTTCGCCAACAATCTCGCCATGTCTCATGTGCACACCAGCACTTATGACGCCTCATACGCCATGATTGTCGCCACGCCTAATGTGCACTCCAGCACTCATGACACCTCATTTTCGTCTTACTCAGGTGCACACCAGCACTCACGAAGCCTCATTTTCTCTTTACCTCATGTGCACGCCAGCACTCATGACGCCTCATTTTCGCCTTACTCATGTGCACGCCAGCACTCATGACGCCTCATTTCCGCCTTACTCATGTGCACGCCAGCACTCATGACGCCGCATTTCCTCCTTACCTCATGTGCACGCCAGCACTCATGACGCCTCATTTTCGCCTTACTCATGTGCACGCCAGCACTCATGACGCCTCATTTCCGCCTTACTCATGTGCACGCCAGCACTCATACGCCTCATTTCCGTCTTACTCATGTGCACGCCAGCACTCATGACGCCTCATTTTCGCCATCAGAATCAAACTCATACTCTACATCATTCACGCCATGATATCGCCTGAGAGAGTCCACCGCCACCATCGCCCTAAATCGTTTATAACCTCTTACGTCTTTTATCGCCTCGATGATGTATCGGTCGTTGCCAAGACGCTTAGACACCCGATAGGGTCCATCAAATTTATTCGCCAGTTTGTGGCTATGACCTCCGCCCGCCTGCAACGTCGCGGCGTTGCGCCATAGCACCAAATCACCAGTTTTGTACGAGACCGCCACCTTTCTACCCTTACCATAGCGCATTTTCATTCGCCTCCCCGCTTGGGAAATGTTCGCCAACGCCTGTATGCGCCGCTCGTGTATGTTATCAGAACCTTTCGCCTTCGCCGGCGTTGAACACACCTGTTCTTTGGTTTTCGAACCGCCACTCGCCATCGCCATTCGCCTATGTTGACGTGTCGATCCTATGCTGGATTGACGCACCGTTCGCAGGTCCCCTCCGCAGACACCTGCGCCTATGCTGGATCCACGACTCACGCGCAAACTCTCACCGCAGGCTTCAAGCTGAGGCCAGAACTCAGGGCATCTCTGTGAAAGAGAAGACGCAAGGCAGAACTCACAGCCTGTACCTATGCAGGCTCGATGTCGCAGTCGTGAACTCGTTTCACCGCAGACGTCAGTTTGCGTGCCTATGCTGGATTCGAATAACCTGCGCCGGTTCATCTCACCGCAGGTATCGACAGTCGAAAGGGGCACGCGTGTCTCGGTACTCATTAATGCGTCTCTTAATACATCGGAATCCAACGCCGTGCTGGCAGAGTACCTCGCGTACGAGTCCACACTACCGCAGGCATTAGATTCCGCTGTATGGCAAACCTCGGCCTAGAGCATCGCCGCTCAGAGCTGTTCTACCACTAGCTCTCGCCTGGCCGCGAGCCTCGCCGTGCTCGATATGGACATCTTCGTCCATCGTCAGCTGAGTACGCCCACTCGCTTGACCCGCCTGGTCGTGAGCTACGCCGCTCATTGGGGGATCGCCCGCCATGTGGGTACCTTTACCCACTTGGTCCGCCTGACCACGAGTAACGCCGATACTCGTCTTGTGGAAATCGCCTTCCACCGCCATGCGAGTCATACCACTCGTCTTCGCCATAACAGTCGTGAGCGTCCTCTGGAGTAGCCTTTCACTTCGCCGAGTGACTTCAGGACGCCACCTGCGTCCGCGGCCGCCTGCCGTTTTACGCTTCTTTCGCGTAACGCCCGCCGTGGGAGATTCTTGTGCCGGGTCGTCACCCTGCACCTCCCGGTTGGTGCCGATTGAGTCATTGCCAAGATTAACTCGTTTCTGCCCGCCCGCCGTGGCAGTGTTGATTTCGCCACTGCTCATCTTTGCAGTATCAACAATTACGCTGCTGCCCGCCTTGGCAGCATTAATGGCTTCGCCACTGCCCGCCGTGGCAGTATTAATCATTTCGCCACTGCCCGCCATGGCAGTATTGGTGATTTCGCCACTGCCCGCCATGGCAGTATTGCTTTCGCCAGCAATAACCAGATCAGCATCGCCAACGCCCGCCATGGTATGATCATTTTCGCCCGCCATTGGCTGATCGGTTTCGCCCGCCTGGGTGGAAATAACAGTTTCGGCTGGGCCCAAAGCCTCACTGCCTACCACCTGACTCAAAGCATCGTCCACCGGGCGGGCCAGTGTCCTTTTGGGACTACTGTCCGTACGATTTACGATTTCGACACCAGGTACATATGCCTCCCCCAAGGCCGCCGTGTACCCTGGAACGTTCGCCGTGTTCCGTGGAACATTCGCCGTGTTCCTGGGGACGCCGTTTTCCCCTATCGCCAATGATTGGTCGCTAGCTAGCTCGCCCGCCAAGTCGGCTACTCGACTACGACTGTGAGAGAACATAAGGCACGCTGGGGCAAAACGCGTGCCGGCATTGGGGGTGCGGTTAGGACCCCATACAACGTCCGGCAACGCTTCGTCCCATCGTCCCTCGGTCTCTGCAGTAGAGGATAATGTCTCCACGATCGTTCTATTCGGTCTTTCTACCTGACCGTTCGCCCGAGGCGTCGCCACGGCATTCATTACATGCCTAATGCCTCTGTCTGTTACAAACGCCTGTAACTCTTTGCTTTTGAACGCCTTGCTCTGATCGGTCACCCACGCCGCGAGGTCCCGAATTCGCCAAACATCTCACTGAGTCGTGCAATCGCCTCAGACGACTTCAGTGTTTTACAGGGCTTCGCCACGACGAATTTCGTTAATCCGTCTACCACCATCGAGACGTAAGAGTTGCCCCTCATGATCGACATGCGCCGTGTCGAATGGAATCGATCGCCGTTCGATTGGATGCAAAAGGCCTTCGCCACGCCCATATTGGCCTTTCGCAAACGCGCACCACAGACACGACTTGACATATTTGGACACGAATCGCCTCGTCTTTGGGAACCAGTAAGTACTCGCCAGTACCACCAAACACCGTTCCGTCGCCGGATGTCCAATGTCGTCGTGATATTTTCACAAAACGCCAAATTTCGCCATCGCCGGGACATAAAGTCTATCGCCTTGAGAGATGATACGGTATAAACGCCCACCTTTCACCTTATACTACACCTTGATGTCGGAATCCGCCAATCCCGAATTCAAGAGCCGTATGATCTCCTGCGCCTTAGGGTTTTGCAACTGGACTGTGAGAAACCAATCGCCTTCCGCCAAAGTAACCACATTCACGCCAATGGGGTTACGACTCAGAGCATCGACGTGCTGCTTGCGCCGGCCTGGTCGATACTCTATCTCTATATCGTATTCTTGAATGGTTAGCCACCACCTGGCTATCCTCGGGACTAGATCCCTTTTGAGCAACGCCGCTCTAACTGCCACACAGTCAGTTACCACCTTAAAATGAACGCCCTCCAAGTACACCCTAAATCGCCGTATCGACTCCACCACCAGGGTTTCGAGTTCATCACTGTGGTACATCTGCTCCTGTATAGTAGTCGCCCTACTAAAATACTCCACCGGTCGTAATCGCCCATCTTTCGCCTTTTGGAGCAGTATACCTGAAACGCCAAGCTTGCATCGATGTGCAACTCAATGTCCGCCCGACTATCGTAAACTGCTAGAAGCGGTCTGCTCGCCAGTCGTTCCTCGAGAACTGCAAGCGCCCTTATTTGGTCATCGCCTCAACGCCAGTTAACGACCTATTTGGTCAAGTCTGTTAATGGTCTAGCCAACGCCGAGAAGTTATGAACGAACTTCCTAAAGTAGGACGCCAACCCTACAGATTGTCTCACGCCACGGACATATTTGGGTTCCGGGAATTTCATAACCGCCTCAATTTTACGCCTTCCTGGTCTAACACCTTCGCCACTTATTTCATATCCCAGATACTCTATATTCGCCTGTAAGAAAGAACACTTCGCCAATTTTAGTTTCACGCCCGCCTTTTCAACCAGGTTCAACACCAACGCCAATAATTCCAGACCTTCCTCCTCAGTCGCCGAAGGGATCAGTAGGTCGTCTATATTCGCCAAGACTCCGCCATACCTAAGTTGACCTTACACCTTATTGATAACTCGCTCAAACACCGCTGGGGAGTTAGCTAAACCAAAAGGAACACATAGATACTCATAGTGCCCGTCTGGTGTGATAAACGCCGTCTTATCCACCGAGTCAGGGTGCATGGATACCTGATGGAATCCTTGCGCCAGGTCCAATGTGGTAAAGTAACTTTTGTTCGCCAACCTATCCAACTGATCCTATATCAAACGTAGTGGATATCTATCTTTCACCGTGATAGCATTCAGCGCCCTGAAATCCACACAAATCCTCATCTCGCCAGATTTCTTTGGGATCAGAACGATAGGACTTGAATACGCCGATCACTCTCTCTGATAACGCCCGCCTCCAGGAGAATCTGCACCTTGTCCCTCACCAGCTCTCTCTTCTTGTACGATAACCTATAGGGCCTGTAATAAACGGGTATATTCGAGGTCAGCCTAATCTGCATTTCGCCTAAATGAGTTAGACCAAGGTCACCTTTGCCTTTAGAAAAACAATTCGCCTTACGCCTTAGTAAATCAAGCAATCGCCTCTTGCATTCGCCGGTCACATCGCCTACTACTGTGTTACTCAATCGCCCTTACGCTAACAACACCTCGCTAGAGTCACTCACTCTGGTGGCCGCCGCCTGTAACTCTCCAAACCCGCCAATATGTCATTGTACAGGGCCTGAGGAGTCCTGCATCGCGCCGCCTGCGCGTTCGCTCGCATTCCGCCGGAAGGCCCCTTATGATGCAGGAGACAGCCTTGTCGCCTGCTATCCCCACACGAGAGCATAGCGCCAGCTTCTCGTGGTAGTACGCCGACATCGTCTCGCCCGATGACTTACGCCGCGCCAATATCTCCTCTAGCATCTCTGCGAAATCCCGTCGCCTGGGAAACGCCGTGTGGAGAGCCTCCTTCCACTGGTCCCAGGTCCTACCTGCCGTATTCTTCAATTGCAGGAACCAACGCCTTGCTGAGCCCGCCAGCTTAGCTTGTCGAGTCGCCCTCTCGTAAGATGTCCACCCATGGACCTCGCCAAGTTGGTCGATCTCATGCACCCACCGATCGACACTCATGTCAGGGTCTACGGGGTCGAAGTACCCCACCATCTCGGACCCTAGCAGCATGGCACACCTGCCACTACCGCTCGACTATGGCTCCGGCACGTCACTACGCCGTGACGATGTCGCCTGTCTCGGAGCGTCGGAAAGATCACTCGCCACCAGCACCGCCTGCTGTCTTGCGATCTTGGTGATGGTGTTCGTAAGGCCGCCTGCCAATAGCGCCCTCACCAAGTCGCCCACCGGTAGATTAGCAACGCCTTCGCTCGTCTCCGACGCAACCGCCTTGCGTCGACCCACCTCGCCGTTGGCCCGCCGTGGCCTTCTCCTCACGCCGTGGAGAATCGATCTGGAGATCTTCGCCAAGCTCCAGAATCATGACATTGTCATACTCCATCGCCATTATGCTGTAACACACAGAGAATTAGTTCTTGATTATTGACTACACCATTCAAATTATACGCGCCTAGCAAGCCAAGTCAGTCATAACGCCGTATTGTGCTGATTTATCTCTCATACGCCAATTAATTCCGCCTCAGAACAGTATCACCACCGTCCAAACGTCAAACACGCCTGTTCAACCTAAAACATCCAGATACGCCTCCGGTAGTCACCGCAAAATAGTTACGCCATTATTTGAACGCCGGTTATCCAGGTACGCCGCCTGAGTACGCCAGAGAACAGTTACTCACTGTCAAACCTAAAATAACCAGATACGCCACTGGAATACGCCTGAGAACAGTTACTCCACTGTCCAACCTACAATATCCAACACGCCACTGGAATACGCCTGAGAACAGTTACGCCACTGTTCAACCTAAAATATCCAGACACGCCACTGGAATCCGCCAGAGAACAGTTACGCCACTGTCCAACCTAAAATATCCAGACACGCCACTTGAATCCGCCAGAGAACAGTTACGCCACTGTTCAACCTAAAATATCCAGACACGCCACTGGAATCCGCCAGAGAACAGTTACGCCACTGTTCAACCTAAAATATCCAGACACGCCACTGGAATCCGCCAGAGAACAGTTACGCCACTGTCCAACCTAAAATATCCAGACACGCCACTGGAATCCGCCAGAGAACAGTTACGCCACTGTTCAACCTAAAATATCCAGACACGCCACTGGAATCCGCCAGAGAACAGTTACGCCACTGCTCAACCTAAAATATTCAGACACGCCACTGGAATCCGCCAGAGAACAGTTACGCCACTGCTCAACCTAAAATATCCAGGCAGCTACTGGAATACGCCAGGGAACAGTTACGCCACTGCTCAACCTAGAATATCCAGACACGCCACCGGAATACGCCAGGGAATAGCTACGCTACCGTTCAACCTAAAAATATCCAGACACGCCACTGGAATACGCCAGAGAACAGTTACGCCACTGTTCAACCTAAAATATCCAGACACGCCACTGGAATACGCCAAAGAACAGTTACGCCACTGTTTGATCAAAAATAACCAGACACGCCACTGGTATTCGCCAGAAAACAGTCACGCCACTGTTTGATCTAAAATAACCAGACACGCCACTGGTATTCGCCAGAAAACAGTCACGCCGCTGTTTGATCAAAAATAACCAGACACACCACTGGTATTCGCCAGAAAACAGTCACGCCGCTGTTTGATCAAAAATAACCAGACACGCCACTGGTATTCGCCAGAAAACAGTCACGCCACTGTTTGATCAAAAATAACCAGACACGCCACTGGTATTCGCCAGAAAACAGTCACGCCGCTGTTTGATCAAAAATAACCAGACACGCCACTGGTATTCGCCAGAAAACAGTCACGCCACTGTTTGATCGCCAATTTGTCCAGGTACACCACTGGAACACGCCTTCTGTCTGTCAAACGCCAATCGCCACCTGTAAGTCAAATCCCGCCACCGCCGCGCCACCTGTGCTGAGTCGCCGTCGTCGCCGACCACACCTCCGCCTGAACTCCGCTCTGTGGTAAAATGTCAGCTGCCAGCGCTGTCAACAAAGTACCAACAAACACTACCAGCGCACCGTGCGGTAGCGTCACGCCATAAAGCGCGATGGCCGCCTTCCCGCGCTTTTGACTTGCTAGGACACGTAAAAACTATTTCACCAATCAATTTACCAACTTACGCCCAAAAAGAGTAGCTCGCCTGCGCAGTTAAATGGATTTGTACTTACAGTTTCGGTGCTCAAACGCCTAGTACCTTACTTTCGCCAAAACGCCTTGGGTCCAGTAGTTAACCTTCGCCTGGTTGTCGGGAAAACGCCTTTTCCAGCACATTCACTTGAACCACCGCACGTAGGTTCAGTCCCGCTTCTGATTTGTTAAGGGAATAAAATCGCCAGATCAATTTAATCGCCGTTTATTCGCCAGAATCGATGTATATCGGACCGCTACAATAACATGCGACACGCCGTGCCAATCGCGCCAATCGCCATAGTGGTACTGCCAGTTCCTCGCTCCGCCGCTCGGATAGGCAGCGCCTCTGCCTAGCACCAGGACTGGCTTCAGGCACGCCTCGTAACACAATGAAGAGCTATTTAAAGGCTAACTAAATACCCTATAAAGAATTTAAATGTTCCAATGCATGTTCTCCTAACTTGAGAAAATTGTAGAGGAGCAATCATACATACAATATTGAAAACTGAAAAAATGATCACGTCATAATGCAGGGCTAATTATATGTCCTATCAACAAAATAAATGCTCAGCTTGTTTAAAAAAATCACATGTTCTGTTAACGTAAGGAGAAGTTATCAGAGCAGCCCTATACAGGGTGATCTGTGACGAATGGAAAATACTTTACAAGAAGACTGTACAGCTTATTTTCAACAAAAAAAGTCTTATAAAGTAGGGTCCGATTTTCAGCTATTCAAGAGATAAATTGATTGTTATAAACAAAATTTTATTGTCGGATTTTGGAATTTGCCACCGGATTTTTAATTTTTGTTATAGGTACCTACTTGAATAACGAATTACATCATGATTAGTCATAAAAAGTGATCGGTTAACCAAAACTTCGGTATATGATCTCAAAATTGTATAATTTTAGACGAAAACTACAAATTGAAATTTAAATCGATTCGTCTTAAAAAGTCGCTAGGTAATCTCTTAAAAGTTCCTAGGTAATTAAGCAAAACACTCCTATATACAAGTAAATGGGAGGTCGTAAATGGTCCAGAACGAAGTAGGTCTAAAATTAAGCGTGATATCTTTAGTGAACACACTATGGATCAGTCATGAACGTACATATGCTATAGCTGAAACTGCAGATTTTGTGGTGTAGATCGACAGTAATGAACGTACTCCTGCGCAAATTAGGATCCAGTGAGTTGTGACAGCTGCGCCTCTATTTTTAGAACGGGCAACGGCGTCAGTGTTCACGCTTACACGGAAAACACACAGCATCCACCTACGCTGTTGAAAATCGCCCCAATACGGTATTTCGCAGTGGAAGGTGAGGTTCACTGTAATAGCAGATTATTCAAGTACCCACCACAAAAATTAAAAATCTGCTGACAAGTTTTTGCCAAACGCTCTGTTGAAATTTTGCGTTCGCGGAGATCCAATATGCATTTAGAGTTTGAACTCAATCTTATCGCCTATGTTTACCACATTTGCAACAAGTTGGTGGCACTAACGGATAACTAGAAAGATATGCATGTGTTCACCGAAAAGTGCACAGTTTGTGATTTTTTAAGATAAATTCATTTTTCTGTAATGTTTTTGAAGTCACTTTTCAAAACATGCTGATTTTGACTACTGTTTTCTTTCTCTTTTAGTCGATAATGACGTGATAGCATATTCTCTAAGGACTAGTACCAAGATCTTCAAAATCGGACAATGAAATGTTATTTTATTAGGGTTTTGGTTTGGAGATATGCATGAAAATCTTTAAAAATCAATTCATCTCTGAAACAGTTGAATATTGGACCCTGATTTATATTACTGTTTTTGTTGGAAATGATCTGTACCATTTTCTCCTAAAGTAAATTCCATTCGTCATTTAGAATTTAAATGTATTAGCTTTTTGAAAATATGGCGCGATTGACTAATTTAAAAGAGCAAACATAGATACAAAACAAGAAAGTAGTTATGATATAGTAAGGGAATAATTAAAGGTGTCTAATTAAAAACCCTTTGAAGAATTCAAATGTTCGTTTAAAATAAAATTCCATGTTTTGCTAGCTTAAGGAAAACTTGACAGAGACATTGCTAACTTTAGATACCTTCGTCATCACATTACCGCCATTATGACTTTCAATAATTTGGAAATAGGCTCAAATTTCAATTAAAAACTGCATCACCGGTTTTATCATCAAAACTCGGGCAGGTACATTTATCTGTTAAGTAATGAATTGCGTTGTGGGCTACTTAAAAGTTCGGACATAACACACTACCGAAACAAAGGGAATCTTATGTTTCATACAAAAAGACGTGGCAACGTTTTGGGAGACTAATCCACTGCAGTTTAGTTTTTTCTATACGCCAGGATGACCTATATCGTTCCTTTCACTAACGCGACTATACACCTGGATCCATAGATGGCAACCTAGTCGGAGGACTCAACCACCGCAGCTTGTGTTTTATACAAAAAATAATGTCTATAGATTTCTTTACTGTTCTGGACTCAGAGGCACTTATTAGCGTCATATACGCTGAGTATATAAGCCTATAACCATTATTTCTAGTGGATGACTTATTGCTGCTCTTTGTATTGATGACCTACGACGCTAAGATGTAAATATATATATATATATATATAAAGGGTTGTCTACAGCTAGTTCCGTCTCCCTTCCGTCAGCCAGGTCTTCCATTTTTTGCGATCTTCCCAGTCTCCGTCTTCCAGCCCTTTCTTTGTCATGGCTTCGTCCACTTCATTCTTCCACGATCTTCTAGGTCTTCCTCTTCTTCTCGTTCCTCTGGGGCTCCATTCTGCAACCTTGTTTATCCATGTGTTTTCTGCTCTACGTACGTGCCCATACCATATTAGTCTTCTTTCTTCTATATATTGTAGAGCGTCTTTTTACACCTTCATTCTCCTCCTGATCTCTTCGTTTGTTACCCTGTCTTTTCTGGTAAGGCCACAGCATCTTCTCCAGTACTCCATTTCGGTTGCCAGCATGCTCCTTTGGTTTTTCTTATTTATAACCCACATCTCTGCTGCATATGTTATGATACTTCTTATTATTGTTTGATAGATCATGTTTTTTGTTTTCCCGCTAATGTTCTTATTCCATATTACACTGTGGAGTTGCCTTATGCACGATCTTGTTTGTTTACTTACTTAGATAAAACTGGGGTAAATGACATGGAGGTAATCTACAGAATCCTCGAAGCATGCAAAAATAAGATAATGGAACATGGCAGACAAAAAGTGAGATTCTTAATTGGGGAAGGAATAGATAAAGCATACATGAGAAAGCTGCTCGAAGTGGTGTTTAAAGACAAGGATCTGGAAGTAAAACTCATACTACAAGAGGAATACAAGAAAAACGACAGAAAAAGGAGTAGTAAAACCCAGCCACCCAGGCCTGAACAAAAAACCAGTGGAGTTATAGTGAAAGCAGCAAACCAAACATATGCAGAACTAATCCGGACTATGAAAACAAAGATTAACATAGATGATGTGGGTGTAAAGGTACGAAGCATGAAGAAGGTCGGGAACGAAAGTCTTTTAGTGGTGGTAGAAGGAGGTGCAGAAAAATCCACCGCTCTGAAACAAGCTGTTCAGGAAAACGTTAAAGAAGTTGAAGTCTCTACTCGGCGACTTGAAGCTACCTTATACGTACAGGACCTTGATGGAGCGACCACCAAAGATGAACTACGAGCGGTATTGAACACCATTATTGGCCGGTATGAAGATGACACGGAAGATATCCAGATCCGGTGCCTCCGAAATAGTTCGGGAGGAAATCAGTCGGCTGTGGTCACAATGTCCAAAGCATCAGCTGCCGACGTTTTGAAAGTAGGAAGAATCAAATCGGATGGGTAAGCTGTGGAGTTAAAGAGAGGGTTGATAGATGCTACAAATGCCTAGAGTTTGGTCATAGGACTTCCGAATGCGAAGGAGCTGATCGGACGGATACGTGTCTGAAATATGGACAAACGAGGCATCGGGCAAAGGATTGTAAGAATCCAGAGAAATGTACTCAGTGCAACAGAGATGGTCACAGAGCAGACTCCAGTAGATGCCCACTATTTAGAAAGCTTCTATAAGTGGCAATTAGTAAAGGACAAGGTAGAAGATACTAAAGACTTATATTACTCACAGACATGAAGATTCTACAAGCAAATTTAAATAGATCTCGACCAGCTCACGGCATGGCTTTTGCAACCGCGATGAACAACGGAGTGGACATTATAGCTCCTGGTGAACCAAATATTGCCACCTGCAAGAATCCAGGCTGGTATACAGATGAACGAAATGATGTGGCAACATATCTTATAAATCAAAAGCTACCAGTAATTTCGATCGTTAGTAAGCAAGACCTAATATGCGTCCAACTGAAAAAAGTATGCTTATACTGCTGGTACTGCTCTCCAAATATTCCCACAGAAAAATTCTCTGAATACCTTGACTACACTGCAAGTGAAATTGGAAACAAAAATGGAAATTTCCTGATACTAGGAGATCTTAATGCAAAATCACCATTATGGGGGTCACCAGTCACAGCTGCACGAGGTAGGGTTCTGAGTGAATGGTTGGAGGCACTCAACCTAGTCGTCTTGAACAATGGCACTACACGTACGTTCGAAAGGGGCGGTTACTACTCTTTTATTGATGTTTCGCTAGCATCACAGAACATGGCAAAAAATGTGGCTGACTGGTCTGTACTAAACAACGAAACACAAAGTGCTTTTTAATGAAAACGGTTTTAAAAGGGTCATTCAAGCGAAGGCAGAGCAACAAGGGGATGAACAGATTTCACCGGAATTATGTACCAATATTATTAAGGAGGCCTTGAGACATAGCTCATCCAGGACCAGAAGTGCAGGTATGGTGATGGTTCCTTACTGCTGGACATCTGAAATAGAATAAAATAGAACTGACTGTACAGCGGCTAGGCGTAAACTTACGAGATACTATCGCAACTCCTGCAATACTGAGGTCACCTACGAACAACTATACGAACGGTATAAACAGAAGAAACACGAATTGCGTAGATTAATTGCAACCTCGAAGAGAAAACACTGGGAAAACCTATGTGCAGAACTAGAGAATGACGTCTGGGGCGACGGACACCGTATTGCAATGAAACGACTACTTAGTTCTAAACCTCTAGAATTGCCGGAAGAAAGGAAGATTGCGATAGTGCGGGACCTGTTTCCGGTCTTCCAGGACAGCACGGTGGCACCAACGATATCTGACCCGCTAACACCCTTCTCCCAAGAGGAATTGCAGACGGCAGTCCAAAAACTACGCAACGGATCGGCTCCAGGACTTGACGCCATACCTCCAGAGGTTGTCAGATTTGTGGCCGAGATGGCTCCAGAATTCATATTGCGGGTATACAATGAACAGCTTAGCAAACAGCAGTTCCCTGATATATGGAAAATATCTAAGGTCATTTTAATACAAAAGAATGGGAAGCCAAGAGGCAAGTCTTCATCATATAGACCTTATCTGTATGCTATCCGTGCTGTGTAAGTTAATGGAAATATTACTCAGAGAACGGCTACTGGATGAACTAGAAAGGGGAACTAATTTATCGACTCGGCAGTTTGGATTCAGGAGGCAACGTTCTACCATAGATGCGATAGAACATATGCTAAATATAGCTAAATCAACACCTCACAAGTACGGCGTGCTAGTAACGCTGGATGTGAGGAATGCATTCAACTCGGCCTGTTGGAGTAAGTTAATCCAAGAGATGCGTAGAAGGGGCATCACCAGGGGTATGGTAAATATCGTTGCGGATTATTTTAGGAAACGATATGTGCAGATCGGTTAAAAGTACATTGAAGTGACTGCTGGAGTGCCGCAAGGCTCGGTACTTGGTCCAACACTCTGGAATATGTATTATGATGGAGTTGTACAGCTTGAGTTTCCAGGAGGCGCGCTTACAGTAGGATTTGCTGATGATTTAGCTCTGACAGTATGTGCAAATGATGAAGAAAGTCTAATGTTCGAAACAAATTGGACATTAGACCTCATACTTAAGTGGATGGAAGAGGAAAGCAGCATAGAATGTCGTTCTCAAACTTGCAGACGCGGTCCTGAAAACGAAAAAAGATGTTAAATATCTTGGTGTGACCAGAGATCAGCAGTTATCGTTTGGACCTCACATTAAAGCTAAAATTAAAAAGGCTGAGGAAAGGTTGACTTCTCTGACCAGAATACTCCCAAATATTAGTGAACCGAGCACGAAAAAGAGAGTTGTACTGCATGGCGTGGTGAATTCTGTAGTGCTATATGCAGCGCCAATAAGAGTGGCATGTGCGTGTAGAACTGTCTCTAGTAAAGCGCTGTAGGTAATCACTGGAGTCCCTCCATTAACTCTGAAGATCTAAGAGAGATGCCGGCTCAACAGGAGGGTGCAAAGTGAGCCGGCAATCAAGACTGTGGAGAGAGACATTACCATCATATGCTGGCAGGACGAGTGGGATGCAAATAACAGTTCGGTACAGTGAACGAAAAGGTTAATTCCAAACTCGAAGAAGTGGTTGGAGTGTCCTTTTCGAAGAGCCAACTACCTTCTGACACAGTTTCTTACCGGTCATGGATCTTTTAGAGTATATACTGCAGGGATGCTTGTGTATACTGCGGTGAAAGGGACACCACAGAACACACGATCTTCTTCTGCGATAGGTGGACTACAATAAGGCAAAGGCTGTGGTCGGAGCTAGGGACAACGTTAGATGCTGGCAACATCATACATTATATGATGGTCAGTGAAGTGCATTTCAGAGCAGTTGAAGGTATGATCGTAAAAGTTATAAGAGAAAAAGAGAAAGAAGAGAGTTTGTTTAAAAACCAAGTTTTACAGGCAATAAGACCGAACCCCTAATATCCATAACATAGAGGACGGGGGAATAGGAAACAAGATCACAAGAACTAAGACGACATCACTACTCGAGAAGAATATCAGGCACCTGATGATACCAGGGTAGCGATGGTTTGCCGGTGCCACTCGATCCAGGACTTGCACTAGGAGCCTGGCGACGCACCCAAAAAAAAAAGTAGTTGAGTTGTAGCTGAGATAAGTTAGAGAAAAGATATGGATTCAGTTGTGAAGTAAAACAGTGAAAGTTATGTCCAGTTTGACACCCTGGGTGAAGAAAAAGAGGCCGTCGTGACAATTGGTGTCAAGTGGGATTATACAACGAATCCAAGCCAGGAAAAGGAAACAAGAAGTGCACTGAAAAAAACGTGGGTATTTTTACAAAACAATTACAAGCATTATTGGAGCGATTTTACTACGTCATGTTCTAAAACCACAGTAAAGTTTAACAAAGACTCAATAGTTTTGTCGATTTACTAAATTTTGTAGAAATGGTTGAGCATTTTACAGAAAAAATACAAATAATTCATTTTTTCACAAAATATTTGTGAAATTACAAAACTGGGTTGCATTTTTGTAAGACAAAGTTACAAGGTAATTGCCATTATACAAAATGTTTGTTCTTTACAATCTTCTTTTGTAAATTTATAATTATTTTAGGAAAATACTTCAATAATGTATCAATGGTAATTTGACTGAAACGCTTTATATGGCCACTTGCCCTCAGTACAGATTACGCGCTGCCGATGAAAGGTAGCACTGGCGGGCGAAAAGAATCAGCTTGTGTGAATAGAGAAACAGCGGGCGGGTCGCTATTTTATGGATTTTGTTTTGGAAGTGCCGGTATATAACGTGTAGTGGTGCTATTTGTGTTTGAAGTTTGAAGCTTCATTGGATAAAATGAATACAAAGTACATTTAAACAAAGTAAGCCGCCATCTTGGAAATATGGACATCCTGTACACCAAATTTATTTAGGGAAGCATTCATTTTTATTTCTCTTCGATATGATATGGTTAATTAATGAAAAAGTTTTCGAATCATAATATTTACTTTAGGAACAATATTTTCTTTAATTTCAGATGAAGAAGGGAAAAAGAAAATTTCCATTTACAATGAAAAGATCCAGCTCATCAATGCAAGTTCCTTTGAAGAAGCAATAAAATTACTATTTGTCATATATTTCAATTCTAACCGGATTAATTCAGAAAATGTTTCGGTAACTTTGGAAATGACTCAAACATATTTTATTAAAGTGCATCTTGACTTTGACTTTGGATCACACTCCCAGTAGGAAAACAGTAATTTCTTTTATTAATAAACTGGCACGTTAACTAGCTGGTTGCCTGGCCAACAAGCTGATATAATATGCCTTTTTGTCAGCCGATAAGACTATTACTACTATTTTGTATTTGTATAGAATTTTAGTGTTGTGTTACCTTATTTTCATCCATAAAATAAAAATATGTTTATAATGACAGCCTTTTCTTAAAGCCTATTATAATAGGTTTTTTGTAAGACTACAAAGTCAATTTATAAAATGAGGTAACCAAATAAATCATTAAAAAATTTGTAATAAAACGTATAATGGTTTTACAATATAATCTAGTGATATTACAAGTAAATTATGTGAAATTACATATCTTACAAAGTAGTTTTACAAAACATATATGTAAAAAACCAATATGATATACTTAAAATTGTGTAAAATCGTATAATAATTTTACAAATTATCATGCTAAATCACAGACAAATGTTGTGATATTACAAAAATGCGTTTTTGCGAACTTACAATATTAGAAAATTGCTAAATGAAATTACAAGTCAGATTTGTAATATTACTAACAAAATCGGTGGCACTAAATAGCCTACGATTTTGTTAGTAATTTTACAAAACAATTTTTAGAGAGTGAGTACAGCGCCGCAAGTCAGCCATTAGAAAATCAAGATCAACGTATCAGTGCAATAGAGACATCGCAAAAGCACGTTGAAGAACAGCTAGCGACATTACTAATGCATGTTGAAGAACAGCTACCGCAAGTGAAAGATCGTGTCAAAGAGATAGTCCGGGAGGAGCTGCATAAGAACTTAGTACAGGTGAGCGTTGTTTAACAGCTGTGCCACCAAGTTTTCCTGATAGACACAGTGGCGTAGAAGCAAAGCCCTATCCATATGATGGAAAAACGTCATGGGATATTTATCATATTATGCAATTCGAAAACGTCGCACGCATGAATAACTGGTCGAATGAGGAAGAAGCTTGTGTCCTCACATCAATGCTCAGAGACTCTGTAGCAGCTATTTTGGTAAATCTCTGCTCGTCAGATCTACGTGACTATGATAAGATAACATCTGCACCAAAGTTACGCTTCGGAGACGTGCACTTAACAGAGCTATAGTATAACCAAATGCACAACCGGACACAGCAAGCCAAGGAGGATCTGACCACGTTTGCATATGAATTCCAAAGGTTAGCTAAACGAGCATTCTTCAACAGCCCCGTCGAGACACAGGAATACGTTGCTGCTCGTCAGTTTTTCGAAGGCATTGCGGACCTGGACGTTCAGCGAATCGTAAAACTATCCAGTCCCAGAACCTTACAAGATGCTTTGGTCAAGGCTGTAGAAATTAAAGCTGCCACAAAAGCCACTCAAATGATACGGAGGGTGCGCTCTGTAGAACAAGATGATGAAGTAGAAGTCAGGGCCACATCTTTCGTTCCAAGAAGAAGAGGTGATACCTTCCAAAGGAACCCAGTTCGCAGAAATCTAGAAGGTGCTGAAAAGTTTACGTGCTGGAGATGTGGGCAGAAGGGTCACCTTAGAGTAGGCTGTCACATATATGTAGATAAGATGCAGGTGGATGTAGAAAAAGCAGATGAATATGCAAACAAAATGAAATCTATGCAAGGCACGATCAACTCAATGAAGAAGCAGTTTGACAGAAACACGAAGAATTTGCTGAAGAAGAACGAGGAAACTATCGCTAAGCTTCAAGGACAACACAGAGTAGCCATGAGGGAACTTACAGCAGACCTGGATCGGCTAAAGCAGTTGCTTGACTCTCAGAAACGGGAATGTATGGGTATTAAGAGCAAGTTTGAAAGGGACAAAAAGAATCTGTTGAAGAAGAATGACCAACACGAGGCAGGCTTGAGAAAGCTCAACGAGAAACACCACAGAGAAGTCTCTGATTTGAAAACTGAAATCAAGAGCTTGAAAGTTTTGGATCAGCCAAAGAAAGCGGAGGAGAGATTTGATCAAGTTAAGGACGAAAATGCAAGGCTCAAACAGATTACCCAGCGAGGTTGAGAACGCATCCTTAAAGAAATACCTGGACCGCGCGATTGTGCAAGCCAAAAAGACCGCGGTCAAGGAAGACGAGTCAAAGTTGAGAGGAAGGTTGGTGCATCATGAAGCTGAAATCAAGAAGATGAAATCAGATGTGAGAGACGCGCTTGATAGTGTTAGAAAGGTCATGGAATACTTGTTTAAAGCAAGAGACGTTGACAATAAGATGAGAGCAACTGGCGAATTTGGAAGATGAGAACGTTCGACTGAAAAGGGAGCTGGAAGATGCTTTGGCTGCAGCACAGGCTGATAGTTCTGCGATGAAACAATTGAAGTACGAACATAATGAGATAAATCAGAAGATTTCGCAGATGGAAAGCGAGGTCGATAGTGATAGGCTAAAGAAGGATCCGAACAAAGTCATTGAAAATGCAAACAAAGGTGTGTACGAAATATCAGCGATGCAAAATGCCGATGTAGATTTGAAGCAAATATTGGCGCAGCTGAAGAGAGAAAATGCGAATATAGGAACCGCGCTTAAGGACGTGTCATGGGGCTCTGATCAAGCCGCGCAACTCAGGAGCGAGAATAGTAAGCAAAAACACAACTGAAAGACAAAGTCAGCAGACTCACTGAGGAACTGGAGAGCAACCTGAGTGACGAGAAGGGAATGTCGAGAGTCAACAACCGACAAGACGAAAAGGTGCAACTGTAGAGAATGGTAACAGAGCTAGGAAAAGAATCCTGCTTGTGCTGAAAATGAGAATCGCAAGTTGGGCAAAGAATATCGCAGTTACAAGGTGATCTGGTATGGTCTTACAACACAACGCGGAAGGAAGGGTAGATGTCCGAAGCTTCAACATCATTTGGAGGACCCTACTTGGTGACGAACCGCCTCAATGACTTGGTCTACAGGTTATGTACGGAAAGTGGAAAACCGAAGGTCGACTATGCTGATGTCTGTGGTGATACAAGAATCGAAGTTGTTCGTCGAGGACGCCGAACGCTAAGGGGGGAAGAATGTAACATACTGTATGTTATGGTATTCGTGTATTGTGTATTAGTTGTCATGCATGATGTAAAGTTAGGTTAGGTTAGATCTTTGGAGTGTAAGCGTCATCGAATCGTCTCTTAACCAAGGAGGCTCCGAGGTTAAAACTGTTCGCCATGAGGCCTTGCGTCGAACCTCATATCGCTCTCGGCAATGGATCGTCGTGGCGCGCGCCGACTGTGGGAGTCTCGTTAAGCCTGCGATGACAAGACAACGCAGTTGGCACTATGACGCGCGAAGTGCATCCTTTATGGAAGCGAGCCGTCGTAGTCAAAATTTAAGCATCTCACTGAAGGAGGCCCCAACCCCAAGGATGTCCACTCCCGATGTGAGATGCAGGGGATCACCCCGACCGTAGGAAAGTTCACGCGCTTGTCCGCGTGTAGATTTAGCCAGAGAAAGAGAATGACGGATGGGCATTCTAGACTGTCATCGTAATCTCTAGATGGTTCGATGAAGTGTATATAAGGCGCCACGGGTAGCATGATAGTTCAATTGAATAGTAGTTGAGTTGAGTTCTAGCTGAGATAAGGTTAAGAGATATTGTATTGAGTTGTGAAGTAAAACAGTGAAAGTTACATCTAGTTTGATTCCCTGAGTAAAGAAAAAGAGGCCGTCGTGACAACATTAATATTAGTATACCCATTTCAATCCTCTTTAGTATTCACATTCACATTCAAGAAGTCAAAATTCATTTAGCAAACCATTTTAATCATTTTTCTATCCAACTTTCCCGAAAATTAGAATACGCATCTACGCCACCACGCTAAAAACGGAAGTAAAGTTTCACTTATCCATAGTAATCAAAGTCGCATTGAAAGGTGTTTGTCTGACGGCATTGGTACAGCTTCGAAATATTTATTCGGCATTATGGATTCTAATGACAGACATACAATTGCTCAATACTTAGAATCGGTCAATAAAAATTAATTACGATTACAAACATAATTTTATAAACAACAAATCATATTAAAAGAAATAATTAAGGAATATTCCGACACTTTCGATAAAATTAAAGACAATCAAGAATAAATTATCACCCACATTACTGACCTCATCAAGGAAAATAAGTAAGTTCGTCATCAAGAGGAAGTACCTTCACTAAACCTCATAATCGATAAAATTACCTTAGAGCTTCAAATCTTATTAGGTGTCATAAATAACTTACATGTTGCATTGACATTTGCAAAACTAAATGTTCTACATTCTTCTGGTTAGAAGTACATAACGTACTTTTAATTTTAACTCAATTGAATAAGAAATATAGTCCAAATCAAATACTTCAATTCAATCACTTAATAGGCTATTACTCACTGTCTTCAACCGGTGTAATATTTTGAGATGACGTGATGTTGTTTAAAATACGTATACCATTAATATTCACCCGATATAATTATTTCAATTTGTTTGCCATATGCCAATCCAATTATATAATTAATTATTTCCGAAACTCCTTACCTTATGTTCGACTTACATCATCAATGGAACATAGAAACAAGATGTAACAATATTGAAAGTAAATATTTTTGCAAACAAGAAGACCTCGTCGACGGAGACCCATGTATCGTGAATCTAATCTCCAATGGAACTAACACATGTCCTCTGACTCCAACAAAGTTAATGAAAACGCTAATTCGGAAACCAGTCCTACTAAAGTGTTGATCAATGCAAAAAACCAACTGCTGTTCACTCTTCTTGCACCGAAGGTGACCTGACTATTATTCAAGAACCAACAGTAATTTAATTAGGCAAATGCACTGTGGAAATAAATCATCGAAAATTCGCTCCTAACGAAGAATTACAAGAAGAAAAAGTGTTTACACTTCCTGAATCCAATATTAATATTCCTGAATATAAGAAAACGCTACAAGTATCACTGATGAATCAAATTAGAGCAAGACATTTCGACATCGCAGCTGAAATCAAGAACGAAGACAGTGTCACTACTTTATTTATTCACCATCATACTTGGATGAACACTATTCTAGTAATTTTATTATGTCTCATCATGCTTGCTATTCTAACCTATCAGGTTTGGAACAAGTTTAAAGAAATCAGAAGGCGTCTATAAGAAGACCCAGAAATACAAATACATCTTCACGAGGCAACTCAAGCAGTCCATGAGCAAATTCGGAACCCCTCTTTTGCTCATCTTGGCAGGGGAGAGGAATTACGTAAAAACTTTCCCTGGCTTTCTACATTCTTCTGTATCATGATCATTATCACTAATTGTCATTAAGATAATGCTTCACTATAAATTGCAAGGCTCAGCCCTTTGCGAGTCAGTTATATACCATACTTGATGGTTTATGTACAGGGTGACCTAATAAGAATGGACGCCGGCAATATCTCGGTAACCGTTGATCGTATAACTTCAAGCAAAAAATGTTATTAAGTAAATCGGCTAAGAGAAATCGCTGGAAATTATTTTCAAGTTCCGCAAGTAGCCGCTAGGGGGCGTAACTGTTAAGGTCGATGAGAAAAATGGCTTTTTCTCAAAAAATATGCAAATAAAGGTATATTATAAATTCTACCATCATGTAGACTGAACAATTCTCGATTTTTTTGTTAATCGTTTTTTGCTCTATCTTGTAAGATGTAGTGGTGGGGGAATGTCATAAAGCTTTTTATTTAAATGGTCATAACTTTGGTATAAGTTAACGGAATTAAACAAGCTAGGTCTCGTTTGAAAGAGCTTTTCTTGCCTAGTAACCTGTTATATAAAAATTGTCCAAATTTATCTTGACTCAGTAGCTACAGGGCGGTATTTGACATAATAACAATTATTATGCATTATTACGAAAATTTTAAATGGTATGCTATATCTCTTTGAACATAGATATATAGAGGACAAAATTCCTAAAAATTCAGCGAAAGAATCAACTTCCTAGCGATTTTCAAACCAGGGATATCAATAAAACAAGTATTCTGACAAGCGTGCTGTGAGTTTCAGAAACAATTGCCGCCCTATAGGGTTATAGCCTCCTGTAGTGGATGGTAAGAAAGTCAACAGGATGTTATTAGATTGACATGCGTTTATTGAATGAATATACAATACGCTTAGCTAGCATAGGAAACATCGGTAGCTTTAGGTTCGCTGAACCAGCTAACACGTGAATGAAACGCAATGGATATACTAAACTATAACAGGAAATGCGGACACACTTACGATAGTCTGAAGGAGCAATGAACTAACCCTTACATCTCCCCCTTTCGAAGAATGGCTTTTGCTATGGCCACTTGCGAAAGTCATTCTTAGAATGTGGTATCATACGCAGTGTATCAGCAAACCTGTAATCTAAATGTAGGTCATAATAATACAAGTAATACGAACCAAAGATGTATCATTAAACACATCGTAGACCTTAGTCTTAATTAACTAGATATACAAATGTTTACTCATTATATTTCCTAATTAGAAAATCTGCAGACAGCAATTTATGAAATTAAGTATTACTACAAATTTTGCGACAGGCCTGTCTAGTACTATAATATGTTAAATGAGATATTTTCTAACCCTATCTTTATGTACGGGATATTGCCTGCCCCTATTGTCTTTTATAACACAGTTTGGTCCTTGTAAGGATATGACAGGAAAAGGACCGTCAAACCATGAATCAAGCTTATGTCTGTCTTCATTTGATACTAAGACCAAATCGCCAGGAAAAATGCTGAGGCCTTTAGATTTTACGTCATGCTTAGCTTTTCTGTCACCCTTAGCTTTTTCAAGGAATTCCCTAGCTTTTTTATGAGATAGTTGCAACCTATGCCGAACTTCTTGCTCGTAAGCGTCGATATTGTAGATTGGGTCTATTTGAGCCCCTTTTAGCATGTCTGGCAAACAAGCTTTTTTCGCAAAAATTAGCTCAAAGGGGGTATACCCGTGAGTTGTATTTGGCGTTGTGTTGTAACAAAACGCAAAATACCTCGCCCACGTACACCAATCTGACCGTGTCTCATTAATATGCATTCTTAAAAATTCATTAAGCACTCGATGATTTCTCTCACAGCCACCTATAGTTTGACTGTGATATGCCGTGGACATTTTATGCTCGGTTTTCAGTAATTTGGCTAGGTTGGCAAATAACTCGTTTTTATATTCAGTGCCTAGATCAGTTCTGATTTCTCTCACAGGCCCGTATATAAGAATGAAATCCTCGAAAATGGCTCTGGCCACTGAGGCGGCTTCTTTGTTAGGGATGGGTAAAATGACTATGTATTTGGTTAGCTCACACTGTATAGTGACTGCATAGACGTTACCTCGATCTGATCTCTGGAATGGTCCTATAGTATCAACGCAAACAATATCGAAAGCCTTCTGTGGAGTAGGAGTTAAAGTGAAAGGCTCTATGTTTATTTTGAGGTTTATTCACTTGACACTTATGACAATTTTTGACATATCTTGCGACGTCACGTGACATATGTTTCCACCTAAAAGAAGATTTCAGTTTTTTCAACAGACGTTTTTGACCGCAATGACCTCCCCATAACGGATCATCATGATATTTTTCTATCAATCCTAACTGTTCCCCTTTATCAGTAATAAGTTTTTGTGGCGAACAAAGAGTAATTGATAGTTTCTGGAGAGAATTTTGCCCTAACTCTTTAAATTCGTTTATTGTGCACATTTTAAATAACTCGTCATCTATATATAATCTTAAATTTGGAATAGAGCAATCACCAGCCATTTTATCAAGCTTAGATAACAATAATTGTTGCAATTATTGCGCTAGAGCAAAATTACCGTTAGTGAGTTGCAATCTATCCCGCGCGCGTAACTTTCTTTTAACAATTATATAAATATCGATATAGCTAGGCCTAGTCTTAAATTTCAGCAAGGGCAATGTCAATGATTCGAAATTATTAAGTGTCTCGTATATCTTAGGGAGGGAATTTGGTTCTATTTTAGTATCAATAGCCTTGGGATCAACTGATTGATTAGCTTTCGTTTTTGTCATAGACCTTGTAATAGCAAAAATGTCTGAATACTCTTGCTGCTCTTGATGCATTTGTTTAAGAGTTTCAATGCTTATTCTTGACAAAGCATCTGCGGCTACGTTACTGTTTCCTTTAATGTACTGAATCTCAAAATTGAACTCTTCTAAATCAAGACGCATCCGGGTAAGTTTGGAAGTGGGGTCTTTCATAGAAAATAAATAAACAAGTGGCCTATGATCACTTCTCACGATGAACCTCTGATTGAACAAATAGCATCTAAAATGTTTTATGGCCCAATGTATGGCTGTAAGTTCTTTTAAAATGATTGGTTTATGTACTTCACTCTTTGAAAACGCCCTCGACGCATATGCAATTGGCATCTCCTCTCCATCAAAGTTTTGAGAGAGAACTGCACCGCACGCCAGATTTGAAGCATCTGTCGTTAAAATAAAGGTCTTAGCGAAATCAGGATATTGCAAAATTTTTGGACTTATCAATGCATTTCTTAAATACTCAAACGAATGTTGGCACTCCTCCGTCCAAACGAACTCGACGTTTTTCCTAAGCAGTTTATTCAACGGATGGGCAATACCCGCAAAGTTAGGAATGTGCCGACGCCAGAAGTTGCAAAACGACACGAAGCGTTTGACCTCGACAGCTGTTGATGGTACGGGATATTTTTGTATGATTTCAATTTTAGAATTATCTGGTAAAAAACCTCGGTCTGTGATCCTATGGCCGAGAAAAGTAACTTCTTTTCTGAAAAAATTGCATTTTTCGGGGTTGAGCTTTAAATTATATTTTCTGCACGTTTCAAACACCTTTTTAAGGTTGAAAAGATGATGTTTTTCGCTGATTCCTATGACTATCAGATCATCCATATACAGAAAGGCTCTTTCTGGTGTTATACCAGCGAAGGCTAGTGACATCATTCTCATGAAACTATTAGGGCTGACGGACAACCCAAAGGGGAGGCGAGTAAATCTATAGGTACCCGAGTCAACAGTGAAAGAAGTATAGTCACGGGAGTCTTCATCTAAGGGAACTTGATGGAAACCAGATATTAGGTCTATTACGGAAAACCACTTAGCTCTTCCGAGCTCATCCAGGATTTCATCTATTCTGGGTAAAGGGTATTTGTCTGCTATTAATTTTCGGTTTAAGGCCCTAAAATCTACTACTAGCCGCCATTGCTTCTGTCCGTTTAGCGGTTTTTTGGGTATCAAAAGTACTGGACTATTGAATTCAGAGCTCAGTGAGGGTTCAATGATGTTATTGTATAACATTTTTGTAACTTGATTATTTATTTCCTCCTTTTGCAATTTGGGAATCCTATAGTTCTTTATATAAACTGGTACGTTATCCTTTAATTTCAATTTTTGTGTGTAAAAATTATTGGTACCCAAGATATCAGTCTTCAAAGCAAAAACATCAGAAAATTCCATACAAAGTTTAGTTACATCATGTTTAACAAATTCTGGAACTCCGCTTAAATTTAGTTGACTCATTAGTTGATTAGGTCGATCCTGGTGCTCAAGTTCTATTTTGTGTATGTTAAGTTGATCGAGGCTGACAGTTGCAAGATGAGGAATCTTCAAATATACACTTTCAAATGTTGTATTAATTATCTTGACTAACGGATTTTTCTTAGATACTATGGTCCGCGCTACAAAAACCCCAGGTAGTAATTCTTTATTTATGACGAGGGAGTCCTGATCAATATATTTTAAACTATTTATTTCTCTAACAACTTCGCATCTTGGTGGTACGTAAACAGAATTTTCTTCAAGGCTGCTAAACATAGGAATAGTAACATTTCGCTCCAGTCTGAATGTTATAGTCCAGTTCTCGAAGTTAATATTTGTTTTATATTTTACCAGAAAGTCTCTGCCGATAATGCCGTCTCCCGGGATGGGGAAACTGTCATCAACAATATGAAAATTATGGCGAACTTGAAATTCATCAATTATAATTGAAGATTCTAAAGTACCTAGAGAGTTGCAGAGTCCCTCCGTCACACCCTTAATTTTGCTAGCGTTCAACGAATTTATTTTTTGGTACGATAAAACTTTACCTTGCTTTAAAATTGAAATATCACTCCCAGTATCGACCAGAAATGTACATTTATGACTACCTGTAGCATATGTTTTAAGCGTGACAAAATTTGAAAGTGCCAAATTTATGGAATATATTTTTAATTGTTGTCCCCCAATCGAGTTTGGGGGGTCGATCCGTTTCCCGAGCCCGCATCAGTTTCACAAAAACGGACTGATCTATAATAATTATTGTTTTGTACACCCGTATAATTATTTCTGCTTCGGTGACCACGCCCCCGATTGTAACCTCTGTGTGGGCGACCACGTGCGTTATCGTTGGTTTGATAGGAATTTCGAAAATTTTGATTTTGTCTGCCCTGATAGCCTAAACCCCGACGGCCTCTATTGAAGTTTCTATTCCGAAGAAACATTACATTTGAAGTTTGAGGTTGACCGCT
The DNA here is from genome assembly GCA_951848785.1 of Callosobruchus maculatus. Lineage (NCBI taxonomy): Eukaryota > Metazoa > Arthropoda > Insecta > Coleoptera > Chrysomelidae > Callosobruchus > Callosobruchus maculatus. The sequence continues at coordinate 98,753 of CATOUR010000290.1, forward strand.
CGTATTCACGAATTTCGTTATCACCTCTTGTATGGATGAAAAAGAACCGGCTTCTAGAATAATGCGTGATTTTTCGGCATTTACATTCTGAACGCGATCGGACAGTGGTTTCTACTGAATACTTTTCAGCAACTTCTGTTGGCACACCTTCCGAGATGAATGCGCTTCTGAGCTTTTCTGCTAAGCTCTCCATCTCAGCTGCGTAATTTGAGGGATCTCTGGTATTTTGTTTAAAATTTAAAATTTTAGCCGTCAGTAACGCCGAGCTGTCACATTTTATATTATTTTTCAACTTTTCACTTATTTTCCTGACGGTGTTCTCATTTGTGGTAATGAGGCTCCGTGCTCTACCTGTTAATCTTGTTTTGATAAAAGCTACGGCATTGCTGGTATGATTAGTGCAATTTCCCTCTAAAACTTCTAATGCATCCAAAAATGATTGTAAATTATCCGGAGATCCGTCAAACTGGGTGGGAAGTATTTTACTAGCCAAATTAAAAAAATCCTTTACATCCATCTCTGAAGCTATGTGCGCTTGCTCGATATTGCTTTCTTCGTCTGACTCGGATTCGACCGAAACTATTTCCTCTTCCGACACATTTGGGTCAATTTTTTTCCAAGCAAGAAATTGGAACCTTATATTTTACGTCAAGTGTCTGAAAACATCTAACGACCTTGTCTCTAACTGATAGAAATTGCTGATTGCATAGTCTTTTTTCTAGAGAATCTAAGGAATCCCACGATCGAGCTAAGGTTTCTGTGAAATCATTATAAAGTCTTAGTAAATTTTGCCTTACTTCCTCCCGAATGGATTCTGACTTAGGAGGATGTTTCTTCAGTATTCTTTTACTCTGGCTAATTAAGTTATCTTTGAGGGCATTCAATTTGGCGCTTAACTCATCATGGTTTGCCAGCCTTACTATACTAAACCTTCTTACTAACAAAAATAAAATACTGCCGCATCATACAAAACAAATAGGCTAATAGTACTTACAATTGTCCTCATATAACTACACTTCCGCAACTTACACACATTTTTCCGCGCACTCATCACTGCACCAAAAGTTCAGCAGCCGCTAATCCAGTTCCAGGAGTGGCCGATGTATGAGATACATACTCACGCAAACGATGTACGTAGTAGGCACCACTGATATTGTCTCCTTTACGCGTTGTTAACTGATGCCATTGAGATAGCTAGATCTTTGCGGACTTGCCTTTTGACGTGCTTTCTGTAGGATTTGACCACCTTCGAAACAATCATGAGGCCCAGCAAAACCAATATGAGGTACAAAATTATTTTTACGTCCTTGGTGATATTGTACTCGGATTCTTGAACTATAAAATTAGAGTTCACCACACCATTCTCCTGCAGTCTCTGCTCTGGGCCCTTAGCGTTACACATTTTATCAGCAAAGCTCACTTGTATATATCCAATCCAATGGTCCAAAATCTTGCCCAAATTTGTTTGGCAGGATCGCCATGTAGTGGATGGTAAGAAAGTCAACAGGATGTTATTAGATTGACATGCGTTTATTGAATGAATATACAATACGCTTAGCTAGCATAGGAAACATCGGTAGCTTTAGGTTCGCTGAACCAGCTAACACGTGAATGAAACGCAATGGATATACTAACCTATAACAGGAAATGCCGACACACTTACGATAGTCTGAAGGAGCAATGAACTAACCCTTACACTCCGTCTAATGGTTTTAGTAATCATTTTATATATAATGCTCAAGTAAAAACACCACAAATCTTATTTTGACTGTCTGAAACAACCACCAGGTGGCGTATTAGGTGCCAATAAGTGCGTATTCAATTTCCATGATAATGGAACTGCTAAAAGAAACAAACAAAAATAAATTACAGTATAAAATTGATTATTATTTTAATCACTATTAAAAGTCAATTTGAGCTGATCCCAAAGTGTTATATGAACTCAACAAGCACAGATACTAGGAAAAAATCAATGTGAATAGATCTTAAAAATTAAGACCAATTAACAGCAAAATAAAGCAAAATAAGGTAGCATAATACCAAGGATAACAAACAAATGATACACAAACGTGTAATTCACATGCGCATACCATACCTATTGTCAGTGTTGCCAGTGTTCGATGGCGTCTATCGTTTTAGATGCACATACGCATCCATTCTAGCGTAGAAAAACCTGTCGGTTTGAGCACCTAGAGCAACACTGAAAATAGGTATGGTATACGCATGTGATTTAGGTTTATGTATTTTATCTATTGGAATTGTTATTATACCATCTTATTTTGCTTTATTTTGCTGTTAATTGGCCTGAATTTTTAAGATTATTCACATCGATTTTTTCTTACTATCTTTGCAATCGAATTCATATAATACTTTGTGAACAGCTCAAATTGGGGTTTAATAATGATAATCAATTTTATACTGTAATTTGTTTTTGATTGCTTCTTTTAAAATTTCCATTATTATGAAAATTGATTACAGCACCTATTGGCGCCTACTACGCCACTTGGTGGTAGTTTCAGAAAGTCGAAATACGATTTGTAGTGTTTTTACTTTAGTATTATCTATAAAATGATTACTAACACGATTATATCCCTATAGGGCGGCAATTGTTTCTGAAACTCACAGCACACTTGTCAGAATACTTGTTTTACTGATATCTCCGGTTTGAAAATAGCTAGGAAGTTGAATCTTTCGCTAACTATTAATGAATTTTGTCCTCTATATACCTATGTTGAAAGAGATATAGCATACCATTTAAAATTTTCGTTATAATGCGTAATGGTTGTTGTGATGTCAAATACCGCCCTGTAGCTACTAAGTCAAGATAGTCTTGGACAATTTTTATATAACAGATTATTGGGTAAGAATAGCTCTTTCAAAAGAGACCGAGCTTGTTTAATTCTGTTAACTTATGCCAAAGTTATGGCCATTTAAAGAAAAACTTTTTTGACATTCCCCCACCACTATACCTTACAAGATAGGGTAAAAAAACTATTAACAAAAAAAATCGAGAATTGTCCTGCCTCTATGATGGTAGAATTTATAATATACCTTTATTTGAATATTTTTTGAGAGAAAGCGATTTTTCTAATCGACTGTGGCAGTTACGCCCCCTAGCGGCTATTTGCGGAACTTGAAAATAATTTCCAGCGATTTCTCATAGCCGATTTACCCAATAATATTTTTTGCTCGAAGTTATACGATTAACGGTTACCGAGATATTGCCGGCGTCCATTCTTATTAGGTCACCCTGTACATAACTCAAAAGTTAAAATAAATTATTTTTTAAAAGTAATTTACGTTAGTGAGTCACATATTTCAGTGATACCTTTCAAAAAAGTGCCGCAACCTTTAGGAGGCCTCCAGTGGCCGGTACTCTGTAGCTTAAGAGATATCAACGTGCTTCTATCACAATGATGACCATGACGATCAGTTTCGGGTGCCTACCACAAAAAGCCTAACTTACAGAGTAACGGCGGAGGTATTCATGGAACCTCACTCGTGGGTGCCTCTTCTACGCCTCTCCAGAGAGTACATAATACTTATATAACTAAGAGCGACCTATCAAAATCAGAGCTTCTTTCCGTAACAACTGTCGCTGAAGGCGGGTCTGGCGTATCGTTCTGCCCCTGACGTGTCTAATGACGTCGGTCGTGAGCCTTGTGCGTAAGCAAAAAGAGGGGTGTTGTGCTCTACGTAGGTGGGAAAGAATTCACGCATTATGGAATAAGAAGTCGATTACCTGAAAAACAGCAGAGTTATTGAGACGGTTCTGGGCAAAATGTGCTAATCCAGATTTTGTTAAGAAATAAGAACGCATCAATCGTATTTCACAGGCCTCGCTATAAAGCCACATATGTCTGAGGTTGAGCTTACTTACGTTTCGGCCACCTCTGGGGCTTCATCAAAGTATGAAACTTTGATGAAATATTAATTTCAAAGGACACTGTTTGGCAACTGTTGCAAGCGACAGTCTTTTGTTAAGCAGCTTTTTAACTAACGAGAGTCAGAAATCTTAAACAAAGCAGACTGTTACATTCACATTGTTGAAAACCCCAAATGAGAGCCTGTCATCTGTAGGCGTCCCAGGATGTTGTCTGTCTCATGGACACAGACTGTGATTAGAAAAAGATAGGCATATTTGTACAATTCGGAAGGTAAACGGTAAATTGTAAAACTTGAGTAAGTGCTCCTAGATATAGAGATATTTAAAAGAAATGCGCGAAATAAATTAGCAAATACTGATTGGTAACGACAGATAGACCGACAGACAGACCGACAGACAGACCGACAGACAGACCGACAGACAGACCGACAGACAGACCGACAGACAGACCGACAGACAGACCGACAGACAGACCGACAGACAGACCGACAGACAGACCGACAGACAGACCGACAGACAGACCGACAGACAGACCGACAGACAGACCGACAGACAGACCGACAGACAGACCGACAGACAGACCGACAGACAGACCGACAGACAGACCGACAGACAGACCGACAGACAGATCGACAGACAGACCGACAGACAGACCGACAGACAGACCGACAGACAGACCGACAGACAGACCGACAGACAGACCGACAGACAGACCGACAGACAGACCGACAGACAGACCGACAGACAGACCGACAGACAGACCGACAGACAGACCGACAGACAGACCGACAGACAGACCGACAGACAGACCGACAGACAGACCGACAGACAGACCGACAGACCGGCAGACAGACCGACAGGCAGACCGACAGACAGACCGACAGACAGACCGACAGACCGACAGACAGACCGACAGACAGACCGACAGACAGACCGACAGACAGACCGACAGACAGACCGACAGACAGACCGACAGACAGACCGACAGACAGACCGACAGACAGACCGACAGACAGACCGACAGACAGACCGACAGACAGACCGACAGACAGACCGACAGACAGACCGACAGACAGACCGACAGACAGACCGACAGACAGACCGACAGACAGACCGACAGACAGACCGACAGACAGACCGACAGACAGACCGACAGACAGACCGACAGACAGACCGACAGACAGACCGACAGACAGACCGACAGACAGACCGACAGACAGACCGACAGACAGACCGACAGACAGACCGACAGACAGACCGACAGACAGACCGACAGACAGACCGACAGACAGACCGACAGACAGACCGACAGACAGACCGACAGACAGACCGACAGACAGACCGACAGACAGACCGACAGACAGACCGACAGACAGACCGACAGACAGACCGACAGACAGACCGACAGACAGACCGACAGACAGACCGACAGACAGACCGACAGACAGACCGACAGACAGACCGACAGACAGACCGACAGACAGACCGACAGACAGACCGACAGACAGACCGACAGACAGACCGACAGACAGACCGACAGACAGACCGACAGACAGACCGACAGACAGACCGACAGACAGACCGACAGACAGACCGACAGACAGACCGACAGACAGACCGACAGACAGACCGACAGACAGACCGACAGACAGACCGACAGACAGACCGACAGACAGACCGACAGACAGACCGACAGACAGACCGACAGACAGACCGACAGACAGACCGACAGACAGACCGACAGACAGACCGACAGACAGACCGACAGACAGACCGACAGACAGACCGACAGACAGACCGACAGACAGACCGACAGACAGACCGACAGACAGACCGACAGACAGACCGACAGACAGACCGACAGACAGACCGACAGACAGACCGACAGACAGACCGACAGACAGACCGACAGACAGACCGACAGACAGACCGACAGACAGACCGACAGACAGACCGACAGACAGACCGACAGACAGACCGACAGACAGACCGACAGACAGACCGACAGACAGACCGACAGACAGACCGACAGACAGACCGACAGACAGACCGACAGACAGACCGACAGACAGACCGACAGACAGACCGACAGACAGACCGACAGACAGACCGACAGACAGACCGACAGACAGACCGACAGACAGACCGACAGACAGACCGACAGACAGACCGACAGACAGACCGACAGACAGACCGACAGACAGACCGACAGACAGACCGACAGACAGACCGACAGACAGACCGACAGACAGACCGACAGACAGACCGACAGACAGACCGACAGACAGACAGACCGACAGACAGACCGACAGACAGACCGACAGACAGACCGACAGACAGACCGACAGACAGACCGACAGACAGACCGACAGACAGACCGACAGACAGACCGACAGACAGACCGACAGACAGACCGACAGACAGACCGACAGACAGACCGACAGACAGACCGACAGACAGACCGGCAGACAGACCAACAGACAGACCGACCAGGCAGACCAACAGACAGACCGACAGACAGACCGACAGACAGACCGACAGACAGACCGACAGACAGACCGACAGACAGACCGACAGACAGACCTATCGGTGTGGGAAGTAAAACTAAAAATATAAAAACAGCTCAAACTTCGTTTTTAATCGTTATAGAGGTTCTGGAGCATTTTCTGCGTGCTTTTGGGTGGGGTTGAAAGTGATGTTGTTGGAGGGTGGGGGAGCTGAAAAGCTGGAAAGTTTGTTGTATCCATAATAGGCTGTCCACTGACCTGTACAATAATGTTGGAGGAATTTTGAAGAAGTACGTCAATTTGGATATGTTACTTGCGACCTTGCAAATTCAAAAGCTTACTGCAAATAAACTATAACTTGGCAATGCTGCAACCGATCCCAAATTTATGTTAGGGTTAAATAGAGACCACTGAGAGGAACTAAATGTGGTTAAACAAATATAATAGTTCCTTTTAGTGAAATTAAGTTGATCATTATGCTGCTTTTCCGCGACACCCAATGTATTTCAAAATAATTTTAGAATGTTCGTCTTAAACAACCAAATACCTCTTCTATTTGTCATTTTATTTCCCACACCGATAGGTTCGGGGAGTATTTTCGATTTTGAGATAACACGCTTTTTGGGCGTTTTATGATGTCTACATAACAAAAATCCACGTCACTCATCTCCGTCGGTCTGTCCGTCGGTCTGTCTGTCTGTCTGTCGGTCTGTCTGTCGGTCTATCTGTCGGTCTGTCTGTCGGTCTGTCTGTCAGTCTGTCTGTCGGTCTGTCTGTCGGTCTGTCTGTCGGTCTGTCTGTCGGTCTGTCTGTCGGTCTGTCTGTCGGTCTGTCTGTCGGTCTGTCTGTCGGTCTGTCTGTCGGTCTGTCTGTCGGTCTGTCTGTCGGTCTGTCTGTCGGTCTGTCTGTCGGTCTGTCTGTCGGTCTGTCTGTCGGTCTGTCTGTCGGTCTGTCTGTCGGTCTGTCTGTCGGTCTGTCTGTCGGTCTGTCTGTCGGTCTGTCTGTCGGTCTGTCTGTCGGTCTGTCTGTCGGTCTGTCTGTCGGTCTGTCTGTCGGTCTGTCTGTCGGTCTGTCTGTCGGTCTGTCTGTCGGTCTGTCTGTCGGTCTGTCTGTCGGTCTGTCTGTCGGTCTGTCTGTCGGTCTGTCTGTCGGTCTGTCTGTCGGTCTGTCTGTCGGTCTGTCTGTCGGTCTGTCTGTCGGTCTGTCTGTCGGTCTGTCTGTCGGTCTGTCTGTCGGTCTGTCTGTCGGTCTGTCTGTCGGTCTGTCTGTCGGTCTGTCTGTCGGTCTGTCTGTCGGTCTGTCTGTCGGTCTGTCTGTCGGTCTGTCTGTCGGTCTGTCTGTCGGTCTGTCTGTCGGTCTGTCTGTCGGTCTGTCTGTCGGTCTGTCTGTCGGTCTGTCTGTCGGTCTGTCTGTCGGTCTGTCTGTCGGTCTGTCTGTCGGTCTGTCTGTCGGTCTGTCTGTCGGTCTGTCTGTCGGTCTGTCTGTCGGTCTGTCTGTCGGTCTGTCTGTCGGTCTGTCTGTCGGTCTGTCTGTCGGTCTGTCTGTCGGTCTGTCTGTCGGTCTGTCTGTCGGTCTGTCTGTCGGTCTGTCTGTCGGTCTGTCTGTCGGTCTGTCTGTCGGTCTGTCTGTCGGTCTGTCTGTCGGTCTGTCTGTCGGTCTGTCTGTCGGTCTGTCTGTCGGTCTGTCTGTCGGTCTGTCTGTCGGTCTGTCTGTCGGTCTGTCTGTCGGTCTGTCTGTCGGTCTGTCTGTCGGTCTGTCTGTCGGTCTGTCTGTCGGTCTGTCTGTCGGTCTGTCTGTCGGTCTGTCTGTCGGTCTGTCTGTCTGTCGGTCTGTCTGTCGGTCTGTCTGTCGGTCTGTCTGTCGGTCTGTCTGTCGGTCTGTCTGTCGGTCTGTCTGTCGGTCTGTCTGTCGGTCTGTCTGTCGGTCTGTCTGTCGGTCTGTCTGTCGGTCTGTCTGTCGGTCTGTCTGTCGGTCTGTCTGTCGGTCTGTCTGTCGGTCTGTCTGTCGGTCTGTCTGTCGGTCTGTCTGTCGGTCTGTCTGTCGGTCTGTCTGTCGGTCTGTCTGTCGGTCTGTCTGTCGGTCTGTCTGTCGGTCTGTCGGTCTGTCTGTCTGTCGGTCTGTCTGTCGCGTTCTTCTATTCTCGTAATCTCAGTAACCGCTACATGGATTGTGATGAAGTTTGGGCAGCCTTATGCTGCGGGGTCGTAGTAGGTAATGCTCCCATAACTTTGAAAATCGTTGTATGGGGGGCGGAGTAATTAGAAAAAAACGAAAAATTTCAAATATGCCCCAAATTTCATTTTTAGGCGTTTTAGGGGCTCCTGACCATTTTCTACTTTATTTGGGTGGGGCTGAATTTGGGGTGGTTGTGGGGTGGGGGTTGTAATACTGAAAAATTTGTTGTATCCGTAATGGGCTGTCCACTGAAAAGCCTAGCGGCATGATATAATTTTTCCTCCGAACGTTGCATGCTTATTATAGAAACCACGGGACTTAGAATTTTTGATGTATATATACGAGTATTGTTTTAGATCGTTCGATATCGCGTAACGCGAAAATTGTTCAATTGATCTTAATGAAATTTTGACATAGTATTACTCCCAAGGCGAAGATGGAAAACGCGTATGTTTTGGAAAAATCGAGTCGGAGGCGGCGCGGCAATGATAAAAAAACAAAAAATGTAAAAACAGCTCAAACTTTGTTTTTAGGTGTTTTACGGGTTCCCGATCATTTTCAATTTTTTTTGGGTGGGGTGACCGGTAGAAGAAATACCTAGCGGCATATTACACTTTTTTAGGTCCATCTGAACATTGGCTTGCCTATTACAGCAACCAGCAGCGCGCGAGACTTCATCCGCAGGAGGACAGGAGGAAGGACGATCCCGTCCTAAATCCCCAATCCTGCGGCGAAGACTCTAGGCGGAGGTTTGTCCACGACCTACCTGTCGCGTCTCAATGGCTGATAGGATACCCCAGGGCCTAAAATCAGAGAATATGGAAGAAATGGATCTTTGCGGCGAAAGCCTTGCGGAGCCTTCCTCTTCCCCCTGGGAAGGCAATATGCAAATATTGTCCCGCGGATCATGTGGAACTCCAGGGGCATCTTTACCTTTTCACTTTCCACGGAAAGGGATAAAGTAAAATGTTGGGTGTAGCAATCCCTAGAGACCCCAGTTTATCTACCCTGAACGCCGCGGTACTATGATGGTGGTGTTAGAGTGAGGGCGCCCTTCGCCTATTCTTCTATGGCCTCCTCTGTTCCGCGTCGGTCTGAGTGGATCACCTCGCGTGGCTTGGGGTGCGGTCTCTGTCTCGCGCGTCAACTCCCCCACTGTTGCCCCGGCTGGGATCTTCCCGGAGTGGTAGCGACGAAAAAAACCAGGGTTGGCACTCCTGGGCCGCCGGTTAATACAGGAACCCGTCCGGCCTAGCCACTTTGGAGGGCTGTTCCATCAGCCGTGTAGTAGTGCCAGGTGGCGCCTGGACAAAGGCCCTGCTGCACGTTTCGGGGGGCTTCGTCTGTGGCCGCCGGGTTTTACCGAGGGGAATGACGGCGGTGGGGGGTAGGCGAGCGGGTGCGGGGGTTGTGCCTTGAGCCTCGCAACAACACACACACACGCACACCCGCACTCGCACACCCGCACTTACACACACAACCAAACATTGAAAACGTTAAAAAGGAAATACAAGAACACGAAGATTAATGTGCCACCCAAATCACCATCCCCACCCCCATTGCAAGTCCCAAACCCACAACCCCCAATGGGGGATCTTACCTCCACTGTTGAGTTGATGGAGGGCACTGAGGAGCCTATAATTAGCGGGAGCTCCCCCTGTGTCCCTTCAGATAAAGAAGATGACCTCCTGCGGTCACCGGCTGGTGCTGCTGGTCCGACATCTCTGCCTCCACTCTCGAGTGACGAGGAGGGGCTCGTTTCGGCGCACCTGCGGGGCAAAGCAAGGAGGAACTGGAAGAGCAGACAGAGGAAAAAGAAGAGAGCAGCTGGCGCGGGAGCCGTGGAGGCGGAGATGACAAGTACATCTCCAACGACGGCAGCCCCCGGTCACTCTAGATGGAACTTCGGTCGACAAAGGGGTCCCGGAAGTACCATCTACATCTCAAGCCGAGGGGCCATAAGCCGGCTTCTTCTTACAGTAGGGGGCGAATAAGCAGCCCTTCGTGCTGCCAACTGAGCCGGCATCAAAGAGAGGAGATCCTGTGGCCGCGACTCCACAAATCTCTTCGCAGTCCGAGCGGGCGCTTCGCGGGGGTGCAACAAACCCCAGGGTGGCGCCCGACGGAGCGATAGTGGGGAGAGGGGGATCGAGCAGCGCCCAGGGCAGGAAAGGCGGTACCGGTGGGCCTCCAGATCCGCAGCCGCAGGGCGCCCGCGGCCCTGAGGCAGCAGCGGTCGGACGGCCACCGGAGAGTGCCAAGCGATCACGACAGGACCTGACGACACTGCCGGAGAGGGCAAATAAGAAAGTCAGGGGCGAGTACCCGCCAGCGCAGGGGGCATCGACTTCATCTGGCATATCCCCTCTTTTGAGGGAATCTGCCGGTGGGTCTTCGCGGCCGGCTGCTGGGTCATCGCAACCGACCTCTTACAGCTCTGCAGTCCATAGAGAGCTACAGGTCGTCGTAAGGTCTGACAGACCTGACGGACTGGTGCTCCCGGACGAGGCGGAGCAAGTTAGGTCCTACGTCGCAGGAAGAGCTCTACAGGCAATGGAGGAAGAGGGAGCTCCTATCCTCCGTTTCCTGAACTCGGGGCTGAATGACACGGGCTGGTTCGTAGTCACAGCCTACGATGAGACATCTCGGGACTGGCTCCTGAACCGACTGCCCCCCCTGGACATTGGAGACCATGTCTTCAGGCCTGTACGGTCTGCGGACGCTCCAGGTGGGCGTCCGGGTCAAGAGTCAGGGACAGCCAAATTTAGAGCGGCTGGTTAAGACACTTAGGCCCGATTTTATCAACACATGCATTCTAACAAGGGCTTTGACCAATCAGAGCAGCACATTCAAGAAATGGCATCTGTCAAAGTTCTCTGAAAATTATTAATTTCTCTTGAAGTTTCCCTCAAAAAGGTGAAAAAAGACATGCTTTATATATAATCGACCATTATGAACCCTCTAGTGTCTTCTCAACTCTAATTTTCCATCCGAAATGGGTGAAAACTTGCATTTTCTTGTTGAACGAACAGTCTAACGATTAATTGATCTAGACCAATCAGATTCCACCATCTAATCACTGGATTGTTGATGTATTAAAAAATGATAATGAAGAGAAGCTGCATTATTTTGATGAATAAAATGTTACTAACTATAACAATTATTATGAATACCTGCAATATACCTTTGTATTATAGTAAAATCGCTAAAGAACATTTTGTTGCATTTTCCAAAGCTAAAGACACTATTTTAACTGTTATCCAATCACACCTCACACAAGTAGTAGATAAAATTTATGCAGTGCACTTTTATATGAATATGCTGATGTGAAGAAAATCTAATATTATTACCTACTGCCTAATTCTGATAAAACTAGAATGTTACTATCTACAATAATTATAAATACCTGCGAGATACCTTTGTATCATAGTAAAAAAGGATCATGGAGGTACTTCACCATTCTCCAACAGTCAACTTCATGTTTTTCCTATTATACCACCTTGCCAGGATCTCTTTTTAATAACATTTGACATTAGTCCTACCAAATATTTTGAGAGGGTGTTGACCTGTTGATATTCCAAGGTAAACATTTGCATTTTGCCCTACTGGAAACGCAGGTACATAATATAGCTGTTTTCAATTGGAAAAGACAACAATTTCGCTATTTTGTAAAATACCAGAGCAGATAGGATAGCCTTGAAATTTGAAATCATATGTTTTTTTTTCTGTCTGTTAGTGAGGTTAGTGTCTAGGCTAGGGATGTGACAATAGAACTCTTCGTAACCGCTACCAGTGGCGTGTGGCGCCAATGCTGCCACCGACGACAAATTAATAGATGGCCGTGACCGAAATTCTGTATGATAATCAGTCAGTCACTATATTGAAGTTCTGCAGCCTGCTGAAGTTTGTGATTAATAAAACTAGCTGCAAAACCAGAAGTATTCGCCTTCTTTTAAATAATAATGAGGTGGTAAATATATGTATATGATTTTATTATACAAAAAGCGTGAGGTGTTCAGCATTAATTGTTAAAGACATTCATCATTTCGTGGGTGGTTATTAGTCGGTATTTGTTATACCTACACAACATAACATTGCCAATTGGTATATCATATCAATTCGATATGGTTACTATTGAATCGCATTATTCGATATTTCTGGAGTATTTATTCGTTGGAGACCCCAATAAAAATGAATCATTCAGCTTCCTCTTACAATCTGTGATTAGTATGATATTTATTAGTACAACGGGAACTATCGAATAAAAACTATCGAAGGCTTCGATAGTTACTATTCTTTCGAATTATTCGATTTTCCTGGAGTATTTATTCGTTTTAGACAATCGAAAAAAAATTAATAACAATTCAGTTTCTTTTGCAAATTGGCTTTGAAATCTACACAATAGAGAATGAAGTTAGGCATATGCTATCGATTTGTGTGCCCCCGATTACATACACAATGTTGGATATTAGTTGATTAACACCTTTGATTAGGACTCTATACTTATATTTATGCATTTATAACTATGACAGCATATCCAAATTTACATTATTTCAATATACCTATTTGATGCTTGGAAGGATCAGAGTAAGCTTTGGTCGAATAATAAAATAATTCTGTTATCTGCGTATGTGTCGTATTCCATCTATGCATGGCCGACTTTACTCACTAGGCCGGAGCATGAAATATGGCAACACTGAATCAGCAGGCCGAGTTTTTATTTGAGGTTAAGTCTTCCATTCTTCCAGAGCAGAAAATAAGGTTGGAAGGTGATTTTTAATGTGTTTCTAATTATTTACCTGCACAAACGAAACTATAAAGATAAAAAGATGCCTGCAAAGTGTGTAGTACCAGGTTGCACTAGCAATTAGTGCTTCCAATGGAGGACATAAACAGAAGTGGGTGAAAGGTATTCCTCATAAGGGCTGGTTATATTTATAAGAATAAAGACAATAACTACAAACATTTTAAAGCATAAGACCTATTTTAAACCACAATGTGGTACCTACAATGTTTTCCGGACCTCCCAAATATCACAGAAAAAGACAGTTAACAGAACTCATCTGGGCATACCTACGAAAAGATTTGATAGTGAAAGGGAATACAAAACCAGCAAGAATGGCTTCAAAGTGACCTAATAGTGAATTTTTCTAGCTCAAGTTAAAATTTACAAAGTAAATTGAGTATTCATTAGCAATTGTGCTTCCAATAAGGGACATAAACAGAAGTGGGTGAACGGTATTCCTCGTATGGGCTGGTTATATTTATAAGAATAAAGACAATACTTTACAAACATTTCAAAGGATAAGACCTATTTTAGAGCACAATGTGGTACCTACAATGTTTTCTGGACCTCCCAAATATCACAGAAAAATACAGTTAATAGAACTCATCTGGGCAAGCCAACGAGGGCATGCATCTGGGCATACCTACGAAAAGATTTTATAGTGAGAGGGAATCAACACCAGCAAGGGCAGCAAGGATGGCTTCACAGTGACCTAATAGTGAATTTTTCTAGCTCAAGTGACAATTTACAAAGTAAATTGAGTACTCATTTAAGTGGAAGTGGAAGTGGCAGCAGGAAACAGGTTGCTTTATTTTTATTCTGTAGTATCTGACTATGATGAACCAGACATCAGTTGTAAGTGGTATTAGTAGTAGTAGTTCTAAAAAGCATTTTTTTCTTAATTTATTAACCCAGATGAATTCTAATACATATAAAATGTAATAATTATTCTGAAACTATAGGCCCACTATTTGACAGCTAAGCCACGTTGCCACATCTAAGGCTCCGGCCTAGTGTAGAGTCGGCCATGATCTATGCGAAAAGCGCTGCACTTTATATATACTTCATGTTGAACTGATATTGATGTTTTTTCAAAAATAAAAGTTTTCAAAATCCTTAATTACCCTCTCAAATACGCTATTCGATACTTTTGAATAGTTGTTCAATAACGTCTGGCAATCGGGTATTCGTCGATTCAGTCACGCCCACAGCGCAGGTTGGTTGATTTAGCTGGTAGTCTAGTTAATGTTTTTATTCGAATTAATTCAATCGGTAGTTGCAACCATTCATTCAGTGGTTATTCGATTCCCTAGTTCATATCAAAGTGCCCATCACTAAATTCTGTGTTGGATTGACGATTGACATTCCGTTCACAGCGTTACCAGATCTCCTCTGTTTGAGGGGGATTTGCTATATCAAGCCCCGAACATTTTACACTGAAATTTTCTGTTGCAACTAGCTATTACATAATGTTTCTATTATACCATCTTACACATTACACCCACAATACCCTTGGAGGAAAAATACTTTAGGATTACCTCAAAAAAAAGTGTTCTGTAGACAAATGTCCCGTGTTTCGAATTTTGCCTGTTTTTCATTATACCTAATTCAGTCTTTTGCGAACTTTGAATATTCTCTCAAATGAATTTGCTGAAAAAGACCCATTGCAGTTTTGCGCTGTTTCTTTGCTTCACATCAACCTTTTTTAGTTAGAGCTCGAAAGAAGAATTAGATTAGGTACGCCTTTTGATTCCACAGAATTGTTGAAGCTACATAGGAGATTCGAAAATGTACAAAAAAATTTCAGAGCTAACAGAATCAGAAACCCAATAAAATTTTTAAAATAAATAAAAGTTTTTTACCACAGTTGATTTTTATTCGTATATACCATCAAGCTCACCTGTTTGATTGGTCCTATTTTATGTTTTTTTTTGCGTTACATTTTGTCTGCTTTAGGAAAAAACACATTCAAGAAAAACTACTGTTGAGATCGACAAAGCTCCATCTGCCTTATCCTACTAGAGTAAAAAGTAAAATTTACATCTGGCAACGCAGGGCCCACACATCCCAACGTCCGCCTCCCAACGATTTTGACTTGACAAGAAAACAGATGTGAAAATACAAAATATACAATAATAATAATTGTGAAGATTGTGAATTTACCAACGTATAAGGAGTTTCTTTACGCTTTGTTATTAGTTTTTCTAGAAACAAGTCTGGATAACGCCAAAAACCGTTCCTTGTTTTCACGGGAACAGATAGTTACAAAGAATACACAGGGTATTGAATTATTTAAAAACTATTATACCATAGATGGAGGAAGGAATCATTTGATATAAATTGAAAATATAGGATAAAGAACATCAGCTGCACCTACATCTCTGTGAATATTTATGTATGAAGATCTATAACAAACATGCATCCAGTAGACATAAAAGTATGTATGTGTTTATAATCAATTATTTCTCACTGAGGATGACATGAGGTGATATTATTATTAATTAAGGTGGCTGTGATTGATAGTACCTTTACCATTGTGTCACAAACTATCGTGCAGTTCGCAATTAGTAATTATACAATAATTATAAGGTAAACATGGAAAATCTGGCATTAATTTGCAAATCAATCGCTTTGTTCTGATTTTGTGGTATGATTTTTATACATGAATTTTAAAATATTTTTGACAAAAGTGTCATCCAGCTTTGACGTTTTGTTTCTAATATTGATAAAATACTATTGGATGATACTTATTAACTACAGACCCCAATGCCCAATAGAAAGAGTTCGTTAAACAACAACCAATAGAATTTGTTCGTTGGAGTGTTCGTCAGAATATGCATATTGATAAAATCGGGCCTTAGTCTCCAGAACCCTGATCTCAATATAAGAGATTGGAGGCATCTCGATTAGCAAGGAGGAGGCCACGCTGCTAAAACGGGCTGGTTGGTCCCTCTTCTACGAGCTCTGCACTGTGGCTGTCCACAGGGTGGCTGCTCGTGGGAGGGGTACCTGGCAGGGTCCATCTGGTGGCAAGGGCGCCTCCAAGAAAGCCAAACAGGCCGTGCCGACGCTTCCCCAGCATGCCGCAGGAACTATGACACAGCTGCGGGTAAGTCAAATTAATCTTACCGCAGCAACGATGCCGCAGCCGAACTGCTGGCCATTGCTGCTGGACTAACTAAAGAGATTATATTAATTCAAGAGCCCTATTGTTACAGGAAGCAAATACGTGTGTTGGAGGTCAGTACCTTCAGCCTTGTGTCAGACAACTTAGACTCCCCCAGGGCGGCCATCCTCGCGTCTAGGGACCTGCAGGTGACGCCATTGCCTCGGCTAGGGACCAGAGATGCGGCGGTCACCGTACTGGAATTCAAGGTTAGTGACACTACGTTTAAGATAGTCGTAGGCAGCGTGTATTTACCGTATGATATCGCGAGTTTACCCCCGACTACAGACCTAGTTAATATAATAGATTTCGCGAATAGCAATGGACTGCCACTCCTTACTAATGCGCATCATTTAGTATGTGGTAGCTCGGACATAAACAGTCGAGGCGAAGCCCTATTAGAGTTCATAGCGTCTTGTAATTTAGAGATTCTTAATAAAGGCACAGAAGCCACATTCGCGAATCGGATTAGGAAAGAGGTTATCGACATCATGGTAGCATCGCCGGATCTGGTTCGTGTAGTAACAGACTGGAGAGTAACAGATGATATATCTCTGTCTGATCACAGGATGATTAGATTTGAGATAGATTCAGTACACAGCGACGTAGCCCAATGCCGGAACCCTAGAGCGACCGACTGGGAGACTTACAAGGCCTCCCTGGCTGCTAACCTTAGGGAACCGGCTGGACGGTATAACGCAATAGAAGAAGTGGAGCGTGGTGTCTCCAAGTTGGAGGAGATTATCCGCACTGCACTTGAGGCATCCTGCCCTCTGAGGGTTGTGGCTCCTGGCAGAGTACCCTGGTGGTCTGGGACGTTAAATAAACTCTGAGGGGCCACAAGGAGGGCTCTTAACAGGGCTACAAAGAGAGGCGATGAAGCCTCCTGGGATGCCTTTAGAGAGGCAAGGAGAAAGTATAAAAAAGAGCTACGCAGCAACAAAAGACCAAGCTGGCGGAACTACTGTGGAGAATTGGAGTCCCTTTCAGAATCCGCCAGACTAATGAAATTGCTCAGCTGCGAGGAGAGACAAACCATTAGTTCATTCAAGAAAGAGGATGGTACATGGACTACATCGGTGGAGGAATCTCTCCAATACCTCCTCGACTCGCATTTCCCGGGAGAGTCCGGCTGAGTCGGCTCCCTTGATAGGGGACGCCGGCTTGGCCGAGAGGATGATAACCGACGGATCAGTCTCCTGGGCAATAAACGAGTTCAGTCCATTTAAATCAGCCGGACCTGATGGTATATTCCTCGCGCTACTACAAAAAGGTCTGGAAGAGTTGCTGCCACTTATCGTGGCAGCTTTCCGGAGCTCGCTAGCGCTAGGATACGTACCGTCGTCCCGGAAAGCAGCAAGAGTAGTGTTCATCCCTAAACCAGGGAAGATCGACTACTCTTTATCAAAGTCTTATAGACCAATCAGTCTTACCTCCTTTCTTATGAAAGCATTGGAGAAGATCGTGGACAGATATTTGGTAGAGGAAACGCTCGTTACCTATCCCCTCCATGATAATCAGCATGCCTATAGGCAGGATCGCTCTACGGAAACGGCCCTACATGCTATAGTAGGAAAAGTAGAAAGAGCCCTCTCTCACAGAGAAGTGGCTCTGGGAGTATTCTTCGATGTACAGGGAGCTTTTGATAAAGCACGAACAGCTAATATAATATGCACCGCCCTTCAGACCAGGGGTGTTCCACCCACTCTGGTCTGCTGGGTAAGGTCAGCACTTCAGAATCGCAAGGCTAGTGCAACATTAGGCGGGGTTCAGCTCGAGGTTGGGGTGAGTGGGGGTTGCCCGCAGGGCAGCTGCCTCTCCCAACGCCTCTTGTGCCTTGTTATGGATGGCCTCCTTGCGAGACTTAGCTCGGCCGGCTTCTACACGCAGGCCTACGCAGACGACGGCCTGGTCTTAGCCTCTGGTAGATTCCTAGGCGTCGTCTGCGATAGGATGCAGATGGCGTGCAGCATTTTGGACAGGTGTGTGGCGAATCAGGACTTTCAATCAACCCAGTGAAGACTGAGCTGATCCTATTCACTCACAGGAAGAAGATAGATGATTTTAAAGCCCCCACTCTCCACGGTGTACCGCTGACCCTAACACGGGAGGCCAAGTACCTGGGGGTGTTAGTTGATAATAAACTCACATGGGCACAGCATATCGATTATGTGTATAAAAAGTCTATAGCTACCATGTGGCAGTTGCGTCGGGTAGCCGGCGGAACCTGGGGTCTCAAACCCAAGGTTCTAAACCGGCTATATACGGCAGTAGTCAGATCTAGGATCCAGTATGGCTGCTCGGTCTAGTGGCCGAGCGTAGAGAAGGTCTCTGTTAGGCTCAAGCTCACAAAGATTCAGAGGCTTGCAGCAATGAGCATAACAGGTGCCATGAGGACATCACCCACTGCTGCCCTGGAGGTACTCTTGGGCTTGCCGCCTCTGCACCTCTGGATAAAAAGAGAGGCGATGTCGGCCTGCCTGAGGATGCGTGACGGGGGAACGTGGGTAGCACGAGAACCATTAGTTGGCCACACCAGAATAGAGCGATCCGCGGAGAGTAATATCCCGATATCTTCATTCAGGGTGGAAAAAGCTAAAGACATCTTAAATTTAGATAATGGATTCTCACTAGTCATCCCGGAAAGAGACGACTGGATGAGAGGGAAAATCAAGTTTCCGCCCAATAGTCTGGTATGCTTCACTGGCGGATCGCTCTTAAGGGAGTCAGGAACCGGGGGAGCGGGCTTCTGTCTGGAGGGTAAAGAAGTGCGGCGGAGCTTCGCTCTGGGAACCTGCACAACTGTCTTCCAGGCGGAAATGTATACGATATTGATGGCGGCATACTCGACGGAAGTCGAAAAGTGTTCTGAACACAGCATATATGTATATGCTCTGACAGCCAATCAGCTCTGAAAGCGGTGGCAGCTTCGAGGGCCAGATCAGCTCTGGCACAAGAATGCTCTGCCGCCCTTCAGAAGTTGGCAAGACATAAGAAGGTGGCCCTACTGTGGGTCCCCGGACATATTGGTATACCGGGTAACGAGAGAGCGGACCGATTAGCTAGGATAGAGGCCAGCAGCCCCTGTATCGGCCCAGAACCTATGCTGGGAATTAGTAGACGCCAGGTCAATGTGGCCCTGGACAACTGGGCCTACAAGGAACTGGCGAAAGCCTGGTTAGAGAAAGACGACTGCAGGCAAGCCAAAAGATTCATAGCAGGCCCTAATAGGGGCCGAACGCAATGGCTTTTGAATATAGGCAGAGAGACGCTCAACCTTCTGGTGGGGGTTCTCACTGGCCATTGCCGGCTGAATAGACATCTGTCACTTATGAGTAGGGGACCCCATTTGCTCCAGATGCTGGGAGGAGGACGAGATAGCGTTCCACTTCCTGGGCAGATGTGCAGTTTATCGCAACCTTAGGGTTCAGATATTCGGCACGACGGAGTTTGGGGAGGAGCCACTATATTCAGCAAAATGATCGGACATACTGACTTTCGTCAGGAGGTCTGGTAGGTTCGACAAGGAGCTTTCTAGGGTGTAGAGTTTTAGTGTTTTCAGTGATTGGTTCAGTGGGGTTGGCAAAAAGGGCCAAAGGTGGCCTACTTGCCTGGCTTCGCCTCCCCATCACTACTACTACTACTACTACATTACAGAAACCAATTTTGTGATCTGTACATACGAGTTTTGCTGTATTTCGTTCTATGTATATTGCGTAAAGCGAAAATTATTGAATTTATGCTAATAACATTTTCACACAGAATTTATTATCGCTGCGAGCATGGAAAACGACTCTGTTTTTGAAAAACCGTGTCAGTGACGGCGCAGCAATAATCAAAAAACAAAAAACATAAAATCAGCTCAAACTTCGTTTTTAGACGGGTTGGAGGCTCTTGATCGTTTCGCATCGTCCAGTTGAAGCATGCAGAGAAAAACTGTGGCGTCCTAGTCCCTAAGGAGGGAGACGCAAGAAACTATTTACGAGGGTTTTTGTGTTGGATGTTGTTTTTGCGGGCGGATAGGCGATAATTTAGTTGCAAGGGGATTTTAGACTATAGCTTCATGCAACTATTTACGAGGGTTTTTGTGTTGGATGTTGTTTTTGCAGGCGGATGGGCGATAATTTAGTTGCAAGGGGATTTGAGACTATAGGTTCATGCAATGGGAAATAATAAAATGGTATCATCATTCATCAGCTACTTGACTGTAGGCAGTTATGTTTCAGCAGTGTAGTGTTATATCAAATTAGACATAAACAACATATGAATCCAATAGAACATAATTATCATACCAGAGCCAAGGCTTCTTCAGTCAGTGTACCAAAAACATCAAAGACAGTGGGACAACGTTGCATTTCATATTTGGGCCCCAAAATCTACAATGTTATCCCGAATATCCTCAAACAAATAAACTCCGCGGCAAAACTTAGACCTCGAAACCTCAAGAATTGGATTTTTCAACAACCAAGGCAAAAAATACACAAGATAATAGGTATAAAAAACGATGATATACTGAACTAATAAACTGATAATATTTTCTCACTAATTACGATCAGTTACCGATTATGGAAATCTTACCTATTATTGTCTATTCACCCACTAAGACTTGTCAGATAAATATCTGTAATATGTCTGTATGTATAATTGTATTTCTGTGCGAGTATGTAACCTTTAATGGATAGATATACATAATTATATAGAAGCGTATGATGCACTGCCATCCTTTTTTATTAAGTGTGATGTTTATTTGTCTGTTATTTTAATTAGTATAAGCCCAAGCACAAGTATTTTACTTTTTTGGGCATTATCTCTATTTACTGTTTTTTTATTGTTAATGTTTACTATATACCTTATTTTTTTGTACTGGAAAAATCAGTATTATTATTATTATTATGTGTGGGAAGTACTGAGTCAATCAACTTGACACCATTTTTTTCCTACCAGGTATACCTTGCGACATATTAATTGGATACCCTGTATATAATGAACCGCCAAAGTCGAAAGCCTCTACGTAGCTTTCTGTCAATTTACGAATGCCATCTGCACGTTCATTTATTATACGACCAACGTAATGTTTTTTTTTTGGTAACCTTATGTAACCTTAGTAAGAATGAACGCCGGCAATATCTCGGTAACCGTTAAACATATATAACTTCGAGCAAAAAAGATTATTAGGTAAATCTGCTAAGAGAAATAGCTGGAAAATATTATTTTCGAAACAGTGACCGCTAGGGGGCGCAACTGTTACGATCAGTCACATTGGCGGCAGCAGATGGGGGCAGGGGGGGGGGTGTCCCCCCTGGAGCAGCGAAGATAAAAAACTTGTATAACCAAAAACCGAATTTGTCCCCTCTGCTCCCGATTTTAGCACTCAATTTATACTATATTTGAAAATGATTGATAGCTAACATTTTATGGCATAGGTGCTAATTAGGTAAAATACAGGATCGCTCGAAGCAGAAAAAATGTAAATATTTAAACTTTCTCATTTTAGTTTTTCACAAGACTTTAGGAGGACCACTCTTGACATACCTCGAACACAATACATCTTAAATGCAAATTAGGAATCCTTAGCGGATTAAGCAACAATTGTAGGCTTCAGTAGTGTAGAACATGAATTTACTTTATGATAAAAATGTTATATTACATATTAAGTTAGGGCATTGTCTTAACATGTTATATTGAAAATATTTTAGGTACTAATAAATGTCACGTAATTAAAATTTACAGATTTTTATAAACTAATCTTTTAAATACTCCCATATTACGTCATTTAAAATAGTTTAACTACACAATGGCAACTTTATGGAACAGTAATTAATACAGGGTTATTCACGTTATTCGACACGGAGCATTATGGCTAAAGTATTCGATAAAAAAGAAAATAATAATTTCAGATGGATAGAGACCCATAAAGTCTACATTTTAAAAATATTTTCATGTTATACAGGGTGTCCCAAAAACACGGAATGTATCAAAGTTATGTTTTTTTAAATGGAACACCCCATATATTATTGCATATTCAGATTCCTTGGTGAATTCTAGTGTGACTTTATGTATCATACATGGGACTTAAAATGAACCGTTTAGCTGTAAATCACCATTTTTGGTATAAGTAGACATCAGGAGAAAATTGAATATCGCAGAGACTATAAAATGTGGAAGGCTGTGACTTTGCCGTATTACTAAGCATAAAATGCGTCAGCTTTGATGAGACTGTCAAATTTAAATTACGTTTATGCTTGGAGAAATCTGATGATTTATTAAGGAAACTTCGATCAGCGATAACTTGATTTTTTCAAATGGGAATGCCTAATTTTTTTTATACGGTTAAACGTAGAATTTGATAACCTTTCAAATGATATAAGATTGTGAATATCAATCTCTGGTAGTTTTCATTTAATTTTAAATTTTCAAACAAATCGGTGTTTTTCAATTTTCCCACCTATAAGCAACGTAGCAGGCCATGAAATATAAACAAAAACCTGTTCAGGTAGAAGAAAGCAACTAACTTAGCTGAAAAATACACACGAACTAGATTAAAGGGACAATATTATAAAAATTACTCACAACAAACAAATTCTAACCAGAAACAACGGCGGAAACATATCTTTGGTCAAAGAGAAGCTGGAGTATGGCAGAAATTGATTTTTTCACGGCCCATTACCTACTGCAATGTACTAGAGATTGGCAATTTCCAAAACCATTGATCATTTTGAAATGAAACGAAAACTACTAGACAATGTTGTAGGCAGTTTATTAGTTTCATAATAAAATTTCACATTTAATGATAAAAAAAATATGCAAGCAACTCTGTCAAAACTCAAGTCAAAGGTACCTCTGACTAGAATTCTAAAAATTCTTCAGTACTTATTAGCAAGACCGCAGAAAATGAAGAAGGAATTAAAATTTGTTCAAATTATAAAACATAACTTAAATTGCAGAAAATTTAAATCTGACTTGTCAGTATTCCTTTTTTGCAATATTACTAATAGATATTGAAAAATAGAAGGGCTCCAGTCAGAGGTATCGACTTCGACGCAAATTACTACTTTTTTACACCATTACATATGATTGATAATTCCGTGCTGGCGCAACAGTCGCTGGTTGTTTTTGTTTCATATCAGGGTTTTCAATTGTCTTGAAAATTTTTAACCTCTAGTAAATTGCGGTAGCCAGTAGACTGTAAAAAATATCTCTTACTGCCATACTCCAGCTTCTCTTTAACCTTAGAGATGTTAACGCAGTTGTTTCTGGGAGAGTTGATTTGTTGTAAGGAATTTTTATAGTCTTGTCCCTTTAGTCTAGTTCGTGTGTATTTTTCAGCTATGTTAGTTGTCTTCTTCTACCTGAACAGGTTTTTGTTTATATTTCATGGCCTGCTACGTTGCTTATAGGTAGGAAAATTGAAAAACGCCGATTTGTTTGAAAATTTTAAATGAAACGGAAACTACCAGAGATTGATACTCATAACCTTATATTATTAGAAATGTCATCAAATTCTACGTTTAACCGTATAAAAAAAATTAGGAGTTTCCATTTGAAAAAATCAAGTTATCGCTGATCGAAGTTTTCTTAATTAATCGACCGATTTCTCCAAGCATAAACGTACCTAATTTAAATTTGACAGTCTCATCAAAGCCGACGCATTTTATGCTTAGTAATACAAAGTCACAGCCTCCCAAATTTTATAATCTCTGCGATATTCAATTTTTTCCTGATGTCTACTTATACCAAAAATGGTGATTTACACCTAAACGGTTCGCTTCAAGTCCCATGTAGAATACATAAAGTCACACTAGAATTCACCAAGGAATCTGAATATGCAATAATATACAGGGTGTTCCATTTAAAAAAACATAACTTTGATACATTTCGTGTTTTTGGGACACCCCGTATAACATGAAAATATTTTTAAAATGTAGCCTTAATGGGTCCCGATCCACCCGAAATTATTATTTTCTTTTTTATCAAATACTTTAGCCATAGTGCTCCGTGTCGAATAACGTGAATAACCCTGTATAAATACTGAATTACATACTTAAATAACAACGTCATTATCGTCCGGTAAGAAAGCATCACCGTCAGATTCCTCATCTTCCAAAGAAATGATAATTGGATCTAGTGTTTCCTCTATTAAATTGTCGAGTGTCCAGAATTTTTCTTCCTCTGCCATGACATGTTTTATAGCATTTTCCCAATTTTTAGATGAATTTTTTGATATTGAATCTTTTAACAGTTGACGCACATCTTGCAATTTAAATGTTGTACTGTTTCTCTCAACATATCCCTTCATTTGAGCCCATATTAACTCAATAGCGTTGAGCTCATAGTGGTGTTACCTGCTCTTCTCAGTTTTCGGGTTTCTCTTAAATACTGCTTCCTTCAACAAATAATGTCTTCTTTTCCCTATGAGAGCGGATTTTCTGCCCTGTTTCGCATAAACGAGCTCCAGTGCATGTAAAACTTTCCATAATTTGTCTATTTTTAAGTTTGGCAAGCTCTGGTCTTCATTAATTTCTACTAAAACTTTGTCCAAAGTAGGTATTATTTTTTGGAAGTAAAATGAGTGCACTTTTTTCGTATCATTTGTTTTTCACTATCGTCTAGTTGTATGGGTTTTCTCCCTGTTGACTTTTTCGGTGGTACGGTAGCACTTCCATCCTTTCGTTGCTTCAGCAGTCTATAAATGGTCGCTTCTCCAACTCGTCATAGTTGAACACTTAGAAACTATACTCCGAACACTGCTATTTATATGTCCATGTACAAGTGCGTCATGTACATTTAATATTACAGGTTTCAAATGCACCGTTAACTGACACTTTAATTTCACAGGAGTAAAATTTAACGTTTGTGCCATTTTTATTACACCTAATGAATATCACTACTAACAATTCTGCGTGTTACACCATACCGACTATACCGACCGCAACATAAATTTTAACTAAAATTAAACAGGGAATCTGCATACAGGTCTTGGAAAAGTACCTGCGTCGTACTTTGCGGAAATCCCTAATTACCTGCTCATACACAACTTACATTTAGAAGAGCACGTTTAGTATTTTAGGTGTCCTATGGTTTACATTTTCTAGAAATCAAAAATACATCTTTATACAGATATAAGCATCGAATTTTATTAAGCATATCCATCTCTTCGTTATATTGAAGTAAATTATAGACACAGTTTACCAAGTTGAAAATATGTATTATATATAATAACACTTGTATAATATATAGGTAAATTCACAATATTTCATGTTAGAAATTCTCCGTCACTGTTTTCAGGTGCTACCCTCGATTTTACATGCTATGCAATAAAATTGTAGCTATCAAGAATTTTCAAATAGACTATAAATAAGTCGACCCCCCCTGCACAATTTTCTGGCGGCGCCAGAGATCAATCAGAAAAACGGCTGTTTTTCAAAAAATATGCAGGTAAAGGTGTATTATAAATTCTACCTTCATGTAGACAGGACAATTTTCGTTTTTTTTTGTAGAGTTATGCTCTATCTTGTAAGATGTAGCGGTGGGAGAATGAAAGAAGTTTTTCTTTAAATGGTCATAACTTTGAACTTTGACATGTTACCAGAATTAAAAAAAAGATAGGTCTGTTTTGAAAGAGCTATTCTTACCTAATAATCAGTTGTATACAAATTATCGAAGTTCGTCTTAGTAGCCACAGGGCGGTATTTGACATCATAATAATTATTACGCATTATTACGAAAATTTCAAATAGTATACTTTCCCTATTTTAACAGAGATATATAGAGGACGACATTCTTAAAAAGCCCGTGAAACATTCAACTTCCTTTCTATTTTCAAACTAGAGATATCAATAAAACAGTGTGCTGCGAGATTCAGAAACAAGTGCTACCCTATAGCAATATAAGCTCCGTCATATCGTTTTAGTAACCATTCTATAGACAATACTCAAGTCAAACTACTAGAAATCAAATTTTGCCTTTCTAAAATAGCCACCACGTGGCGTAGTAGTATTGGTAAAAAAATGCTACATCCAATTTTCATATGGAACTTTTAAAAGAAGCAAGTAATAGGTTAGAGTATAAAATGTATTATTTTTTTATTATCATTGAACCTTAATTTGAGCTGACTACAAAGTATTATATGAACTCAGCAAGCAAACATAGTAAGAAAAAATCGATGTGAATATATCTCAAAAACTAAGGGTAATAAATTAACAGCAAAATAAAGCAACGTAACGTAATACAACAACTAAGTTAACAGATAAAATACATAAACCTAACTCACACGCGTATAGTATATCTATTTTCACTGTTGCTCTAGATGCTCAAACTGGCATGTTTATCCACGCGTGAATGGATGCATAAGTGCATCAAAAACGATGGGCGCCATCTAACATCTAAGGCAATACAGACGATAGGTATGGTATGCGCATGTTAAATAGGTTTATGTATTCTTTGATGTTCTCCTTGTTGTTGGACCATCTTATTTTGCTTTATTTTGCGGTTAATTGGTCTTAACTTTTAAGATCCATTGATATTTATTTTTTCTTACTATCTTTGCTTCTGGAGTTCATATAACACTTTTAGCTCAAATTTACGTTTAATGACTTCTTAAGAACTTCGTCCTCTATATATCTATTATGAAAAATATATAGCATACCATTTAAAAATTCCGTAATAATGCGTAATATTTATTATGATGTCAAATACCGCCCTGTAACTACTAAGTCAAAATAAACTTGGATAATTTTTATAAAACAGATTATTAGTTAAGAATAACTCTTCCAAACGAGACCTAGCCTCTTTAATTCCGTTAACTTATACTACAGTTATACTAAAGCTATGGCGATTCAAAGAAAAACTCTTTTGGCATCCCCCCAGCACTACATCTTACAAGATAGAGCAAAAAACTATTTACAAAAAAAATCGAAAATTGTCCTGTCTACATGATGGTAGAATTTATACTAAATACCTTTACTTGCATATTTTTTTAGAAAAAGCCGTTTTTCTGATTAATTTTAACAGTTGCGCCCCCTAGCTGTCATTTGCGGAATTTAGAAATAATATTCAGCAATAATATTTTTTGCTTGAAGTTATACGATTAACGGTTACCGGAGATATTGCCGGCATACATTCATATCAGGCCACCCTGTACACCGCGGATTAATGAGTCACTACCGACGGCGACGTCTAGACCAGGGTAGAAGCCTTTCCGAACAATAAAAAGTGAAAAATAATAACACTGGGATAAAGCCCATTGTAAAAGGAGGAGAATATAATAAAAACGAAAACAAAAACAATTTATGGGCGATCTGAGGTTCAAAAGGGTAAGAGGGTCACTTTTAAATGGTAAAAAACGGTATATCTCGATTTCTAACAAAACTGCAAGTCTTATGAAAAGAAGTTACATAGCAAAGTTGTAGGTAATAAAAAGGTCTACAACACTTGTTGTTACAATTTTTCACATAACCTCAAATTTTATGTGAAAAATTTAAAAAACCAAGTTTTTGGTTTTTAATTTTTTACTTTCACAATACATTTTTCTTTTCACACAATTTGGTGAACTCTTAAATTTTTATGTCTATAATACATTGTACCTTATTTGATTTGAGATATTAATTTTTCCACCTTATTTTGTCTTAATATCAAGGAAGGGCACTGATTTTCAATCGAAAATTCTTCCGTCAAAATATTTGCCTTTTTTCGAAGAATTTGTGTGCTTTGTTCGCCAAAACCCCTAATTTTCGATGGTTTAGTCCCGTCAAAAGGTATTTCATAGAGAAGTGGGGAATTACTTGTGAGTACAAGTGGACCCACGGGATTCTGATGGCATAGTTCAATTTTCACTGCACAAGGTACTTTGACAGAGAAATCACACGGTGAAATAGATCGTGAATACATACTTGAGCTATGTAGAAAAATATTACGCAGCATTCAGCTCTATTGTTCTTCGATGGATACCCCGAAATTAAAAAAAAATCATATACTGTCCCACCAGTACCGGCATCTAATTCAACTAAAAGAGTAGTAGAAAAACCTCAGACATTATTCCCGAGTTCGATTGTTATCAGAACTATACAAAAATACAATTTTCGCGAGAAAAAAATTTATATGACGAGAAAAACAGGGACGAAATAATAAAAATATTAATGAAACGATTACAGCCACATGAATTTATCTGTAAACAAGTAAAGGAAGATGCTGATGTTGACATAATTAAATCCTCGATAGAAATTGCCAGAGATAGCAATAAAACTGTCATTTTGATCCCTTTTGAATCAATTAAGGACAAATAGTCCTGACGTTTATTTTGTCCAGTCAGGTTCTGGAAATATAAAAGATCTATTTTTCAAGCATAATACATAGTTTCAAATATGAATCCCTCAAAAATATTGTTTTTCTGCTTCTGATACAAAATCTGAATTTGCCGGAAAAGGAAAGAAGATTATTGTAAGCTTTTTATTAGACAATAAAAATTTATCAAATTTGGCCAATATTCTGTACAAAAAATAGGAAAGTTAAGGAGGTATAGAAAAATGAATTACAATTAATCAAATCTATTTATAAATGTAAAAATTTGAGTCAAGTTGATTGACTCAATACTTCCCACACATAATGATAATACCATTTTATTATTTTCCCATTGCATGAAGCTACAGCCTGAAATCCTCTTGCAACCAAATCATCTGCCATCTAAAGACGAAGTTTGAGCTGTTTTTATATTTTTGGTTTTTTGATTATTGGTGCGCCGCTACTGACATAGTTTTTCAAAAACAGACGCGTTTTCCATTCTCTCCGCGCTGGTAAATTCTATATAAAAATTTCATTAAAATCATTTCAATAATTTTCGCTTTGCGCAATACACATAGAACGGAATAAAGCAAAACTCGTATGCATTATGTATACATCACAAAATTGGTTTCTGTAATAGGCAAGCCAATGCTTAGATGGACCTAAAAAAGTGTAATATACACAATATATAGGTCAATAGACGGAATATTATGAATACACCAAATATTTTCAGTTTTACAACCCCCACCCCCCAACCATCCCAATTTCGCCCCCACCCAAAAAAATAGAAAGTGATCAGGGACCTCCAAAACGCCTAAAAGCAAAGTTTGAGCTGTTCTTATATTTTTATTTCCTTTATTATTGCTGCGCCGCCACTGACACGATTTTTTCAAAACATATGCGTTTTTCATCCTCGCCTAATGCTGTGTCAAAATTTCAGTAGGCACATAACGATCTAAAACAATACTTGTATGTATACATCACAAATTCTAAGTTCCTTGGTTTCGATAATAACCAAGGCAATGCTCGGTTGGACCTAAAAAAGTGTATTATGCCGCTAGGTTTTCTATTCATAGGTCAATGGACAGCCCATTATGAATAAAACAAATTTTTCAGTTTTACAACCCCCCCCCCCCAACCACCCCAAATTCACCCCCACCCAAAAAAAGTAGAAAATGATCAGGGACCTCTAAAACGCCTAAAAACGAAGTTTGATAAATATTTGAATTTTTTTGTTTTTTGCTAATTACTCCGCCCCCCGTACAACGATTTCCAAAATTATAGGAGCATTACCTACTACGACCCCACAGCATATCGCAGCCCAAACTTCATCACAATCCAGGCAGCGGTTACTGAGATTGCGACGTTAGAAAAACGCCAACAGACAGACCGGCGGACAGACCGACAGACAGACCGACAGACAGACCGGCGGACAGACCGACAGACAGACCGACAGACAGACCGACAGACAGACCGACAGACAGACCGACAGACAGACCGACAGACAGACCGACAGAGAGACCGACAGACAGACCGACAGACAGACCGACAGACAGACCGACAGACAGACCGACAGACAGACCGACAGACAGACCGACAGACAGACCGACAGACAGACCGACAGACAGACCGACAGACAGACCGACAGACAGACCGACAGACAGACCGACAGACAGACCGACAGACAGACCGACAGACAGACCGACAGACAGACCGACAGACAGACCGACAGACAGACCGACAGACAGACCGACAGACAGACCGACAGACAGACCGACAGACAGACCGACAGACAGACCGACAGACAGACCGACAGACAGACCGACAGACAGACCGACAGACAGACCGACAGACAGACCGACAGACAGACCGACAGACAGACCGACAGACAGACCGACAGACAGACCGACAGACAGACCGACAGACAGACCGACAGACAGACCGACAGACAGACCGACAGACAGACCGACAGACAGACCGACAGACAGACCGACAGACAGACCGACAGACAGACCGACAGACAGACCGACAGACAGACCGACAGACAGACCGACAGACAGACCGACAGACAGACCGACAGACAGACCGACAGACAGACCGACAGACAGACCGACAGACAGACCGACAGACAGACCGACAGACAGACCGACAGACAGACCGACAGACAAACCGACAGACAGACCGACAGACAGACCGACAGACAGACCGACAGACAGACCGACAGACAGACCGACAGACAGACCGACAGACAGACCGACAGACAGACCGACAGACAGACCGACAGACAGACCGACAGACAGACCGACAGACAGACCGACAGACAGACCGACAGACAGACCGACAGACAGACCGACAGACAGACCGACAGACAGACCGACAGACAGACCGACAGACAGACCGACAGACAGACCGACAGACAGACCGACAGACAGACCGACAGACAGATCGACATACAGACCGACGGAAACGAGTGACGTGGATTTTCATTATGTCATAAAACGCCCAAAAAGCGTTTTATCTCAAAATCTAAAATTTTCGCCATCACAATACTCCCCTCACCTATCGGTGTGGAAAGTAAAATGATTTCATAACACTGAATCAATTAAGATTTCAAATTGGCAAAAATTAAAACATTTTCCATATTGGAAACCTCCCACTCACAAAAGCAGCAGCATAACAGTATTACTAGAGGGCATATTGTCAACTTCAAACTTGGTTAGGTGACTGACGGCAATAGATTTGGCATGGAGGCAACATCAACGTAGAATTATGCCCAAATTTACAGAAAAGGAATTAATTCCGGAAATATTGCTCAAAACTATTTGCTGCAGCTGTCAAACTAGATGTAACCGCTTAAAATGCGGCTGCCGAAAACATGGTTTAAAATGCACAAATTTATGCTCAAATTGTCATTTTTCTTTTTAAATCGCTTCTAAGTTGACCACTATCATCCCCTGCGTCTCATTTTCAAGCTAATATCGAAGGAGGGAGGGTTGAATTGGAAGAAAAAAGCTATCATGGCTGAGAAACATCCATCACTAGACCGGAATTGGCGACTTAAAGGAATTTCAGAGATGAATAGGATGATTTGATGAGAGAAAGGATGGTCGGCTACGCAGGCATGCAGGCATCTGCATGGCATCCTAAGTAGACGAAGTTGAAAACACATAATAGAAATTCTTTAGTTCTAATCTTTGTCAAGCAGATTTCTCTAGCTGTAAGTAGTAGATTCTGTTTTGATTAGCCATTTTTATTAACACACATTGCTTCCAATTAGGTACACCAAACAAAATAGGCCTTAGGATCCCTAATTCCAAAATATTGGATTGAAAGCCAACAAATAATGGATTTTTAGTAAAGATCCTAAAAATCCCATATCTTTATAACAGTTACAGTTGGGACACCATATTATATAATAGCGTCCTTCAATATTCAGCACGACTTACCCAGTAACCCTGTACATATAGAAACAAAGCATAGACAATAAAATAGTGCAAGATTGGACATTGCCGCCACAAAACTGACGTCACCCGAACGTTGTCGTATTAGACCTTAATGGAGGTAAAACTTCAGAATTATCCAGAGCGCAGGACGTAGGTGTGAACGTTTGTCGATCGCCGCATCTCGTACTTTTTACTCGCATTTAAGCTTAACTGTAGACGTCTCGGTCCCAATTCATTCATTTTTTGTTCATTTTAGGTAATACAGCGGAATCCGCCATTTTTAACAGCTTATAGTATTTCGCCCTTATCAAATTTTTTTATTAGATTTTCGAGCTCTATCTGAAGATAAGAAATGTTATGTCAGTAAGTTAATAATTATGCAATTGAGAGCAATTATTACAGAACGCATTTATAAATGAACCAATAACATTTTTAGAATTCATTTTTTGATTCACTTTCCACTAATTAAAATTTTTCTTATGTTTTTTTTTTTGGAATTTTATGTAGGTTAGCATACTTTTCCCGTGCATCTCAGTCACATTTATCAGCGAAATAGTGAACAAATTTTCCTATATCTTGAGCTTGAGAGTACACGTATGATATTTATTTATAAAATAATAATCAGTTCATATTGCCGCTAAGGTGGAACCGCGGACGATTTCGCCCATGTTTAAAGTGACGTATGTGCAATGCATGGGAACGTCCTTATACATGTGCTGCTTTGCTTCCCAGCGACAGCCCACAACAAAATGCCCCTGTAAGTAACGAAACGCTACGACGGCACCCGAGCGGTGGCGATAGCTTACCAATTAGGAAGTCAATCGGTTTGCCCCATAAGTGCTAGTAGTAGAGCTATATTCAATATTTCCAACACAAGTATCTTAAATCTCTCTTTAAACCAGAAAGTCAATCTACTATAATATATAATTAGTTCTCTGTCCGCTTATTTTTTAAACTACTACATCCGAATGTCTGGCCTGAAAATAGGTTGTGGGTTACGTATCAAGAATTGGAACACTCCATGCTCCAATATGCAAACACTGTGCCAGTTATGTACTGGCAATGTTTTATCATCTTCCAAATGTAACCGCCGACAATACGTCCGTCGTCAGTGATCAGTTGACTTTGAATAATGGATCTGCTATATAGAAATCAACCGCTGTTGCCAACACTCCAGGCTTTCAACGAATTCGCCATATTGGGCTTGCCATCCTTTATTTTAATAAAAAGTATATTTTACATTGTTTCTGTTCACATCAACGATCTACAATCTGGCACTAGAAACCGAATCCATAGCTTTGCAGATGATAGTACTATCACTCAGTCGTCGTGAGCTATCTTTGTCGTTGAGCAGGAACGCAGAAGGCTGGCTATGGCTGCTTCTCTTTCAAGGGATTTGGAGACCATTACCACTTGGGGACATAGGATATGGTCAAATATCAAGCAAGAAATCGCCCGATTGCAATGAGTGGTCACTTATTTACGCTTTTAGAATTCATCGTTAAGGAAAACGTGATCTGATACGAACGATTCTCATGGAATGCAACAACTGCTGGAAAAAACCTTCGATAGCTATTAAAAGCCACAAAGTCCAACCATTCTCGCACTCAAAGCTCAGATGACTAATCGGTGACCCAGCCTTAACGCGACACCTCCTGCCGCTTCGTCACCGGCATACAGTTGGTGATCTCTCACTTTTCTACCGGTATTCAAACGGCGCTTGCTCCTCTGAGCTATCCTGCATAATACCGCCGCTCACCGAGCTTACTACTACTACTGCTACTGATTGTACCCGCGAGACTGCTGGATTTCATCCCAAGGCAGTTGTGTTCTATATGTCAAGAACCAAGTAGTACGACCGCATCTTTGCTACTGCCAGGCAGTGGTGGCTCGTGACTTAAAGGACCAGTGGATCCAAAATATGAAAATAACCTAGATTTATCGGTACTTTGAGAAATATAGTAAAATAACAGTAAAAGCACCTACCCAAAATTTTATCTGAATATAACCTATGTACAAAAACAAAAAATACACTTTTAAATTGCCCGGTATGTAAAATCTAATCATCTTTCCTTATTTTTTTTGCAAAAGTGTCAATAACTTGTTTGTTAAAATTGTCAATGTTATTTAAAAACTTTTTTTCGGCCGATAACATTTCAAGAGCACTGAGTCTATCTTCTTTCGTAGAGCTTCTTAGACACGTCTTAATCCTTTTTAGCATGGAAAAGAACCGTTCTGCTTCCGATGTGGACAGTGGTGTTGTAAGTAAAACTTCCATTAGTTTGAGCGTTTCTTCAAAAACACAACACACTTCTTCTTTTGAAATTGACCCCAAAAGGGAAACCGCTGCTCACACACTTTGCAATTCTTCCCTTTCATGACTTACGTACTTGAGGCTCAGTTTTTAATAATTTAATAATTGTAATTATTTGTTGAATAATGGAATCGCATATTTCCAATGCCTCTCTTTTATTGTTTGTTTGGACAGGTAGATCGCTATTAGATGAAGCGGTCTTCCCAATTCCTTGATTTCAAGTTTTTCCTCAATCGGGTATGTGAAAGACGGCTTTAAAAAAATATTGCTAATACTATTCATTCTGGCAATAGTCCCTCATTTATTACGAGGCACCACTAAATATTATTAAAATAACTTGCAACTTTCACGACGGGGCGCAAAACGACAGCAGAAATTAATCCGCATATATTCCCAATCGACAACGACAATAAGGTCTAGTCTTGGTGAGCCACCAGTTACCTGGCTCCTATTCCTATTAAAATCGCGCTCTATGCATAACGTTAGAATGACCTCCCTTATCCTTTTGGCCTCGATATATATAGCAGCATTGGTGCCGCTGCCTGGGCGAGATTGGCGAAAAATTAGGATAATATATTGGATTCTTGTGAATGTTTAATTTTTGCTAAATAATAAAAAAAAGATGTAATATAATATTTAAAAGTAGCACAAAAAAGTGAGGTACTCGTGTTACGAGGCGTGCGTACTATCCGGGCCTGAAGCCAGTCCTGGTGCTAGGCAGAGGCGCTGCCTGTCCGAGCGGCGGAGCGAGCAACGAGGCTCGTTCAACGAGTAGTACCACTATGGCGATTGGCGCGGCGTGTTGTATATTAATGTAGCGGTGCGATATACATCGATTGTGGCGAATAAACGGCGATTAAATTGATCTGGCGATTTTATTCCTTTAACAAATCAGAAGCGGGACTGAACCTACGTGCGGTGGTTCAAGTGAGTGTGCTGGAAAAGGCGTTTTGCTGACAGCCAGGCGAAGGTTGACTACTGGACCCAAGGCGTTTTGGCGAAAGTAAGGTACCAGGCGTTTGTGCACCGAAACTGTAAGTACAAATCCATTTAACTGTGCAGGCGAGCTACACTTTTTGGGCGTAAGTTGGTAAATTGATTGGTGAAATAGTTTTTACGTGTCCTATCAAGTCAAAAGCGCGGGAAGGCGGCCATCGCACTTTATGGCGTGCCGCTACCGCACGGTGCGCTGGTAGTGTTTGATGGTACTTTGTTGACAGCGCTGGCAGCTGACATTTTACCACAGAGCGGAGCTCAGGCGGAGGCGTGTTCGGCGACGAGCGACGACGGCGACCTTAGACAAGGAAAGAGAGAGGACGGAACCCGCGACTGACATTTCTGATACCAAATGGCACCAAAGCGCTATTCCCAGTGGCGTAACTAATGGGATTAACGTTATGGTTGAGCTATTTGTAGAAATAATCTTTTTCAAATAAAATTTAATGAAATATTGTTATTCAGGGTTTCTATATGGCCAATTTCGCCATCCACAATTAAAATTTAAGTGACTAACATTACCGTAACCGTGATTTTCATTCGACTGCTGTTTTGTGGCCAATAATATATAAAAATTGATAATGTATATATTTTATTCAGTCATGAACATGTTATGTTCATTTGCAGTATATGACTGATGAAAGACACGATTATACTTCTACCCAGAAAGAAAAAACTGCTTGTAGTTTGTAGTAAATCAATTTTTTATTATTAAAGAACACATAATACCTATAGTATATTTATATTTATTGACATTATGTTTATATATAAAATACTGTCTATTACATACTGTAAACAGAAGCAGCAATAAAACATTTTTATTATTATAGATTAGCTTACGAGATTGAGGAATTTGATGCCTTCAATCTCGAAGTCCCCATATGCAGTGAAAAAATCTACTTGCTGTTACGCTGTTACTTGCTGTTTGTAGTGTGTACTGAAGAGCAGTATTTTTAATTACTCCAACGAGGCTTTTTTATACTTAACTTCTTTTTGCGACGGTGGCAATAATTAATGAAAAAGCTGGAGGGTTAAACATAAAAATTATCTCAGACATGAAATAAAGTAAGTTTTGGGCTAGAAATACAAAGGTCCTTTAATCTTATCCAAAATCAAAACATTTACAAAATTAGAAAATGACCCCTAGATTAGCTAGTAAATAAAAACGAACAATTCATTCAATATAGGTGAGGTCCTATAACTTACATAGAAATTACAACTCTATTTTATCACTTAACCCCTTGCTTCCAGTAAGTTCTAATTTATTGCAGTTGTGTATTTACTTATGGGGAAGTTTGGGTGAAACTCAGTATTGTGTGCTTCAACAAAAATAAATTTTTTGTAGGAACGTGGCATTTCGCTTGCTCCTACAATTGATGGCACTCAATATTACAGTCATGAAGGTCAAAAACTACCAATATTTTACTGCCCTTTAAACAGAATCATTTTTGTTAATTGGCTCCGAACTGGATTGTCCTGTTGTGATCGAGATTTTACAATAAAATGGATTCTGATATTTAAGTATTTTGTGCATACAGCTTTTATTAAAAAATATATATGATTTACATCATTTTCTAATACGTGACGTTCTAAGCAGCTGAAAATAGGGGTGCCTAGAAAACTTGATATTATTTTGCTTATCAGCAAAGGTACAAAATGTTTGGTGTGAATACAATTTTCATTATCTCTCAGAAAATGTTCCGATTTCAAACATATCTTGATAACATCATTTGATGGGTAAGTCAGACCGCCGTGGCTTTTAAA
The DNA here is from genome assembly GCA_951848785.1 of Callosobruchus maculatus. Classification (NCBI taxonomy): domain Eukaryota; kingdom Metazoa; phylum Arthropoda; class Insecta; order Coleoptera; family Chrysomelidae; genus Callosobruchus; species Callosobruchus maculatus. Next base: position 136,066 of record CATOUR010000290.1, read on the forward strand.
TTCAATTAGGGAATTGAGAAACCGATCTCTAGTACCAATCAATGCTGTGACACATGTTTCACATTTTATTGTTTTTTGTAATTGGTGCGAAACATAACCAGCAATATATTGCACAATTTGGGATGAACATTCACTTATCACAGGTGCATTCATGATGTAGTCATGATCCTTCCAAATAGTTTCTAGATCATCAGAAGGCTCATTTATGTCTATTAAACTATGGTTCGATAAACTACTATTAATTACATCTTCAGACCTTACATTTTTTGTAGAACTACTTAGAATAGGGATTTGATCTAATGGAATACAGTTACCCATACCGCCCTCTCTAATTTCTGCTCGAACCAGAAGCCTTTTGTAAGCAGCTAGAAACTGTCGAGCGGTTGGGTTATTATTCCAGCCACCTCTTGATCTAATTGACGAAAAGAATAATTCTAAATGATCTTGACTAATCTTATACAACGGAAGGTACAGTAATGTTTTTCTCTCAGAAATAAGTTCTTTGTACAATCCTAAAGAACTTGATAATGAAATTATTAATCCAATAAACCCAGTTTTTCTGTTAGACATGATTACTTGCTCATTATTAGATAATTTCAACTTTGAAAGATAAAAAATTGCACTATTGATAAATTCCGCAGATCGATCTATATTTTTTTGACATAATGCTTTTTTATAACCTGGTGCTACTAGGTTTCTGCTGTTTAAAATATCGAAAATGCTATTTACAATTCTAATAAATTTAACTGTTGCCTGACTACCTTTAAAATCCTCAAGATTCAGCTTTTTTTCGCAATACTCAATAGCATCGGCTACTGATGCACTAAGTAACTGAACTGCAAGCCGAACCTTCATTTTTTGTTTGACAAAAATAATATGAGCGCGACGTAACTTATTCCCTAAATGTAAGCCCTCGCTAGTTTGCAGCTTCTCTAGAAGCGCTATGTATTTCCATTGAATAAAATTGTTATCACAATCAATTAGGATTTTCTTTTCACCAAATGCATTGCGAACAAGTTTTATCATATGACATGGATCATAAAAAATATATACATTGTGATCTGTAACTCTGAAACTTGTCTGTATATTTGAAATGTTAAATAGGAATCCAAAGTTATGACACATAGCGGTATTAGATGGAGCACCATCGAATGTGATTGACATAACTTTGGCTCCCGTATCTTCAATCAGATGGATGCATTGAGATACAATTGAATGTTTTTGACTGCCATTCAAAGAATCTGTAAGAAAGTAACCGACAGGTAATTTCCAAGTTCCATTGATGCAAACCAACATTATAACAAAAGCTTCGTTGGCTAAAGCATTAGAGTCATCGTTTAAATTTGTACCATAGTTCACATAACCATGGAATTTTTTTCCATCCCATTCTAAATGTTTCCGTATGGCTATTTCATCGATAATTAATGAACAAATTATTGGTCTGTCAGATGATTGAATCTTATTTATTAAGGTATTTATTGATTCCTTGGTAAAACCAGGCTCAGCATCCACATTCTGAAACCATTTAGCAATAGTTTTGCTATGCGGGAGACAAGTGTCAAAAACATCTCTCACATAGTTGTATGCCTTTGGTGAAAAAAAATGTAATGTCAGGGCAAATTTCCTAAGTTCAGGTGAATATTGAACATTTCTCCCCATTTTTCTGTTCAATATTTCTATATTAACCTTGCTCATATTTTGAACTATAACTAAATTTTCTTGAGATAGTAAATTTTGTCGCTCTAATTCCTCAGCAATTATTTTTAAAGAGGCTACTTTTTTGTGTGCTCTTTTCAGTGACTGACCAAGGGCACGGATTTTTTTCGTTTTTTCCTTATTCTTATCTTTTTGCAGCAGCAGTTCTCTTCTAAGTTTCTTTTTCCGGGGAGAGTCGTCCTGTGCAGCCAGAGCTGAGGTTGATGGCGATGGTTCTGGATGAACATCACGTTCACGGGGTCTTTTTCTTTCTTTTTCCTAAAATAACAGAGCTGTATATTAGACAATGTTTGAAACATTATTTCCGAAAGAAAGACAGAACAAATTAATTTATGATTTAAGTAGATGTGAATGAGTGACTGAATCTTATAGGAAAAGTGACAGTAACATTTTGTTTTGATTTCGTATCGAGTAAACACACCTAAATATAGTTGTTTAATAATGTAACTGTAACACAAGAAATTATTACATCTTTGAGATTAGCTGCCTTTTGATTTTCATAGCTATCAATTTTTAAATGGTTATTCAGCCATTCGTAATCGTATTTCTCCTTACTTTATTGCACTGTTTATTTTGGAAACGTCATCACTAATACTCAAATATAAAACGAAATTTGAGACCATAAATATAGAATATAGGCATAAGGCATAAGAATGATTTTAAATTAATATCACACCCAAATCATAACTCATTAATGATCCAATTATATACAATGGAGTGAAGATTTATAACAAACTTCCTCCTCATAGGTTTTAGTGAATATCCCAAAAGTTTTGTTTGTTATTATATAGCTTTGTCAATAAGAATCTTGTAAATTCTTAGACTATAAATTATATCTATCTATCTATCTATCCATCTATCCAACTATCCATCTATCCATCTATCCATCTATCCATCTATCCATCTATCCATCTATCCATCTATCCATCTATCCATCTATCCATCTATCCATCTATCCATCTATCCATCTGTCATAGTCCTAGGATGTTTATTATTTTAATATTGATTAAGCGTAGACAATGTAAGCTAGGAATTATAACTTACAATTTTTGGACGTAAGTATTCCGGAAGCTCGTCAAATATGGTGGGGACTGCTCCTTTCAGAAGATATACTTTTTGATTTGTTTGATGAAGGAAATTCTGTTTAAAATGCTTAGAACAAAGCCTATCGTTGCTTGTAGGCTTCCAACCTTCGATCCTCATATTTTTGATCCATAAATCATGTCTAGGAAGATCTTTAGGAAACCTGTCGAGGAAGAAAGAAAATTAATTTTATTATTCATACAACTACAAATAAAGGCCACCCTTAAAATGCACACCTTGTATAAGGGTATTGGTATATTATATATTACAATGCAAAGTCATAATATTTCTATTCAAAATGTAAGCTATAATAGATACGCCACTGGAAAACTGATTGTATTTGAACCAAAAAATCCCTTAAAAACATAATTTTTAGACTTTACGTGCTCAAAAACATTATGATTCGTATGTTAGTGGTACATTCCAAATTATATTTCGGATACACATATATCTTTGAACTAGATATCGAGATATTTGCATGAATTTCGGATACACCAAAAAAATAAGATCATAAATTTACCTGTGAAAAGTAATTCCTGGCTCCTTCCTGCTGCTGTGGCTTTTACAACGGTAAGCTGCACACCCCACCATTACGCTCACCACAATATTTCACAATTATTGGTCTTAAAAACGTTAAATATCGCAAAAAACACCACCTTGACACTACCGTCAGTTTTCCACCAGCATTTTGACAGCTATTCATTTTCGGTATCAGCTAATCCATATAGCATCAAATGGGCGTGCGGTATCCCCTCTCTTTCCTTATCTAAGACGGCGACTCAGCACAGGTGGCGCGGCGGTGGCGGGATTTGACTTACAGGTGGCGATTGGCGTTTGACAGACAGGCGCGTTCCAGTGGTGTACCTGGACAAATTGGCGATCAAACAGTGGCGTGACTGTTTTCTGGCGAATACCAGTGGCGTGTCTGGTTATTTTCGATCAAACAGTGGCGTGACTGTTTTCTGGCGAATACCAGTGGCGTGTCTGGTTATTTTTGCTCAAACAGTGACGTAACTGTTCTCTGGCGGATTCCAGTGGCGTATATGGATATATTAGATTGAACGGTGGCGTAGCTGTTCCCTGGCGTATTCCGGTGGCGTGTCTGGATATTCTAGGTTGAGCAGTGGTGTAACGGTTCCCTGGCGTATTCCAGTAGCTGCCTGGATATTTTAGGTTGAGCAGTGGCGTAACTGTTCTCTGGCGGATTCCAGTGGCGTGTCTGGATATTTTTAGGTTGAACAGTGGCGTAAAGTGTATCCGAAGTCACTTGGAACAGCAAAAAATGCTTGGGCGGCTTCTCCTTTGTGAAACGCCCCAGGGACCCTTTATATCTGCGGCGTTTCACAAAGGAGATGCCGCCCAAGCATTTTTTGCTGTTCCAAGTGACTTCGGAGACACTGTAACTGTTCTCTGGCGTATTCCAGTGGCATATCTGGATATTTTAGATTGAACAGTGGCGTAACTCTTCTCTGGCCGATTACAGTGGCGTATATGGATATTTTACGTTGAACAGTGGCGTAACTGTTCTCTGACGGATTCCAGTGGCATGTCTGGATATTTTAGGTTGAACAGTGGCGTAACTGTTCTCTGGCGGATTACAGTGGCGTGTCTGGATATTTTAGGTTGAACAGTGGCGTAACTGTTCTCTGGCGTATTCCGGTGGCGTGCCTGGATATTTTAGGTTGAGCAGTGGCGTAGCTGTTCTCTGGCGGATTCCAGTGGCGTGTCTGGATATTTTAGGTTGAACAGTGGCGTAACTGTTCTCTGGCGGAATCCAGTGGCGTGTCTGGATATTTTAGGTTGAACAGTGGCGTAACTGTCTTCTGGCGTATTCCGGTGGCGTGTCTGGATATTTTGGGTTGAGCAGTGGCGTAGCTGTTCTATGGCGTATTCCGGTGGCGTGTCTGGATATTTTAGGTTGAGCAGTGGCGTAGCTGTTCTATGGCGTATTCAGGTGGCGTTTCTGGATATTTCAGATTGAGCAGTGGCGTAGCTGTTCTCTGGCGTAATCCAGTGGCGTATCTGGTTATTTTAAGTTTGACAGTGGCGTAACTGTTGTAAGGCGTACTCCGGCGGCGTACCTGAATAACCGGCGTTCAAATAGTGGTGTAACTATTTTGCGGCGACTACCCGAGGCGTATCTGGGTGTTTTAGGTTGAACAGACGTGTTTGGCGTTTGGACAGTGGTGGTACTGTTTGAGGCGGAATTAATTGGCGTATGAGATATAAACTAGCACAATACGGCGTTATAACTGACTTGGCTTGCTAGGCGCGTATAATTTGTATGGTGTAGTCAATAATCAAGAACTAATTCTCTGTGTGTTACAGCATCATGGCGATTAAGAGTGATAATGTCATGAATCTGGAGCTTGGCGAAGATTTCCAGATCGATTCTCCACGGCGTGAGGAGAAGGCCACGGCGGGTCAACGGCGAGGTGGGTCGACGCAAGGCGGTTGCGTCGGAGGCGAGCGAAGGCGTTGCTAATCTACCGGTGGGCGACTTGGTGAGGGCACTATTGGCAGGCGGCCTTACGAGCACCATCACCAAGATCGCAAGACAGCAGGCGGTGCTGGTGGCGGGTGATCTTTCCGACGCTCCGAGACAGGCGACATCGTCACGGCGTAGTGACGTGCCGGAGCCATAGTCGAGCGGTAGTGGCAGGTGTGCCATGCTGCTATGGTCCGAGATGGTGGGGGTACTTCGACCCTGTAGACCCTGATATCAGTGTCAATCGGTGGTTGCACCAGATCGACCACCTTGGCGAAGTCCATGGGCGGACATCTTACGAGAGGGCGACTCGCGCAAGCTAAGCTGGCGGGCTCAGCAAGGCATTGGTTCCTGCAGTTGAAGAATACGGCAGGCAGGACCTGGGACCAGTGGAAGGAGGCTCTCCACACGGCGTTTCCCAGGCGAGGGGATTTCGCAGATATGCTAGAGGAGATGTTGGCGCGGCGTAAATAATCGGGCGAGACGATATCGGCGTACTACATTGAGAAGCTGGCGCTATGCTCTCGTGTGGGGATATCAGGCGACAAGGCTGTCTCCTGCATCATAAGGGGCCTTCTGGCGGAATGCGAGCGAACGCGCAGGCGGCGCGTTGCAGGACTCCTCAGGTTCTGTACAATGACATATTGGCAGGTTTGGAGAGTTACAGGCGGCGGCCACCAGAGTGAGTGACTCTAGCGAGGTGTTGTTAGCGTAAGGGCAATTGAGTAACACAGTTGTAGGCGATGTGACCGGCGAATGCAAGAGGCGATTGCTTGATTTATGAAGGCGTAAGGCGAATTGTTTTTCTAAAGGCGAAGGCGACCTTGGTCTAACTCATTTAGGCGAAATGCAGATTAGACTAACCTCGAATATACCCGTTTGTTACAGGCCCTATAGGTTATCGTACAAGAAGGGAGCTGGTGAGGGACAAGATGCAGACTCTCCTGGAGGCGGGCGTTATCAGAGAGAGTGATCGGCGTATCCAAGTCCTACCTTTCTGATGCCAAAGAAATCTGGCAAGATGAGGATGTGTGTGGATTTCAGAGCGCTGAATGCTATCACGGTGAAGGATAGATATCCACTACGTTTGATATCGGATCAGTTGGATAGGTTGGCGAACAAAAGTTACTTTACCACATTGGATCTGGCGCAAGGATTCCATCGGGTACCCATGCACCTTGACTTGGTGGATAAGACGGCGTTTATCACACCAGACGGGCACTATGGGTATCTACGTGTTCCTTTTGGTTTAGCTAACTTCCCAGCGGTGTCACAACGAGTTATCAATAAGATGCAAGGTCAACTTAGGTACGGCGAAGTCTTGGCGTATATAGACGACCTACTGATCCCTTCGGCGACTGAGGAGGAAGGTCTGGAATTATTGGCGTAAGTGTTGAACCTGGTTCAAAAGCCGGGCGTGAAATTAAAATTGGCGAAGTGTTCTTTCTTACAGGCGAGTATAGAATATCTGGAACATGAAATAAGTGGCGAAGGCGTTAGACCAGGAAGGCGTAAAATTGAGGCGGTTATGAAATTCCCGGAACCCAAAGTTTATTTATTTATTTATTTATTTATTTATTTATTTATTTATTTATTGCCCAACAGATAATTCCAATAAGAGGACAATACATATTCAGTATCATAAGACTACCTAAGGTACAAAAAAAATATATAAAAATATATAGCAAATGGTATTTTAGATAAGCTAAATTTAAAGTCACAAAACGGCATCAGACCAATCTCAATGAATCCTGTGAATTGCATAATACTTCTCACATGACTTTTCTATTATTTCATTTAGACTAGAATTATTAATGTCACAAGCATCAGAGATCAGATTGAAGTTGGTGCAAATAGAGTACATCGGAGATTTAATTAAAGCATTGGTTTTAGGGGTTGCTTGATAGAAGGTGTCATGTTGACGAGAATTAGATTGCGGTACCCGAAACTGAAGTCGGGACATCAGATATATTGAGTCCACCTCGTTATGCACAAGTTGGTAGAGATACCTTAAGCCATGATTTACCCTTCTTAGTTCTAATGGTTGAACATCAAATCTTGCTAACAGTAATCTATGGTCCGATCCTCGTCTTGGATAAACTCCATCTAATTTATAACTAAGATACTTGACGAATCTTCTTTGCACATTTTCTAGGACCTTAACATGGACCTGATATATGGGACTCCACACAATAGAAGCATATTCCAACTTAGATCTAACTAAAGAATAGTATAGTGCCATTAAAGCTTTTTGATTTGTGAATAATTTACAATTCCTTATAATAAATCCTAAGCTACGAATTGAAGATGATGTAATGTTTTGAATATGATCTGAAAATTCTAACTTATCATCGAACGTCACACCAAGATCTCTTATCGTGGAACACCGTGTTATGCTGCTACTCCCCAGTTTGTAGTCAAATGCAATGAAGCTTCTTTTTCGTGTGTACGTGCAAGTATTGCATTTATTAATATTCAGATAAAGTCCATTATCAGCACACCAACTGTTAAGTGTATCAAGATCATTTTGGAGTAAGTGGCAATCCGTAATATCACTAACGCGTACAAAAATTTTCAAATCGTCTGCGAAGAGCAAACTTGAACAGGCTAGTACAGCAGAGAGATCATTAATAAAATAAACAAATAAAAGTGGACCTAGATTTGATCCCTGCGGTACTCCAGATGTTGCATGATAAGAACTTGAGGTGAATCCGTTGTATGAAACGTACTGGACTCTTTGATCCAGGTACGATGACATCAAACTGGTCAGTGAGCTACTGAAGCCAAGATGTTTGAGCTTTTTCAATACCTTACAGTGACTAATTTTATCGAATGCCTTCGTAAAGTCGGTATATACCACGTCAACTTGTCCCCTATCATCTAAGGCATCCGATATTACTTGAGTGATTTCTATTAGGTTGGACGTAGTTGAACGATTTCTTATGAAACCATGCTGACAGGTGGAAATGAGGTGACTAGTTTGAGGATATATTAAGGTATAAATCGACATCTCAAGGACTTTGGCAAAATTGTTTAGTATTGATATAGAGCGGTAGTTTTCAATATTTGATGAGTCTCCGTTTTTAAAAATTGGACAAACCCTAGCAATTTTCCATCTGTCTGGAAAAACTCCCGATTGCAAAGCTCAGTTAAATATTGTCTTTAGAGGTTTTACGAAAACATGCGCACCATCTTTGACTAAAAAACTTGGGATAGCATCTTCACCAGCGGTCAGCTTGTTAGAAAGCTTCATTAAACACTCTAGTATGACATCATCATGAAATTCTTGTATATCGATACAAAATGATGCAGAATCATCATAATTCATCTGACTCGGCGTGTCATAGGTATATACACTTTTAAAGTAATCAGCGAAGCCATTTACAATTTTATTAGGCTCAGTAAGGCTCCGACCCTGAAACATCATTTTCCCTGGTATCCTTGAAACATTTTTCCTTGAGTTAACAAAAGACCAGAAACTATTAGGATTTGTTGTTATATCACACTGAATCTTTTGCAAGTATTGTTGATATGAGTTGGAAATCTGCTGTTTTATTAATCTACGTAAGTTTGAAAATTCCTGATAGACTTCTAGTTGCCCAGTACATTTGAATTTATGATGTAGCTTGTGTTTCAGCTTAATATTGCGAATTGTTTCTCTACTGTACCACACAGGATATTTACGGGTTGAATTGACATATTTGGGAACATATAAATCTAAAATTGTGTATAGTTTTTCATAAAATAAGTCACACATAATATTAACATCCTTGGCTTTTTCCAGGAATGACCAGTCTATGTATGTTAACGCATTATAGAGACCTACAAAATTGGCTTTTCTAAAATTATAAGATGTATTAGATGTATTTGGCTTAAACATTACACTTTCAGTTCTAAAATTATTAAAAGTTATAGATAAGGATGGGTGATACGCATCCTCTTTGACCAAAGGTAAAAAATCTCTAACAGCCTGACAATCCATATCCGTAGCCACCAAATCCAACAGTCTACCAGAATCATTGTAAACATTGTTGATTTGACTGAAATTACTAAATTCAATGAAATTTGCAAAGCTTCGAGAAAACGGATCAGAAAAAGTTTCGCTGGCATAGTTTGTGATGTTAAAATCGCCTATGACCATAATATTGGTTTGATTCGAGGTAAACTGTTCAAGCAATTCAAGAAATAACTCAAAGTCTGCATGATTTACGCGTGGAGGTATGTACACAACATAAATGAAAAAAGTTTTGAATTTTACTGTACATTTTGCTCCTAGAATATCTATTGAACAAAGCTCATCCGTAAGATGTGTCATGTCTAAAGTATCAACTGTAATTATATGATTCATGTATGCCAAGAGCACACCACCTCCACACGTAGTATTTGTTTCGGTAAATCTTCGATCGCAGCGAATAACATTGTACGTATCAGGAAATAGTTCAGCGCTCAACACATTATCACTCAACCATGTTTCTGTTAGTGCAATCATAGTATGTTCACATTCACTTACGTTAGGAAAGAACATGTCGATTTTAGTATTAAGACCTCTCACGTTCTGGTAGTAGATGTTGACCTCATCGCTTGAATCGCTGTTGGGCTTGTTTAGTTTTCCGATACCACTCTAGGAACGCCGTTGATGTGTTTAATTTTGCAGTTCGTTTCTCCAGAATGTATGCGGTCCAGTAGTTCCTGTTTGACGGTCTTGTAGTATGCAAGCTGCCTCTTAGTACGATCAAAGAAAACATTCACATGCTTCAACTGATTTATAGTTTTCAATTTTTTCGCGCTAGCTATAATTTTACGAGCTATCTCCGCATTGCCAACAGTGATTTTAATAGGACGTTTCTTTGCTTCTACGAAATGTCCAAGTCTAATCGGCTTCACATTATTTATCTCCAGTTCAGGCACAATGTTGTTCAATATATTCTGTACCGTGGTTTTATCACTTTCACTTTGTTCCCTCGCTGGTTTTCTCTGATCAGGTTCGTCGATATTGAACAGAATGATATTATTCACTCTTTTCTGCCTCTCTGATATCTCAGAAATCATATCCTCGTACTCTGCTTCTGTAATATTGAGGTTACTGTTTCTTGCATTTTCAGCTTTTAGGTTTTTTATTTCATTTTGGAGTTGTATAATGAGAGATTTTAAGTCTTTCAGATCTTTGCCATGGCGTGAGAGAATTTGTAGGGTTGGCGTCCTACTTTAGGAAGTTCACTCATAACTTCTCGGCGCTGGCTAGACCATTAACAGACTTGACCAAAAAGGATGTTACCTGGCGTTGGGGCGATGACCAAAGGCAGGCGTTTACAGTTTTCAAGGAACGACTGGCGAGTAGACCGCTTCTAGCAGCTTACGATAGTCGGGCGGACATCGAGCTGCACACCGATGCAAGCAAGCTTGGCGTTTCAGGTATACTGCTCCAAAAGGCGAACGACGGGCGATTACGACCGGTGGAGTATTTTAGTAGGGCGACTACTATCCAGGAGCAGATGTACCACAGTTATGAACTCGAAACCCTGGCGGTGGTGAAGTCGATACGGCGATTTAGGGTGTACTTGGCGTGCGTTCATTTTAAGGTGGTAACTGACTGTGCGGCGGTTAAAGCGGCGTTGCTCAAAAGGGATCTAGTCCCGAGGATAGCCAGGTGGTGGCTAACCATTCAAGAATACGATATCGAGATAGAGTATCGACCAGGCCGGCGCAAGCAGCACGTCGACGCTCTGAATCGTAACCCCAATGGCGTGAATGTGGTTACTTTGGCGGAAGGCGATTGGTTTCCCACACTCCAGTTGCAAGACCCTAAGGCGCAGGAGATCATACGGCTCCTGGATTCGGGATTGGCGGATTCCGACGTTAAGGCGCAGTATAAGGTGAAAGGTGGGCGTTTAGGCCGTATCACCTCTCAAGGCGATAGACTTTATGTTCCGGCGATGGCGAAATTTGGCGTTTTGCGAAAATATCACGACGACATTGTGTAACAGTTTCAGTTAGCAGTCCAGTTCTATTCGAGTTTTGGTACTGGTGGTCCCATCTAGAGCGCGACTTACCTGTTTCCGTGTATGACCGTCCGGCGATTTATTAATCTTTGCGTCTGGTAGTGAGATGTTTTGTGGTCTACAGAGATGTTTTGTGGTAGTACAACTGACAGGTACGGCTAACCACCTCCTTCTTTTGGCGGACTGACTCTACGCGGACTGACCTGAGTGGGGAAAAGACGTTTTGATGTGCGTGCAATCCGGTGGAGGGATGGAGGACGAACAACCCCTAAGCTTAAAAGCTAGTTCCCCTAACCCAGACCGCCTGGTCACCCATATGAGGTCGTTTTCGTTTCGTTTTTAGAGCATGTAAGTATGATGCTCTGGATGTTCATGCTGCTCTTTACAACATGGCGTCTTTGTTACAGGAAATTTTATTTCGTTGCCCGAGTGATTTTTTTTAATGGGATTTAGTGGTAATACCCACTGTTAGTGGTAAGTGGCTGAAAGTAATGATTTTTAGTATCGCTATAGCGATTTTTTTTAATTATTTTCATGGTTTTATGGTATACTACAGTATGCCATAGTATTTTATGGTTCATGGTATTTTGAGGATATGGCTATGGCTGTTTAAGTCGTTTTACGACGATGGTTTTTTGAGTTTGTTGTCACCTTACCAGGATGGCTAGGTGAATTTCATCGGGGAAATATTTTTGGGATGGTTCAAGTACAACACGTGCCCTCGTGAGAAGAAACTCCAGGTTCTCGGTTACTGCATGAAGTAACCAAGGTCAAGGTGAAGTGTTGAAAAAATGGTCTATGTCTATATGTAAACATTGTTACAACTTTTTGTAGCATGGACTTCAGGTAACTCTTTAAGAACCGTCTAGACACTTTCTTTATAGTGATACTGTGTTTTTGCCCCAAACCCTTCAGGCTTGAGAGTGCAGTTTAACTTTTAAGAGACATTGAGTCCACAATCTAGGTACAAACATTAAGGTTACATATCATTTGTTTTTAAGGTTCATTGTACCATCTATTTCATCAGGGTTTATATATGTAGGTAGCTACATTTAAGTAATTCATAAAAGTCTACCGCTTATGTAAAAACATTTCGAAATGGTTGAAGCGCAATTTTAACACTGGTGGTTGCACCCCTATTTACTAGTAACTTGATTTTACCATCCTATGCTTGGTCAGTTGATGCTGGCATACTAGGACCAACTGTTTAATCATAGGTGGGCATCCAACACCAGTGTGAAACCTTGTTTTACATTTTTTGTGCTGATATCCATCTTTAATAATGTCACCTATATTTTGCCATTGAGCCTACCATCCTATTTATACACTTGTTTATTTTTTATTATATTATATACTCTTGTTTACCTATTTATTGTTTTATTGCCCTTCTCAAAGAAAACGTCACTGGTTCAGGATATATAGTTTATAACATTAACTGATTTTTTTTTGCTTTTTGGTGCTTAACACTCATGTTACTTAAATCTACCTTGTTTTCCTGCCTTACAGGGTGAGCCAAGTCTAAACTTAATCCAATCTAAAGGTAGGTGGCGCCCTTTTGAATCATTTGACTCTGATATCTCCACAACTTTAACATCTTTCATAGTTTACAGTAAAATCAATTGGCCCACGAACCCAGCTCTCCTCCCAAAAACCTGAGTGCCGTTCGCATATGTGAAACGATCACGTTACACATATATTTTGTGGCGCCCAACGTGGGGAGGACAATAAACTTGGAGTACTTGGGTTTCTTCTCGGTTTACCTTGGTGTTGACTTGACTTTGAACATTCCTATATACAGGGCGAGCATAAATACTGAATTTTCACAGGTAATATTGTTTATTTAAAAATGGAGGGCCGTTTTAAAGCATCTCATCTGCGACAAAAGGAACTTGATTATGAGTTAGCTATTAGAGGAGTATTTACTCAAAGGGGAGTTGATGATAAAAGAAAAATACTTACAAAATTGTTAGCTAAAGAGGGTCAAAGACCTAGATCTCTCATAGATTTAGAAAATTATTTAGTTCCCTTTGTTGATGAATGTAGTGGAATAAGTAGCAGTTTAGAATCCATTACCACATGCATAGTAGATTTTGAAGGTTCAGTTTCAGATTCTATGTATAAAGTCATCAAGTCAAGATTAGCTCATGTTTATGATAGAGTGAAAAGGTTAAAGCTCCCAGTTGATAATGTAGATGAGGCACTTTTAAAAATGAATCCTTAGCCACTACTTTAAAGTTAGAGTCTGATCTTTCAGATAAGGCTAGTAGCTCTCATGGTGAGGCTAGTTCAAATGTAGAACAGTTAGCACCAATAATAAATGTTCCTGCGTCTGTAGTGACTTATATTTCAAAGTCTGCTCCACTTTCAGAGTGGCCTGTTAAATTTAAAGGAGTTGGTAGGGATGTCTTTACTTTTCTTGAGCGTGTTACAGAGCGAGCATTATCCCGTAAGGTGTCTGAACAAGATTTGTTTGATCCTGCGGTTGAATTGTTTTCTGGCGATGCTGTCGTATAGTATAGGAGTATTAGAAGTTCAGTTACGGATTGGCAGTCTTTGGTTGCTCGCTTGAAGTTAGATTTTTTACCTCCCGACATTGACGATGAAATTTGGTCTCAAATAATACGTCGTGTTCAGAAGCGTGATGAATCAGTTCTTATCTTCATTGCTCAGATGGAAAATCTTTTTAGTCGTTTATCTAGACCCCCAGCTGAGACTACAAAAGTCAATATTATTAGGAAGAATTTGTTACCAGAATATATCACCCAACTTGCCTTAGTAGAAGATATTGTTACAGTTTCCAGACTGTCTGTTCTAGCTAGGCGTATTGAAGAAGCGCGAAAGGTGAGGTCTAAGAATGTTTCCTAAATTTCCGAGTTACAGGTCTCTCATCCGAATTCAGATAGGTACCCAAGACATCGTCATCATTTTAAACCTAAACCTCAAGAGGAAACGCCTGTTGAGGCAGTGACTTCTCAACCTTCAACTTCTGATGTTAATTTAAGTCCAAGTACCGGTAAGCCACCTTTGACTTGTTGGAATTGTTCATCACACTTTTAGGAATTGTCGTTTGAAACGGAAAACATTTTGTTATAAGTGCGGTCATTCTGGCGTTAAGGTCGCCACATGTCCAAAGTGTTCAAAAAACGTTTAAGGACGGGTTTGATGAATAGCCGACACAGACCCACGCGTCATACGGCTTTTTATAGGACTGACAGCAAACCGAGAGGGTATACCTCCCAATCAGAATGGAAACGTTGGTTGGAGTATCTGGCAAATTTCTTAAAGTCTCGTGATGTGGTAGAGAATGCTCCCTTATTTGTTAAGAAACCTCGAGACAATAGACATTACTTATCAGTTCAACTTTTTGGTCATACAGTTTCTGGCTTAGTAGATTCTGGTGGTACAAGTACCATAGCTGGCAGTAAAGGAGTATCTTTTATAAAGTCATTAAATTTGAAAGTTCACCCTAGTAGTATTAAAAATATTAGCACCGCGGATCACACCCCTAAGTTAGTGGAAGGAATTGTTGATTTACCAGTAGTTATTGAGAATAGATGTGAGGTTATAAAATTTTTATTAGTCCCATCCTTACCACAAGACTTTATTTTTGGAAGAGATTTTGCAAAACAGTTTGGTATGACAATTGGTCATAGAAATGATACTTGGTGTATTACAGATAATAAAATTTCTAGTTCACATTTTTCAGAACAGCCAGTTAGTTTGATTGCTAATAATTTTTTGATGACCTTAGATGATTTATCGCCTGACCAGCGCAGATTAGCAGATCAAGTCGTTCAGTCATTTGAGGAAATAAATAGTGAAACACGTTTAGGTAGGACCGATAAGATAATGATGCACATAGATACCGGTGATGCAAAACCGATTAAGAAAAGGCCATATCTTATGTCTCCTTTTATGTCAGAGATTCTCAATCAAGAGTTAGATGAAATGTTGAAGTTAGGAGTTGTAGAAGTTTCCCAAAGTCCCTGGTGTTCAAGATTGCCAAGAAACCCAATGGTGATTATAGATTTTGCTTTGATGGTAGAGGTTTGAATGAAGTCACAAAGTACGATTGTTCCCTATGCCGAGTATTGACAGGATTTTGAATATGCTCAGAGGTGCGAATTTTATTTCAAGTATTGATCTACGGAAAAGTTTTTGGCAGATACCTTTATCTCCTGAGTCTAGAGAAAAAACGTCCGCGAATCGTGCGCCCTAAGTAGACGAAGGGACCCAAGGATGACTGCCTTCTGCATTCTGGCGGCTAAGATGTGCGCCGCCGCACGGCACACCGGTATTTTGCGCAGTGCAGAGAGCAGCGTATTCCTCATTCCACCTAGGGATCCAATGACCATAACCAGCAGACTTACAGTGTAGTCTGGCCAGAGCCTGCGAAGTTGTCCGAGCAACTCCTGATATTTGGTCCGCTTTTCCTCCTCCTTAGAGACGATGTTCACCTCGGCAGGCGCCGAAAATTTTAAAATATTTTCATGTTATACAGGGTGTTCTAAAAACACGAAATGTATCAAAGTTATGTTTTTTCAAATGGAACACGCCATATATTATTGCATATTCAGATTCCTTGGTGAATTATAGTGTGACTTTATGTATCATATATGGGACTTAAAGCGAACTGTTTAGGTGTAAATCACCATTTTCGGTATGAGTAGATATAAAATTTGGAAGACTGTGACTTTGCCGTATTACTAAGCATAGAATGAGTCAGCTTTGACGAGACTATCAAATTTAAATTACGTTTATGCTTGGAGAAATCGGTCGATTAATTAAGGAAACTTCGATGAGCGATAACTTAATTTTTTCAAATGGGAATGCCTAACAGGTGTTTATTTTTTCTTGTTGTGCTTGTATGTGGTTGTGTGCGTCTGCTGCGAGGTCTCAACAAGAAAGGGCGAGTGGTGTGTAGTTTTTGTCTGCTTTTACTATTGCTTTATGCAAGTTTGTTTGTTTACTGTGGAAAAAATGACTGAGTGATTTTATTTGTTTTATATGAAGTGACTGTATATCTATAATTCCTCTGCCCCCGTGTTTTCTGTCTATGGTGAGCCTTTCCTTGTATGCGTTGGGATATGACATTCTGTGTTTTGTGAGTTCTGTTCGGATGAGTATATGGATGTTTTCTATGTCAGTGTGCGACCACTTGATAATGCCAAATGGATATGTTAGGGTTGGTATAGAAAATGTGTTAATAGCTTTTGTAAGATTTCTAGAATTCAGTTTTGTTTTTAACAGTCTAATAAGGGGGTCTTTGAACTCTTGTGTTAGTTGTGATTTGATTTTTGTGTGGTCTATCTTGACGTTTGATTGATACCCAGGTAGTTGTACGTTTCGTCCTTGTCCATTTTGTCTAGCGCTTGGCCAGTTACTACTTCCTGTTCGGGATGGTTTTTCCATTTGCCTTTTTTGATGTGAAGCACCTTGCATTTACTCATGCCAAATTCTATCTTGATATCTGACGTACAAACTTCTGTTATTCTGAGTAATTCTCTCAGTTGCACTTCTGTGGCGGCATATAGTTTTATATCATCCATGTAGAGGAGATGATTGATTTTGTGTTGATTTGCTTTCTGGTGCCTGATGGTGAAACCACAGTTTGTGCTGTTAAGTGTGTTGGAAAAAGGACTGAGACAGAGACAGAACCATAGTGAACTGACAGAGGCACCCTGTAAGATATCTCGACGTATATGTAGCTCGTCCGTTTGGATATGGCCGCCCTGAGTTTGAAGGTGTACATTTGTTCGCAATGTCTCCATCGTTCTTGTAAGAAACTGACGAAGCCCTGGGTTGATTTTATATATTTGAAGGGTTTTCGTTAGCCAGCTATGGGGTACGGAGTCGAAAGCTTTTTTATAGTCGATGAAACAGGTATGAAGGTTCCTGTGTTCTTTTCTTGTTTGCTCCATGATCACACTATCAATTGTAAGTTGCTCCTTGCAACCTTGGCTTTGCTTTCGACATCCTTTTTGTTCTTCAGTCAGGATGTTGTTTTCCGTGAGGTGTTGTTCAAATCTTCTGCATATTGTTGCGGTGATGATCTTGTACAAAGTGGGAAGACAAGTGATTGGGCGAAAGTTGGCAGGGTTCTTGGTGTCTGCGTTTTTGGGTTTTATATACGTTATTCTTTGCATGAGGAATTTGGAAAGCCTATTCGGTTGGAGTATGGCTTATTGATTTGGTCTGTGAGCACTTCGTATACTGAGCTGAACTGCTTGTACCAAAAATTTTGTATATTATCCACCCCCCCGTAGGAGATGTAAGACCTTGTCGTTGGTCGGGGAGCTTCCGGATGAGGTGACTTCGGGGAAAGTCATTGCAAAGCCCCGAAGTCACCTCAGATGGATCTAAGAAACATCTCAAACCCAATCCAAGATGTCGCGCGACCCGTGTCGAAGGATGCATGGCGGTAGGGGATACCGTCACAAACGGGGCCTTTGGGAAACCAGGCGTCATCCCAAAGTAAGAAGCCTTAGCTCTGTGCAGGGGGCACCGCAGAGCCGGACCACCCTTTCCCCTTACTCGTGGGACACATATGGAAAAAGAAAAAGAAACCATCAAGTCAAATAACCCAGAGACGGTTGTAGAGGTCAGTCCAGATGACGTAACCTCGACTAACCCCATCTCTGCGGTCCGAAAGGAACCAGAGGCCACCAACAACCTTATGGAACCAGTTAAATCATCAATGGGGAATAACTCACCCCAGGAAGAAGCTACAAGGAACCTTGGGTCTAACCTTAACAGGCTGCACCTAAACAAGGAAAAACTCTCTGGTGCTCAGAAGCGCAAGAGAGCGGGCCATAGCTGAAGGGGAACCTATTTTACCTCGCAAACAGCGAACAAATAGGAAACCGCGGGCAGCTAAAGACCTCAGGCCTGATAAGTCTGGAGTGGACGGAGCTATGGGGCCACCAACCGCAACTCCGCCCCCTTCAGACCAGCGGGACAAGAGAAAGAAGAGAGTGCTCTCTTCTGGATCAACACCATCCCCTTCCCAGAACCCCAAAAAGATTGCAAAGCGTGACCCAGCTGCAGCACAACCCAGCAAAACGTCTGGGGCCAGCTATAGCGGGGTCACGTCAGCAATCAAAATGTCCGTCTTCGTAGGGCCCGAACCCGAAACGGAGATGACCCCTGAACAGGGGGCCTTGGTACAGGAAGCTATCCTTGACATAGAAGGAGGAGGAGTTTCAATTGTTCCAATCGGTTGAACCGGGTTCTTAGCCAGAATTTTGTGGATTCGGGTTCCCTCCGAAGCGTTTTCAACTTCGCTGCAGAACCTTCTCCACGATTCCTGTTTTGCTTTACGGATTTCTTTGTTGTATTCGGTTAGGGTTTGTAGATATGTTGCCCAGTTACCGGTTTTCTTCGCTTTATTGAAGAGTTTGCGAGTATTTCTTCTGAGCATTTCAAGGTTCGCGTTCCACCACTTGTTGTGATTGTTGGTGGTTTGCCTCCTCTCTACGCAGTTTGAGTGGTATGAGGTTTGAATGGCTTCTTGCAGTTGCAAGTTTACCTCCTCTATATCAGATGTTGTTTTTATTACTGTTTTGATGTTTCTAAGGTTATGTTGGAGGTCTACTCGGTATTTCTCCCAGTCAGTATTCCGTGGGTTTCTGAATATTCGCTCTGGTTTGTCGATATATTTGACTTCCATTTGAATATATATATGATCCGAGAGGCTCGGCTCATCAGAAACCCTCCAACTGCATATTTTGGAGCTTATTTCGAGTGACGCCAAAGTTACATCTATACGCTCTTGCCTATTTTTAATTATAAAAGTAGGTTTAGTTCCCCGATCTAAAATTTCCAAGTGGTTAGAAATAATAAAGTCAAATAGGTTCTCACCACGTTGGTTTACGTTGCTGCTATTCCACGCGGTGTGATGAGCGTTGGCATCTGCACCAATGATGATCTGTAGGTTATTTTGCCCACAGTACGTCACTAGCCTCTCCAGTTCTTCGGATGGAGGTGGGTTAGGGGAATCATAGGGCATGTACACCGAAGTTATGATCAGCTCCTTTGTGTTACCTGCCTCTAGATATTCCAGTTTTACAGCTGTTTGGTCCCTGAAACAGAAGTGTGTCAGTTTTATTGCATCGATATTATTTCTAATAAGAATGCAACTTCTAACGTTCCCTGAGTTTGAGTTATATATTAACTTACCTCGGATGTTGCCCAGTCCCATGACTCTTTTCCCAGATATCCAAGGTTCCTGTATTAGAGCCACGTCTATTGCCTCTGCTTCGAAGATTTTGCAGAGGGCAGCTGTTGCAGCCTTCTTATGCTGAAGGTTTATTTGCATTACCCTCAGCATTTTTGGGTTTTGGCTCGAGGACCCTGAAGGTTACTATAGTAAAGCCAAGATGGAGTTTATACTCCTTCCTGGCCAGCTCCCTCAGAGATGACCCATTCCCACAATCAGAATGGCGCCTTTTGGTTCTTTCTTAATGTTGAAGACCTTCCAGTTATCGGCATCGATGCCCTCATTTTGGGTTTTTAGCCGCCGGAGAGTTTGTGTCGGGTCATCAACATTGAGATGTTCCTTGGGGATCCACACCGACACCCTTACCCTTGGAGCAATTTCTTTGGACGGGAGTGTCCTCAGAACTGCACCTTCCCAGGGTTTAAGTTGCGGTATGATCGTTTTCAACCACTCCACTGCATGGTTATCAGTGCAGCGTAAGTGGACCATGCCATGTTCCACTTGGCAGTGGTTGAATTTGGGTCCTTTTCCAGGTTGGCATTTCCAGATCTCCTGGAGGATAGCTTCCTGTACCAAGGCCCCCTGTTCAGGGGTCATCTCCGTTTCGGGTTCGGGCCCTACGAAGACGGACATTTTGATTGCTGACGTGACCCCGCTATAGCTGGCCCCAGACGTTTTGCTGGGTTGTGCTGCAGCTGGGTCACGCTTTGCAATCTTTTTGGGGTTCTGGGAAGGGGATGGTGTTGATCCAGAAGAGAGCACTCTCTTCTTTCTCTTGTCCCGCTGGTCTGAAGGGGGCGGAGTTGCGGTTGGTGGCCCCATAGCTCCGTCCACTCCAGACTTATCAGGCCTGAGGTCTTTAGCTGCCCGCGGTTTCCTATTTGTTCGCTGTTTGCGAGGTAAAATAGGTTCCCCTTTAGCTATGGCCCGCTCTCTTGCGCTTCTGAGCACCAGAGAGTTTTTCCTTATTTAGGTGCAGCCTGTTAAGGTTAGACCCAAGGTTCCTTGTAGCTTCTTCCTAGGGTGAGTTATTCCCCATTGATGATTTAACTGGTTCCATGAGGTTGTTGGTGGCCTCTGGTTCCTTTCGGACCGCAGAGATGGGGTAAGTCGAGGTTACGTCATCTGGACTGACCTCTACAACCGTCTCTGGGTTATTTGACTTGATGGTTTCTTTTTCTTTTTCCATATGTGTCCCACGAGTAAGGGGGAAAGGGTGGTCCGGCTCTGCGGTGCCCCCTGCACAGAGCTAAGGCTTCTTACTTTGGGATGACGCCTGGTTTCCCAAAGGCCCCGTTTGTGACGGTATCCCCTACCGCCATGCATCCTTCGACACGGGTCGCGCGACATCTTGGATTGGGTTTGAGATGTTTCTTAGATCCATCTGAGGTGACTTCGGGGCTTTGCAATGGCTTTCCCCGAAGTCACCTCATCCGGAAGCTCCCCGACCAACGACAAGGTCTTACATCTCCTACGGGGGGGTGGATAATATACAAAATTTTTGGTACAAGCAGTTCAGCTCAGTATACGAAGTGCTCACAGACCAAATCAATAAGCCATACTCCAACCGAATAGGCTTTCCAAATTCCTCATGCAAAGAATAACGTATATAAAACCCAAAAACGTAGACACCAAGAACCCTGCCAACTTTCGCCCAATCACTTGTCTTCCCACTTTGTACAAGATCATCACCGCAACAATATGCAGAAGATTTGAACAACACCTCACGGAAAACAACATCCTGACTGAAGAACAAAAAGGATGTCGAAAGCAAAGCCAAGGTTGCAAGGAGCAACTTACAATTGATAGTGTGATCATGGAGCAAACAAGAAAAGAACACAGGAACCTTCATACCTGTTTCATCGACTATAAAAAAGCTTTCGACTCCGTACCCCATAGCTGGCTAACGAAAACCCTTCAAATATATAAAATCAACCCAGGGCTTCGTCAGTTTCTTACAAGAACGATGGAGACATTGCGAACAAATATACACCTTCAAACTCAGGGCGGCCATATCCAAACGGACGAGCTACATATACGTCGAGATATCTTACAGGGTGCCTCTCTCAGTTCACTATGGTTCTGTCTCTGTCTCAGTCCTTTTTCCAACACACTTAACAGCACAAACTGTGGTTTCACCATCAGGCACCAGAAAGCAAATCAACACAAAATCAATCATCTCCTCTACATGGATGATATAAAACTATATGCCGCCACAGAAGTGCAACTGAGAGAATTACTCAGAATAACAGAAGTTTGTACGTCAGATATCAAGATAGAATTTGGCATGAGTAAATGCAAGGTGCTTCACATCAAAAAAGGCAAATGGAAAAACCATCCCGAACAGGAAGTAGTAACTGGCCAAGCGCTAGACAAAATGGACAAGGACGAAACGTACAACTACCTGGGTATCAATCAAACGTCAAGATAGACCACACAAAAATCAAATCACAACTAACACAAGAGTTCAAAGACCCCCTTATTAGACTGTTAAAAACAAAACTGAATTCTAGAAATCTTACAGAAGCTATTAACACATTTTCTATACCAACCCTAACATATCCATGTGGCATTATCAAGTGGTCGCACACTGACATAGAAAACATCCATATACTCATCCGAACAGAACTCACAAAACACAGAATGTCATATCCCAACGCATACAAGGAAAGGCTCACCATAGACAGAAAACACGGGGGCAGAGGAATTATAGATATACAGTCACTTCATATAAAACAAATAAAATCACTCAGTCATTTTTTCCACAGTAAACAAACAAACTTGCATAAAGCAATAGTAAAAGCAGACAAAAACTACACACCACTCGCCCTTTCTTGTCCAGACCTCGCAGCAGATGCACACAACCACATACAAGCACAACAAGAAAAAATAAACACCTGTTAGGCATTCCCATTTGAAAAAATCAAGTTATCGCTCATCGAAGTTTCCTTAATTCTTCTTCTTTCCATGCCGTCTTCTCATAGAAGGTTGGCGACCACTTTCCTAAATTCTTCTCTGTCTTTTGCAACATGGAACAATTCTCCAACGCCAAGATTTGTCCACTCTCTAATGTTTCGGAGCCAGGATTTTTTCTTTCTGCCGATACCCTTCTTCCCCTCAATTCTGCCCTGCATAATATTTTGTAACAGTAGATATTTGTCATTGCGTAATATGTGTCCCACGTAAGATGTTTTTCTTATCTTAATGATTGTGAGAAGTTTTCGTTTTCGGCCGATGCGTCTCAACACTTCGTCGTTGTTTATTCTATCAGTCCAAGGTATCTTCAGAATGCGCCTATAGAGCCACATCTCAAATGCGTCGAGCTTTTTAATCATTTGAGTCTTCAGCGTCCAAGTTTCTACTCCGTACATTAACACCGACCACACATAACACTCCACGAATCTCAACCTGATGACAAGGTTTAAATTTCTGTTTGTGAGCAATGTGGAATATTTCATAAATGCATTTCGAGCCATTTCAATTCTGATCTTAATTTCCTGATCAGGGTCCATTTCAGAATTTATGACAGAGCCGAGATATTTGTATTTTTGGACCTGCTCTATTCGGTTCTATTAATCGACCGATTTCTCCAAGCATCAACGTAATTTAAATTTGACAGTCCCGTCAAAGCTGACTCATTCTATGCTTAGTAATACGGCAAAGTCACAGTCTTCCAAATTTTATATCTACTCATACCGAAAATGGTGATTTACACCTAAACAGTTCGCTTTAAGTCCCATATATGATACATAAAGTCACACTATAATTCACCAAGGAATCTGAATATGCAATAATATATGGCGTGTTCCATTTGAAAAAAACATAACTTTGACACATTTCGTGTTTTTAGGACACCCTGTATAACATGAAAATATTTTAAAATTTTCGGCGCCTGCCGAGGTGAACATCGTCTCTAAGGAGGAGGAAAAGCGGACCAAATATCAGGAGTTGCTCGGACAACTTCGCAGGATCTGGCCAGACTACACTGTAAGTCTGCTGGTTATGGTCATTGGATCCCTAGGTGGAATGAGGAATACGCTGCTCTCTGCACTGCGCAAAATACCGGTGTGCCGTGCGGCGGCGCACATCTTAGCCGCCAGAATGCAGAAGGCAGTCATCCTTGGGTCCCTTCGTCTACTTAGGGCGCACGATTCGCGGACCCAGTGATTGCTCACCTCACGGTGTGAGGAGTAGTCATTGGGTAATGGAACAGCAGCCCGGTGTGTCGGAGCCCGGGCTGCACTTTTTTGTTTTAAACATAATAATGTATCTTTATTTCCACACTTCTTTGTCAAATAAATGACATAAAATGCAGGAATACGTCACTGTGGAGCATAAATAAATAGTTAAAATAAATGTTAAATGTAAAAATACAAACAATAACACATAATTACATGTAAATAGACAAACTCCTAACTTACACAGATTACAAATACTTAGATGACAGATAGATATAAAAGTAATGAAATAAATTTAAAAAAATTGAAATCTTAGTCAAAAAACTCTCCAATACTGTAGCAATTTTTTTCCAATAGAAGGCTTCTGAGTTTCTTCTTGAACACCCATATATTACAACATGCTGGTAAGTCGTCACTGAGACTATTATACAGCTTACAGCTATTAAAATAGAAACCCTTCTGATATAATGTGGTCTTATGCTGATCTGGTTGTAAGATATCTTTATTTCGTGTGTTGTGGTGGTTTGTAGCTCCGTTGTTACTCATTCTTGTCCTGTTTTTGAAGGCATATGTGCAAGCTTCCAATATGTAAATTGAGTATAAGGTTAAAATTTTATATTTTTTAAAGTACATACGGCAACTAGTCCTAGAATTGATACCTGCAATTGAGGTTTTGAATCAATTTTTTTTTGTCATAAATCGAGAGGTCATATATAAGTTTTATAATAAAACTGTTTTTGTTTTCTTTTTTTTCGCAATAATTCAAAAGTTATATCAAAATAAAAATGGGTTTTTGAATCGAGTACCGAAAACACGCCGACGGCTCCCGAACCCGTGTGACGTAATGATGGCGGTTAAGATGCTCCTTTGACCAACGACATCCTACATCGATACTAGATTCTAGATTCCCAGCCAAACGTGAAAATACTTGCTAGTAACTAGTGTATATGTGTTGCAATATAGCCGATGAATGAAGTTTGCAGCTCAAGACGACCTCTACGATCGAAATAAATATCTTTTTGAATGTTTGAAATCAGATTACAGATTCCAGTAAGTAAGTACCTAATCAAATATGTCTTATTGAAACTATCTGGTGCATGTTCGGCTGGCCTAGTGGTTAGAGTATTGGCTAATGGATCCGTTGGTCTGGGTTCAAAGCTCAGCCTGTCCAATTTTTTTTATTTTTTTTTTATCAAATAATTCATTCATTCATGTGCTTTTTGCACTTGTTATATTAAAAACTTAAAAAATTAATGGATTTTGTTTTATTAACCAACTATTGCATTTAAAAAAAATATTGGCGGTTGATATTGACGGACAAACACCATTTGAACTGATTTTTTGAATTGTCCACCGCGTCCTGTACTTAGTTTTTGCACTATGCAGTGCAAGTAATATGTCTGACAGAATTTGTTTCAAAAACATATTTATGTTGATCGTAGAAAAAAATTTACATAACAAGTGCAAAAAGCACATGAATGAATTATTTGATAAAAAAAAATAAAAAAAAAATTGGACAGGCTGAGCTTTGAGCCCAGAACAACGGATCCATTAGCCAATACTCTAACCACTAGGCCAGCCGAACATGCACCAGATAGTTTCAATAAGACATATTTGATTAGGTACTTACTTACTTACTGGAATCTGTAATCTGATTTCAAACATTCAAAAAGATATTTATTTCGATCGTAGAGGTCGTCTCGAGCTGCAAACTTCATTCATCGGCTATATTGCAACAGATATACACTAGTTACTAGCAAGTATTTTCACGTTTGGCTGGGAATCTAGAATCTAGTATCGATGTGGGATGTCGTTGGTCAAAGGAGCATCTTAACCGCCATCATTACGTCACACGGGTTCGGGAGCCGTCGGCGTGTTTTCGGTACTCGATTCAAAAACCCATTTTTATTTTGATATAACTTTTGAATTATCGCGAAAAAAAAGAAAACAAAAACGGTTTTGTTATAAAACTTATATATGATCTTTCGATTTATCACAAAAAAAATATATTTTTTTCTTTACTCAAAACCTCAATTATGCGTACCGCAAACTTCTGTAACATGAACACTCTGCTTGCATATCGTGAAGTTCCCCATAATAGTATTCCATATCGTGCGTGTGAGTGAAAATTAGCATAGTATAAAGTAAGTAAAATACTTTCGCTACATTGGGTTTTCATGAACTTCAACCCATAGCAGCTACTGTGTAGTTTGAGACACAAGTTATCTACATGGTCAGACCATTGCAGATGCTCGTCAAAAGTTACTCCCAACAACTTCACTTTGTTAGTGCTTATAATCTCACTGTTTTTATATTCAATGCTAAATGGTATCTGTTGTTTGAATAACATTAACACGGTTCGGGTCTCCAAGCGTCTTGGCAATGACCGAAACATCATCGAGGCGATAAGAGACGTAAGAGGTTATAAACAATTTAGGGCGATGGTGGCGGTGGACTCTCTCAGGCGATATCATGGCGTGAATGATGTAGAGTATGAGTCTGATTCTGATGGCGAAAATGAGGCGTCATGAGTGCTGGCGTGCACATGAGTAAGGCGGAAATGAGGCGTCATGAGTGCTGGCGTGCACATGAGTAAGGCGAAAATGAGGCGTCATGAGTGCTGGCGTGCACATGAGTAAGGCGGAAATGAGGCGTCATGAGTGCTGGCGTGCACATGAGTAAGCAAAAATGAGGCGTCATGAGCGCTTGCGTGCACATGAGTAAGGAGGAAATGAGGCGTCATGAGTGCTGGCGTGCACATGAGTAAGGCGAAAATGAGGCGTCATGAGTGCTGGCGTGCACATGAGTAAGGCGAAAATAAGGCGTTATGAGTGCTGGCGTGCACATGAGTAAGACGAAAATGAGGCGTCATGAGTGCTGGTGTGCACATTAGGCGTGGCTACAATCATGGCGTATGAGGCGTCATAAGTGCTGGTGTGCACATGAGACATGGCGAGGTTGTTGGCGAACGTGAAGTTTGAGTACTGGCGGGTACTCAGTGTATTTATGACACTAATGAAGACATTGTGTGTTGCAGGTTGGCCGAATGTTACGAGGCGTGCGTACTATCCGGGCCTGAAGCCGGTCCTGGTGCTAGGCAGAGGCGCTGCCTGTCCGAGCGGCCGAGCGAGGAACGAGTAGTACCACTATGGCGATTGGCGCGGCGTGTTGTATATTAATGTAGCGGTGCGATATACATCGATTGTGGCGAATAAACGGCGATTAAATTGATCTGGCGATTTTATTCCTTTAACACTCGATTTATTGTGATGGTGCCATAGCTCCTTGGCTCCTTAAGGCGAGCCGCCGCTACTGTCACGAGATATATTCATTGAGCCTACGAATGTTGGTCTATTAAAAGCCCGCATCAACAAACCTGTCCTAGCCTAATAGCAGCTTACTTTTCAGGCTTTTCATTGCCTGTTACGCAGCAAAAAACGCCAAGGAACGGGTAATGCACAAGAATATATGTATAACAGCTTTGCGGTTAAATTTAATTTTTGAAAATTACCATGTGATTATCTCTCTGATTCATTCAAGCCTATGACAACATTACATTATCTACAAGTATGTAAAGACCTAATGGCGTATTTAAAATACGATAGAACAGATAAGTCTAGTATAGCCGAACACGTGCAGCAAAATATAAGTTTAAAAAAACTAAAAAACACGCTTTGGAAGAATATCAAACCAAAAAGTTAAAAATAAGCTTAAAACAATCATGAGCAAAAAATATTATTAGTATTATTGTGAAAAAGCGTCGGGCACTAGATTTACGAACAATTTGGCATAAAGTGCCTACGATTTTTTCCCAATGATACCAGTAGTTTCTTTCATTATTATTATTTTAAGATTATTTTTAACTTTTTAGTTCGATGTTCTTTAAAAACATGTTTTTCGAATTTTTTCACTGTACTTATTTTTAGTTTTTTGGTTAGCTCTATCATTATAACTTTTTTGAGTTTTTCAAGCTATACTTATTTTAAATTTTTTAGTTAACTTATTAATTTTTAAAGCTTTCTTTTTAGATTTGTTCAATCTGTATTTATTTCCGGATAGGCGTCGTTCTGATTACAGCGCTATCTGCCGGATATAATGTAAACATAGGGTGGCGCTCAGAGTTCCGCACCCTCAGTTGTAGCTGGCTATGCACGAGGCCAAGTCGACACAAGACACGTTACAGTTTGAGACAACAGATGGCGTAGTGTTGCAGTTACTGTCACATGACTGACAAAATTCAACAAATTCAACAACTATCTTTCTAGCAGCATGGGAAAGCATATTAATTTGACGTAGGCAGTTATGTCACCTTAATGGATTTTGATTTAGATGTAACAAATTGTTTTGTGTATAGAGATGGAATGGAATTGCCAACCTGGTCCTAATTCAGCCCGTACAACCAAACTATACTTAACCTTCATGATACTACGACTTTAGAAGGTATGCTCACGCGCATGATGTCTTCCGTCTCGCTTCCACCTGTGACGTCAGCGTGTGACAAACGGGGTTTGTTTACTTGCTTAGTTACAGGTTATAGCCGAACATTTTCAGTTTATTTTCTTGAGTTTACTCGTTTACCGTAGTAAAGTTTGATAAAACATTAATTATTTGCGATTCTGGAGCTTAACACATATTTGAACAATGGCTTATTGTGTGGTTGTGGGATGTAATAATAAAAAAGTAAAAACTATTCGTCACACTACCGCTACTTGGGATGGTTTGGAAAAGAGAGACCTCGGATATTAGAAAACTGAAATTCACTAACATGTAAAATAGTATAAAGTAATAAGCATACAGGGTCCTGCGACGGTGTATCCAGCTTTCCTAGCGCCTTTTCTATTTGAAATAAAAAAAAGCTACATAAAATAAAAATGCGCTAAAAGATGGTTGGAGATTTACAGGTTGCAGAACGTATTTTGATATTTCATTTTCAGTTCATATAGAGAAAGGCTAGTTCTATATGCTCTTATTCACTCCTTTTTCAGTTCTTATTGTCTGTCCAAAATATATTTCCCCATAGACTCATATATACAGAATCAATACCTAACTGTAGTTAGGTATTGATTCTTGTGTTGTAACACAAGAGAGCAGCAAATAATGTGCCCTATGCCCAGGCCATCAGAAACCATCGCTACAAGTGAATCAAACTTTTTAATTCAAACATATTATTAAACAGATACATCGTGTGAAAACATTTTGAAAAAAATTGAGGAAAAATCTGTTATTACTAGGAATCTTTAGTATACGAGAATTCACCTGTACTAGCTAAATACAATGCCCAGAAAGATATTGTATTGTTTTATTGGGATATGTTTTTATTTCATGTTTAATATATACGCGGTTGTGACATATATTTGAATAAATGAAAAATAAGAGAATTTGGTAATGTATTTTTCCACCAATCATTAGCAGAAAAAAGTCAATATTCATTCGCCATAAACATAATGCCATTATGCTTGTTCATGATTTTTAAAAACCTCTAATGACAAAATCATGTTATTTATTTCTTGTCTACCTTTTATTAAGAGAATTATACAGTAAATACATATGCAAATTGGCTTGAAGGGCTGGTGACGCAACATCATAATCTATATATAAAAAAATAAGAACGGTAATCAAAGGCTCCTGAATGGAGTATATAAAAATTCCACCCGCTACCCGAGAAATTTTCCCACAAAAAGATGGTTTCACTAGGCACTCCAATCAACCTCTTATATGAGATTTCAGAAAAATACGTCCAGACCGCTCTGGCTCTGTTATTTTCCCACAATGTAAATTTTTTTTAGTACATATCTATGTTACAAAAATTTGAATCTTCAAATTTTTGTATCTAAAATTCAGAACGCTCGGAACTACTGCAA
Organism: Callosobruchus maculatus; assembly: GCA_951848785.1. Taxonomy (NCBI): domain Eukaryota; kingdom Metazoa; phylum Arthropoda; class Insecta; order Coleoptera; family Chrysomelidae; genus Callosobruchus; species Callosobruchus maculatus. The sequence goes on from CATOUR010000290.1 coordinate 165,609, forward strand.
ACGGGTCAGGCGTCGATTAATATCAATTCTCTGTATAACTATTTCACCAATTTTTTATTCAGATACAGAGCAATATGTACCGTTTATATTATACTGTGCATGAGCTATTTTCATTTTGTATGAATATTAAATATCTAAGACAGATATAACAGGAAACGAAATAAAACTTTCAAAAATCAATGCTTTGGCGCCATGTGCTTGTACACTTTTGTCACACGGTGACGTCATGCGCAGACCGGTTCGAAATCTGTCCGCCAAGTGATCATATCTGTCAGTGTCGTAGTATCATGCTTAACCTTTATCGGATATATATTGAAATATTTACTCGATAAAGGTAAACTATATTCTCCCTGCACAGCGACGATACGGGTTTGAATACATTCAGTCTATAGATATAATAAAGTTGACATTTATCGATTCGCTATCGCTACGGTACCTTCTAGATTTATATTGAATAAAGTTTAATATATCAAACCGATACTGTTACTATACACTATATGCTACCTGTAAAGAAACTAACGAGGAACATAAATGAAACAATGATAAAAAAAACTTTTATTAATTCAAAATTGTTTTAGCGGATTATATTTGTTATTTATGATTTTTTTAAGTATTTTTGCTGTGTTAACTTAATTTGTGGTGACTATTAATTTATTTACTCATCTTAATCAATTAAGACTTTAAATGGAAGTGATGTGGTGGTGCTGGGGTTCGAACCCATATACACGGCGTAGATCCGTTTCGAAGTTCTGGCCCTCTCTTACCTCTCGGATAAATGTCGCTTGAATAAGATGCTTCTATATCATCTATGTTTACCATTCATTCGCCAGTATTAAGTTAATAGAAATAGGATTTGAATAAAATGCCGAAAATCAAAAGTATGTCTTGTCGCCAATGGGTACAAAATCTGACTGATATAAGAAGAGGATGTCAAACTCGCCATTCAAAGACTATTAAAGGTAGGATCAAAGAAACAAATATGAGCTGTGTGTTAGACAATTGCACAACAGACGGTATAGGTGTATGGCAGGTACGTATCCAGGATTTGGTTTTGGAGGGGTCCAGATTATGGGTGTGACTTGGTTGACCTTTCGGTGGGGGGGGGGTTCCAGATTAGAGTTGCCACCTTAAATCCTTAAATTTACGGGGGGGGGGGTGCAAATTTGTGGATTCCATTTTTTAGACGGCATTATATAACGTTCCGGACCCCCTAGACCCCCCTAAATACGTGCCTGGTGTATGGGTAGATATCAACAACGTCATACTCAGTAGGACGTCGTTGGTAGGTATATATTTTACACGAACAGTACCATTATCAGAAACAGCAAAATGCAGGTTAGATTTTAGATTAGAATGCACATAGCCTCACATAAAAGTCAGCCGGGGTCTATCAACTCGTCATCTGTCGCGATAGTGCGCAAGATGACAGAACTCTCAGACTAATAAATAGAAACTTTACAGGATCTATATAGGAGATTTATCGATGATATCCCGATACTTTATAAAATATGTAGTATAAATTTAAATGTAAACAATAGGTTTTTTATAGGGAAATATATACAGATACGTATTTATAGTCGCTGTACATATTAAACAAAGGAAGCATCTTTAAAGGAAATATTTACTTGTACTATAAATGCACTATATAGTTTAAATCTTTATCGAGAAATCTTTATAGAATGTGTCTAATCTATATAGTTTGGGAAAACCTATATCGTCTGGTTATACGGGAGAGGTGTATTACAAGCTCACAAACCCATAAACCCACATACAGGTGAAGCTAATAAAGGCGTGTTAAAAATAGCAAAGAAGTCAAACAATGTAATGAATAAACGTATAAGCTTGACTGCAAAAAGCTTGATATTTGCTTATATAAAGCTGCTGGAGTACCCCAGTTACGAAGTATTTGATGTCTACAACTGACCTGAAATGCAATCTTTTCACCAATTGTTTAATTCGGGAAAATAAAAGAAAAGTCACGAGACAGTATATCCGGCGAGTATTGGGGCTGCGGCAACACTGGAATGTTTTTGAGGACAACAACTACGTTACACTGAAAGCACGATGACATGGCGCATTGTCTGATGAAGGATTCATGTTTTTACGATGTCTCAACGGACTCTAAGGACTCTTTTTAGTAAGCGTTCAAGTACCCTGACGTTGAGTTTTTGATTAACGATCTGTCCAGGTGGCACAAACTCCTTAAGGTTCACACCCTTGCTGTCAAAGAAGCTTATCTTGTTCTGGGTCTGGGGGCGCCAGGCGAAAGCCATTGTTAGCTTTGCCACTTTGTTTCCGGACCATGTTGGAATAAGCAACTCTCATTCATATAATTGCTGGCGATGAGAGTCCAGTCTTCCCATACTGGACCGTTTTCAACCCGTTTATTGCAGTCCAGTGCAATGGACAACCGGTCGAGTTTTTGCTCTTCTGTGAAATATCTGGAACCAGTTTTGCATCCAGCTTTTTCATGCGTAAATCATCAATAGGCCAATCAAATAGAGTCGAAAAAAACCGGATTCTGGAATTAATTCCCAGCAGGCTGGAAATCGTCCTAATACATGTAATGGGTCCCAGATACGTGTAATCTGAGTTTGCACCATCGCAGGATGTGAGCTTAAGCCCAAAAACTGTCAAATGTTTGCCTCTTTTTTTGTTTTTTGCTTGTAGCTGGAAAATGGTGCATCGGACCGAAAACCTTGTTCTATTCAATAAAGCCGGCGCCACATATGCCGGTATTTGCCGAATATCAATATTCGCCGATGTTTCAACCTTGCTCGCCGAATATCGAGAATGCATCGCCCTTCAGCCGAATAGCATATAATCGGGGTTCGTTGCTCGCCGAATACCGCACATGTGGCGCTGGCTTTATTAGCCGAAGATCAAATAATCGGGGTTCGTTGCTCGCCGAATACCGCATATGGGGCGCCGGCTTAATAAAGAGAACTAAATTCTGCGCCAAATGGTATATAAAACATCAACTTTTGTTGAGTGATATAGCCGAAATCTAATGCTGAAAATGACAAAAAATCGTATTTTAGTGCAAACTTACATTTTGCGGCTTTCTAAGACCACATATCTTGAAAGGAGATACTCTCATCAAAATATATATATAAAACTAAAGTTGTAGGGAATGAAATTTCACGTTAAATAGGTACCTTAGTTATTAGATTTAGTCATTTATAATTCCAAATTTGGAATTAATTTAAAATCGATTTTTTCGTCGTTTCGAATCATTTGAGGTCATGTAAGGTATAATCATATCAAAACTTTGTACCAAAACAGCACATCTTGACTAAGATTATTAAGTTTATTAATATATTGTATTACTATTAAATCTTTAATAAGTATTATTAATAAGAAGAGAGGAGAAAATGAATCATAGTTCTTGATAATTTAGGTGCATTGAATTAGCAATATCACTCACTGGTCTATTAATGAAATATAAATTTAAACACCGTATAAATAAATAAATATATAAATAAATTAATAAATAGCTAAACAGTGCTAGCGGCAAAAGCTGATATTAATACCACCCAAGGTCAGAAATCCGTGGGCATACAGAAAAAAAGGTTGTTGTGCTTTCAATTAATTGTTAGTACTTGGATGCCTTTCTGTCACTTCAACTAAATTTACAGTTGTTCCAAAACCGTGGCATTTAAACAATTTACCTTTCAGGATTGAGGCAATTGCAGGTAAGCTAATAATTTCAAAATAGGTTATATCCGTTCTAATGAAATCTACCATCATTCCAATAGTAATATTAGCGTATAATGCATTTAAAGCATTCTTTTGTTTTCAATATACACCTTAGGTTTTGTTTAAGCAAAGTATATATAATTTATTCCTACAAAAAATTATTGTTACAATGGCATTCTTGATAATTAGTTCAATAAAAAGGTTCATATTGCCTCAAAGACAACTTTAATAAACACAACAACTCATGTCTTAACCACGTTGTCTATGCTATTTGAGACATTAGTAAGCAGTATTTGAACTAAAAGTATATTATACTGAATTCAATGATCCTTGTCGTTGGATCGACAGCAGGCTATAGTTAGTTATCAAATACTCTTCCCATTGGATAAAACATTGTTGTATTTTAAGGAATACTGAATGTGAGATCCCATTGAATCAAACTGACTGAATAAGAACCAGAGCCTATCCAGCACGGAATGTGGCTGGTGCATAGGCCACACGATGGGCCCTTTTGCGCCTCTATCGCGCTAGTTCCTAAGACCTGCCCTTTTGGCAAAGGCAAGTACATTCTTAGGTCCTATCCGTTTTATCTCTATTGGTTCCAAGGTTCTTGAGCCCAGCATAGTCTGCCTGTGATAACCCAGGGTTTCACAGCGACACAGGATGTGTGCCGAGGATTCTTCCTCTTCACCACACCACATGCACGTTGGGTCGTTGACCACCCTCATCACAAACAAGTGACGCCTGAAGGTATTGTGACCCGTTAATAAGCCTGCTAACAATCTCAAGTTACTCCTATCCAGAGAGAGACAAAATCGTCCTATTCTCTCTGCAGGCCCTGCTAATAGCTCCCGAGCCTGACGGAGATGACCAGAGATGTTGTTCCATCTCAGAGAGTGTTGATTCTTGATCCACTCTCCAGTTGTTTTCCTAACCAAATTTGCAGACAGTCCTAAGGCTGGTTCCGGGCCAACAAAACTGTTTCCGGATCCCATCCTGGCTAGATGATCCGCCATTTCATTACCCTTCACCCCAGCGTGCCCAGGTACCCACATCAGTGATACCTTGTGTTTAGCTGAGATGTCGTCAAGAGCCCTCCTGCACTCCAGGACCAGTCCCGACGTTATTTTCCAAGCACTCAGTGCTTTGATGGCTGCCTGACTGTCAGAGCAGATAGTAATCCCCCTCCTAGACCCGTCAATTTCCCGAATCCCATTGAATCAAAGTGTGAGTATTTGATGACACGACAGATGTTTCTGTGGCAGCATTCATATTCGTATTTTCTTAGACGTTAACGGTCCTTCATCTGAAAAGCTCGGAAAGCGCGGTTGTATGTTGAGATCCTCTTCAGCTGGATCATCTTCAAAGGAACTATTTTCAACTTTTTCTGGTTTCACCGCAATGTCATCCTCAAAGGGTGCTGAATGAGAGCATGATTGGCCTTTGCAATTAAGGCATATTACTGAGCATTTTATGCCTACTTTTCGGCAGCTGCACTTCCCTGTACACTCCTTTGTACATTTGCAGGACACAGTATTAAGAATTTCAGCTGAAGCTGGCTTCTTCGTATTTGTGATGGAGATAAGGCCAAGATCCGTCCTCCTCCAACCCCAGCTTAGAGGATCCTTCAATCTGTCATACCAGCCCTGGATTTGGAGGTACACTTCACAATATTTTGAGCGGCAGCTGCATTTGTTGGAGGTAGGGAAGCCAGGTCGAAAGTTGGCTTTGTTAGAGATTGTGAGGATACCTCTTAACGGATTTGATCCAAGAAGGTCACATCTACCTTAGGCCAATAGAGGGCTGTCAAGGGAAAATGACCTGCTGAAATGAAAACCTTAGGATCCTCATCTTCATGACGCCTGGACCACCCAGGCATTTAGTAACTACGCCTACATTAACCCCAAACTAACCTGGTTATCTACATTTCCTTGATAGACTTAACATAAAAGATTGGAAGTATAATAATTTTTTTATCCGTTTCATGTCCGGGAATTGCAACTGTTGTTGTTCCTTATCTTTTCCATAGTGATGCGGTAAAGTATATATTTAGAAATTCAAAGTAACATAACTTTTTCACTTTTCATTTGCAGATGTTGTGATTTGTGTTATTGTACTATACTCATTAAATGCTTTCGGATTATATATAGCTTGACCACAAATACCAGGGGTACAATAAAGTAAAGTCCAGCCAAAAGGGTAAAGTAAAAGCAAACTGATTTTAAATTGGTGCAAAATGCTGTATGTCAAAAGGATCGATTTTAAAGGCTGGGGCTTTTATATAACGTAAAATTATATTTAATGTATCTTTTATTTCATGAGTTTTTTCAATAGGAGTATCAGCTTTAAAGGTATGTAGTCTTAGATAGACGCAAAGTGTTAGTTTGCACCGAAATGAAAAAAATTCACCGCATCTAACTATTGATTTAGGCTCTACTGCTGAATCGACTTAACAGTTTTAGATGTAGTTCGACGCAAAACTTAGTTCTTTTTAATATTGCACAAAACGACATTTTCCGTCCGACGCATCATTTTCCAGCCACAACCAAAAAGCTAAAAAAAGTGCAAAAATTTGGCAGTTTTTAGGCTGTGAAACTATTGAATCAGGCTTTACCGACGTAAAATTTAGTCCTTTTCAATAATGCATGGAACGACATTTTTCGTCCGACGCATAATTTTCCAGCTATAATCAAAAAACTAAAAAAAGTGCAAAAATTTGACAGTTTTTGGGCTGTCAAAAGTTAAGCTCACCACATGCGACGGTGAAAACTCAGATTAATCTTAATCTAGGACCCAAAAAAGGTATTAAGATGATTTCCAGCCTGCTGGGAATTAATTGCAGAAAAAATCCTAATTTGATTGGCGTAAAACCAGCTTTCCCGTTGATACTTAATTTATCGGGTATCCTTCGGATCGTAAGCCATCGGTCTTGAAGTTCAGGAGCGAGCACTTTCACAGCCATTCCGCATCTCCGCTCAACTTCAATGCTTTTTTGACCGTTTTACTTCCCACACCGATAGGTGAGGAGAGCATTGTGATCGCGAAAATTTTCGATTTTGGGATAACATACTTTTTGGCCGTTTTATGATACATAACGAAAATCCACGTCACTCATTTCCGTCGGTCTGTCTGTCTGTCGGTCTGTCTGTCTGTTGGCGCTTTTCTAGCCTCCTAATCTCAGTAATCGCTGCATGGATTTTGATGAAATTTGGGTTGCGATATGGTGTGAGGTCGTAGTAGGTAATGTTGCTACAAGTTTGAAAATCGGTGGATGGGTGGCGGAGTAATTAGCAAAAAACGAAAAATTTCAATTACTCCTTAAACTTCGTTTTTAGGCGTTTTAGGGGTTTCTGATTATTTTCTACTTTTTTTTGAGTGGGGGTGAATTGGGGTGGTTGGGGGGTGGAGGGTTTTAATGCTGAAAAATTTGTTGTAATCATAATAGGCTGTCCACTGACCTGAGAGAGAAAGACTGAGCGGTATGATACACTTATTTTGGTCCATCCGAACGTTGCCTTGTCTATTACAGGAACCAAGGGACGTAAAAAAGTAAAAATGTTCACAACACGTGTGATAAGAGATGAAATAAAAATGGCTGTGAGTAATAGCGTAATTTTAATGCTAAAAGACCAGGAATTCCTTCAATCACTGGTACAAAAAGTAGCAGACAGTGTGACAAAAAGTGTAGAGGGTAAGCTGGTTGAACTCGAAAAGCAAATGTCAGTTAATAGTACAGTCATCAAGGACCTAAAAGAGGAAACGACTATGCTGCAGATAGAAAATAAAGTACTCGCTCGACTAGGCTATTTAAGAATTTTCCAACTTGAAAAAACTCCGAACGAAAATTTGGTTGCAAAAGTAAGTGCCACAATAGAATCACGGCTAGGTGTAAAAATCAGCAATGAGGATATCATATCGTGTACGAGAGTTGGAATAAGCCGTCCTTGGAGCAGGCGATCTACAATAAAAAGAAACTTTTGAAAGGCAGCAGAATCGTCATCAAGGAAGACCTTACCGACAATAGGATGAAGCAACTGGAAGCAGCAATAGAAAAAACCTCTCTTAGAAGTGTTTGGTAATGGTAAAGTATGTGGTACGCGTCTGTATCTGTATCTGTAGAGTGGGGAGGGTGAGTGGTCTCACTGCACTTAGGCCACAACTGGCCCATTGTGCATCCTCCCAGGGCGTTGTTTCATCAGGTCATCGTCCATCCTGCCAATTGTAGGAAGGTGAACAAGTCGCTAGGGGACATCTCCCTTATGTGGGCAGGTGTAGGCCAAGACTCGCCGAACGCACACTCTCTAATAGAAGATAACTCTGGGTATTCACGTATGACGTGTTCCACAGTTTCGTCTTCACTTTCACACATTCTACATATCGGTGTGTCACCTAACCCCATAATGTGGAGATGTTTCCTGAGTTGACAATGGCCAGTTGTAACGGTTCACCCGTTTTCAAAATTATTTGTATATTATTTACTTGGCTACCATATACAAATAGTTTGCAACTTCCATTAATAGCAACTGCTTACTCATTGTACTAGTACATTTTTATAACTATTTTGCTTCTCACCTCTACCTTTTTCCCATCTCTACTTCCTTCAGGTGAAAATATTACTTTATTATACACACTGCGCAAGTGCGCACAAATTTTGGCAAAGATCTAATGAGTGGGGGGGTATGCTCTCTCTCTCTACCGACGTTAGCTTGTAGATAAAATGTAATGGTTTATTCCTTTTGCTTTCTGAACTCAAACAGTAAAGAGATATAGAGTAGCTATGTCTCTCTAAGATAATTTTTGTGCCTGTGCCAAACATGTGATAATCAAGGTAATGATAACGATTTGATTGCTATGGTTTCCCATATTTTCATTGCTTCTGCATATCTATTTTGCAGCTGTGTGTAGGCATGTGATTTTTCCGATTTATACATTTTTTTTTATGAACATGTGATGGCGAACATTTTAATCTTTAAATATCAAGTCAATCATACACTGTATATTTATTAATTATCTAACAAAAGAGTCGCTGAACATTATTATACTTCGATAGCCCCGTCCTCAAGATCACCCTGTAGTATACGTTTCTTTTAGCTCGGAGGCGTAATGTCTAGATAAAAAACTGCATAATTATCCCGCTTCTGCCATCGACCCGCCTAGGTCCTCATTACGTTTGTTTACGCCAGCGTGAGGTGTTATGTTTACGAAAATGATGAATCGAAAACGGAAGTGAGTGAGTTTAAATTGGTTCAAAGCAAAAGTGAAACGGAAGATGAGAAAACTACATGCCTTGCTGGACAACTTCACATCAAATAGGTGTACACATATTTTTCATTTCATGATTTTGAAAGAGACATATACAACAACAATGACTTATCCATTGTTCATCAGATTGTTGTGTTAGAACAACGAATTTGAATATCGTTGTGCTAGAAGGTTACTGATGAATATGAGTAATATCTACTCGCGCATACCCTCTAGTATGGCACCCTTGCTTATTCACAATGATTAATACATTATTAGTGAAGACGTAGAGTTATTTGTTGAGCCTCAATATCTCAATATGGCGAAACTGAAGTGTTTTAACAATGACTAAAATACGTTGTTTTAACCATAGGATGTCACTGCCTTTCAAGTAGTCGAGTAGAGAATACGAGTAATATCGATTCTCTTGAGTCTTATTATGAGAATAATTCGTCAACATGGGCTATCAACAACAATCAACATCGCCAAAATAAATCGGATATTGATTGCATGGTTTCATTGACCATAAATTAAGGTAGTGGCCTCAAGAAGATCAGTAATATCCTTTTTCTTGTGCCACTGATGTGTTTACGATTGTGTCGTGATTTGTTTGTGCTTTCGTCAAAATGCCGAAATTGAGGAAATGGACGATGCACGATTTTTCACAAAGTAAGTGCTAATTCCTAAATACAACGCTTCCAAAAAATTAGTCGGTAACTACGACGACATGCTTACATGACAATTTTTCCTAGTGGTCCGGGAACCTCTCCAATAGCGAACTTAGTTTATTAGAAACCCTCGTATCTATGTACTGACAATTTTATCTCATGTTCGTAATTCAGTGTGGGGGACATTGTGCGAAGTATTGGAATTCTTCAGAGAAGAAAACTCACTTAGATTAGTCAATTAATCCTAACAGTAACCAGTAACCAATTGTAACCAAAGTTTTTCCGGACAACTTTTAAACACTTGAAAAAATAGTGTAGATACTTTCCATGAATCTGCACTGCATTATATATGATTGAATCTTTAACGATGATTTCGAGGTAATTAACTCAAAATCATACAATATAATCCATATTCATGGACTCAAATTTTGTTTTATCTCTGTATATCAGTGCTGTCGTTTCCACTGAAACTGCAGCTAAAATGGGGCAAAAACAACAACCGTTTCTGCAATCATCAGCAAAATCTGGTTGAGAAACTCAACTAGCAGCTAAATGGGGCCAAACACGTCAACTGCCTCCACAATCATGAGTAAAATCTGATTGAGACCCTGCAATCGCAGTTACAGAGGCCCACAGTTTCTACAATCAAGTAAAATCTGATGGAAACACACAAACAGAAGCTAAAGCGGCCAACTGTCGGAGTTTCTACAATCATGAGTAAAATCTGATTGAGGCACACAAACAGCAGCTAAATGGGACCCACCAGTTTCTACAATCATGAGTAAAATCTGATTGAGACACACAAACAGCAGCTAAATGGGACCCACCAGTTTCTACGATCATGAGTAAAATCTGATTGAGACACACAAACAGCAGCCAAATGGGGACCACCAGTTTCTATAATCATGAGTAAAATCTGATTGCGACACACAAACAGCAGCTCAATGGGGTTCACCAGTTTCTACAATCATGAGTGAAATCTGATTGCGAAACACAAACAGCAGCTATATGGGGCCCACCAGTTTCTACAATCATGCGTAAGATCTGATTGAGACACACAAACATCAGCTAAATGGGACCCACCAGTTTATGCAATCATGAGAAAATCTGATTGGGACAGACAAACATCAGAAAATGAGGTTCACCTGTTTCTACAGTCATGAGTAAAATCTGATTGAGACACTCAAGCAGCAGCTAAAGGGGCCAATAGTTTCTACAATCATGAGCAAAATCTGATTGAGACACGCAAACAGCAGTAAGAGGGGGCTCATCAGTTTCTACAATCATGAGTAAAATCTGATTGAGACACACAAACAGCAGCTAAAGGGGGCTCACTAGTTTCTACAATCATGAGTAAAATCTGATCGAGACACACAAACATCAGCAAAATGGGTTTCACCAGTTTCTACAATCATGAGTAAAATCATGAGATACTGAAATAACATCTAAATGGGGCCCACCAATGTCTACATTGAGACACTGAAACTGCAGCTGAAGGGGACCGTAAATGCCACGAGAATGGCAAGCATCAGGAATATGGAAACATGGGTAATATCTAGTTTCAATTTCCTTTGAAGTAACAAAAAAATGATAAGTAGTGGCCCTACCAGTGAAGTAGTTAAATATGAGCAAAATATGGTTGTTGTGGTGCTGTGATGTCTTCATTGTGGTGAAAGCTCGTTCACGCACATTGAAGACAAACCAAATATGGCTTTCTTCAGTCCGAAAATCTTATCTCCTTTCAGCTGACAGTGATTCGAAAAGTCATAGGTACTAACACTAACGACTCCAACACATCCTAGTAAACACCCAGTTCGCTTTGAATGGGGTTTCAAAACAAATGCAGCAAACTGAAAGGATGGAATCTCAAAAGTCAACCATTCGGTTGATATCGTACCACAAACGTGAGAGCAAAATAATGTTTAATTGTTATATCTTAAGGACAAAAGGAGACAAAATTTATGAACGCATTACTATTACTAAAACATACTTAATTGTTGTGTAATTACCTGATTGCGTCTTGCTGTCCGAAGCTTGACAAAACTGCTAAGAACACACGCCCACAAAACCTTCAAAGCCGCTTGGGATGATAGCTCTGGATATTTCGCTGCTAAATAATTATTAGTGAGACTGTAGAGAAATATTATCTGTCCATTGCCCAGGTAACACCTCCTCATTGTGATTTTTGCTGTTAGTAGACAATGTCCGCTAAGGGAACACCTATCTACATTACGAAGTTAAGTGAGCCCCCTGTCTTATCAATACGAACACAAAATAGGGGGACTGCTGCTGCATCCCATGAAGGTCTCAACCCATGGCACCGCAACTTAGTGCAGGTTTGGCGAAAGTGCTGTTAGAATCGCTTCCTAAACCGAAGAGTAGGAAGGTCCTGAAATATTTCCAGACCTTACAGCACTTATTGCAGTCTTATCTATCTAACGGTTTAGACAACTTTCTCCTGAACATATAAAATTTGTCAGGGGAAGGGAACGAAACTGAGCGACAAAAAGGAAGCGGAGCCAGCCACTGCGCCATCCATTTCCAAGAAAATTTTTAAACCTATTAAGAACCATTCAAGGTCACTGGGGTTTCTTTATGTATTTCACCCCGAATATGTTTTATTCTTTGGCAAAGACAAATCAAACTGCTATAATAATGTTAATCATTCGATGCAACTTCCTGCATCCCTAAGGTTCTTTATAACAAAAAAAAAAAAGTTCCAGGGTTTACATTTAGTACGAGTACTAATAATATGTCCGTACCACCAGAAAAATCCTAAAAAATCAATAAGAAATAAAAATAATATAAAAATTAAGAGATTTTGCCATCTGGTTCCTCGTGATCCTATTGTCAGCACTCCCAGTCATTTCATACAGGTGGGCTCACATTGAAAAGCTTGAATACCAAAATTAATAGTGCTATTTCGGTCATTAATTTGCATTCTAAAAATGATGGCTTGCATTAAGCTAGGTGCAGTGTTTCACATAAAAACGTCATTACCAAGTTAAATACCAATAGAATTATTAGAATACAACATTCACCAAACCACTTTTCAAAAAATATATATATATATTGGTTTTGGCACTATCTAATCGATTCACTTGCTTTCAACAGAGCCAAAAAGGGTCCAGTGTTTGTCTCTTGACACCTTGATCCTCAATATTCCGCTATAGATGTGTTAACTGGGAAGAAATGTTTTTCAAAGCATTCCCACATTTCTCGCTTCTACCGAGGATTTGAAACCGAAAATAACAGCTGAGAAGGCACAAGGAATCGCAGTCTACCTGTTATGGAAAACGCAACCTGGGTTTAAGTATAGAAAACCTACAAATAGCAAATCGCACCTGTTTTTTAACGACAAATCACTCTTACTTCCACCTTGCAGGAAACCTCATCCTCTGTGGAAGAGCCTTATCCTGCATCTACATAAGATAACATGTTGACCAGAACTTTAAGAGAATTGATCAATGTTTACTTACATCCAAAAAACATCACGACCCAGCCACACCACAAACTGTAACCGAAAAGGCTTAATGTTGGGAGTTGGGACACATCTGTATTTAAAGCACAGAGCACTGGCCACGCCTCCACTTCCGCGGCCTTTAGGGAAGGCTTACACGTTGAAACCTTAGACATACCGCAGGGTGAAGTGATAGGTCAAAAGTTTTTGTTATGTTTTATAACAGACCCATATGCCTGACGATTTATATTTTGCAAAATCACTGATAATAAAAAATTGATAATGAATTGTGATACTACTAAACTAAACTTACACATTACATAGGTGTACATTAAAATAAAAGGATGAAAGATTATTGGATTTAAAAAAAAAAACTTCAAGGCTGAACAATTTCCAGACTTGTTATTTCTCTTTCATTCGAATTATAATCAGATCGTGAAACCATCTTCAAACATCTACAAGGTGATCTCGAGGACGATATCAATCTTTATAACTAATGTTAATATGAATTCAGATTGTTAAATATTCGAAGAAAATAATTACGGTAATTTTTTTTTGCCAAATTATTATTAATCTTTTTCCTAGAAATGGAACAAACCTGTAAAATAATATGTACATATATTTTTGTTTGTTTGTTCTCTACCCAGACATAAATAACAGGTTATGGAAATCAGATCTAGGTACAATCTCTGAACATCTACAGGGTGATCTTGAGGACGGTGCTATCGAAGTATAATTAGAGGTTAAACGACTTACCTGTAAGGAAGTTCAATCCTCAATTATACGAGATAGCCCCGTCCGAAAAGATCACCACCCGCCCGCCGCTGTTCCCAAAATTCCTCGAGCTGATAATAAACGAAACGTAATGAGGACCTAGGCGGGTCGACGGCAGAAACGGGATAATTATGCAGTTTTTTATCTAAACATTACGCCTCCGAGCTAAAGGAAACGTATACTACAGGGTGATCTTTTCGGACGGGGCTATCTCGTATAATTGAGGATTGAACTTCCTTACAGGTAAGTCGTTTAACCTCTAATTCTTTGTTTCTAGCCATATATTTTTGTGTTACGATGCCTTATCTTGTGTGTATTTAATGTTTCACATTTTTTTTATGACATTCCTTACGTAAAAATACCTAGCACTCACATTTGCTAACTGAGAACGCAATGAAAAGATCTGTTGGACATTTTTGTAATTTTGTTTTACAAGGCGTGAGGAAAAAGTTTGTAAATTTTTGAACATACTTTGTACATTTATTTTATTTATCACTATATATCTGAAAAGATCCGGTAGGACTGAAAATACAAAGCACTTAAGAATCTTTTTTTAACTATTGTTCTATCTATTCGCTCTTGTATATATCTATATTTTTTTAATCTTTACCGTGTGAACATTTGAAAGTTATCTGCTTTTTGGCCTTTTAATACCCCCATGCTACTTCATAGATTTGTTTCTGAAGTATATGAATGCAATTCATCAAAATGTAAGAACGCATGGAGATCCATACTTCAGAAACAGATCTTGAAGTCCTGTGAAGTTCTCCACAAGGTGCTAATACCAGCCATAACTCTTTTACAGGAAAACCACCCTTTTTTCGGGGTGCCAACATGAAGACAACACCTTTTCTCGGGGTGCCACCGTCGAAACCACCTTTTCTCGGGGTGCCACCATCAACATCTTTTTTTTCGGGGTACCAACATCGAAACCACTTTTTTCTCGGGGTGCCACCGTCAAGGCCACCTTTTTTCTCGGGGTGCCACCGTCAAGGGGGGGATACGGCCCTGGCCTTTGTGTCTGTGCAGTGTTTGTGAAAATCGCTCCGCATTCTAACTCAATTTCTGGGGGAAGGCGAGCTCGAAAATTTGTGATCGCTTACAGCAGCAATAATTACAAGGTAGATGATAGACATTAGACAAAGGAATTATCATTACTTTTTGTTTACATAGTTTTTACGCTAAATAACATCGAGAAACGGAAGACCTCCGAGTCGTTGAGACGGGTCGACCGTTGCTCGCGCACGTCTGAATTACAAAATACACAAGGGCGGACTGGTAATACAAATGCACTCTGGAGCAGGGATCAACACTGACTCGGAAAGCGATTGTTTCTCCAGTGAGGATTCGAAAAGGAAAAGAAGTAGCATCAGCCCTGAATGTTTTAAAAAAAGTAAAGTCACTAG
The DNA here is from genome assembly GCA_951848785.1 of Callosobruchus maculatus. Classification (NCBI taxonomy): domain Eukaryota; kingdom Metazoa; phylum Arthropoda; class Insecta; order Coleoptera; family Chrysomelidae; genus Callosobruchus; species Callosobruchus maculatus. Next base: position 180,857 of record CATOUR010000290.1, read on the forward strand.
AAGGACACCGACAAAGTCAATTACATCATCAGAAAATACGGACATGGAGGAATTCAGGGAAATGTTCAAGGAAATGATGCACGAAATAAAGCAAATAAATGAAAATCAGCAGAAGTACAACGAAAAAATGGAACTGCTCGAGAAGGAAAATAGCGAAATGAAGAATCATATTGCAGAGTTAAATGAAAGGGTAGAATACCTAGAAAGGCAGGGTAAAAAGAAAAATTTGATCATTTCAGGCTTGAAAATGAACACAACGGAGGGTGAGACGTTAAAATCTTCACTAGAAGAGTTTATCAAAAAGGAAGTAGGGGTAGAAACAAAAATTAAAGAGGTCAACAAAGTCTCAGAGGAGAAACACATTATAGAGGTCGAGAGTTTGCAAGAAAAAGTGAATATATTGAGGAACAAAAGCAAATTACGTTTTCTGAAAGATCAAATGGTATACATAAACAACGATTTAACGAAATATGAAAGAGAGGTACAGAACATAATCAAAGAAAAGGAGAAGGAGGAGAAAAGCAAGGGAAACGTCACAAAAATGGGTTACAAGAGGCTAACAATAAATGGAGAGATATGGAAATGGAACACCAAAAAACGTATGCTAGAGAAATTTAAACATGGAGGAGGCGTTTCAAAAAACATGTAGAAGAGAATGAAGTGGATAAATCGACGGCTATGGACATGGACAAGCACATACTGAAGCAACAAAAACAAAAGGAAAAAGTCAGACAGCACAAATCTCAGATCAGCTCAATGGATATAGAACAGGACACGAAAAAAATAGGTAAAAGTAAGAGGAACCCTAGTTCGGAAATTAAACTCAAAATTGCAACATGGAACATACGAAGTCTAAATGGGAAAGAGGAGGAACTAGCGGAAGTTTTTGAGGAAATGAATAAAGATATATTGGCCATTACAGAAACCAAAAAGAAAGGACAGGGGACCGAAGAAATAGGGAAAGGACATATGTTATTATATAGCGGCGTAGGAGCAGAGAAAAGAGCAGCTGCAGGTGTTGGATGTGTTATACGAAAAGATATTACAAGTATGGTTACTGGATGGGGCTTTTTATCGGAAAGAATATTGGAATTGGAAATAAAACTTGATGAGAGAACTAATACCAAATTAATTATAGTATATGGTCCAAATGAAGATGCGGCAGTAAATACCAAAGATAATTTTTGGGAGGTTCTAACAGGCATAGCTGAAAACAGTAACGGCAGGTTAATAATACTTGGGGATATGAATGCTAGGGTAGGAAATACAACTAAACAGGACTGGGACATTATGGGTGTACACGGTGAAACACATAAAAATAATAATGGGGACAGGCTTATAAACTTTTGCATCGATAATAATATGTTGATCACAAATACGTTCTTTACTAAAAGAGATATCCACAAATACACACGGGAAGTGAGAAGTAGGAAAGAGAGATCTATCATAGACTATGTTTTGATTAATAAGCCATATAGGAAAGAAGTAATAGATGTACAAGTAAAAAGAGGCCCTGAAATAAATAGTGATCATTATCTTCTACTAGCAAAAATTAGATTGGATACTGAACAACAGAAAGAGAAGATGAAAGTAACCAACGCCATACAGGTCAAAGAAGCCATCAGGTCATACAAGTTACAAGACCAGCAGACTGCAGAAAGTTTTAGGAAAAGGATAGTGTTAAAACTAGAACAGGTCAAAAAGGCAGGATTAGGTACATCACTAGAAAACAGATGGAATTCTTTCAAAGAAACGATACTGTCAGCAGCAAAAGAATCGTGTGGAACCATTATGGTCAGCAGAAATAAAAAGCAAACTCGATGGTGGAACAACGAAATAAGAGAGCAGATCAAAATTAAAAAGAAAAAATGGAAAGAGCATTTGAAAGAAAAAAGTGAAAGAAGCGAGGCTGAATATAAAAATCAAATAAAGAAAGTTAAGGAAATGGTGAATAAGGCTAAAGAAAAAGCATGGGAAGATTTCGGAAGAAAAATGGAACAGGATAGTCACAGCAACAAGAAACTTTTTTATAAGGCAGTGAAGAGTTTGAGAAAAGGAAAAGAATATTCTTTGACTCAGATAAAGGGAAAACATGGAAGATTAATAACTGAAGGAAGTAATGTGATGGCAAGATGGAGAGAATACTTTGATGGCATGCTAAACGTAGGCTACGTGGAACACAGTGAGATAGCAAGTTCTTACATGACAGAAGAAGCATGTGATGGTGTTATAAGTTTAGAGGAAGTTATGGAGGCTATACGTGCAATTAAAAAGGGAAAGTCAGCTGGGCATGATAAAATAACACCCGAAATGTTGAAATATATGGGAATGAAAGGAGTAGAAATGCTAGCAGACATTCTAAATATGGCATGGACGAGCTGCGCTGTGCCTGAAGATTGGAAAATAGGAATCATCGTACCAATATTTAAGAAAGGCGACCCGACAGATTGTGGAAATTACCGAGGTATAACTCTACTCAGCATTGTGTCCAAAGTCTATGAAACGATCCTAAATAAGAAATTGACCTATTATATAGAGCCTACAATAGATGAAGCTCAAAGCGGCTTCAGAAAGGGACATAGTGGCCAAGACCATATTTTTACCATCAAACAGCTGATAGCAAAACTAGGAGTCCAGGACAGACAATCGGCAGTAGCATTCATTGACATTGAAAAAGCCTTCGATCGAGTTTCAAGAAAGGAAATTTGGAAGAGCTTGGAGAGAAGGAATATCCAACCACAACTGATAAAAGCAATAAGAAGTATTTTCTCCAATAACAGGTGCTATGTCAGGAAAGACAACAACCAATCCGAGTTGTTTGAGGTTCAAGATGGTCTCAGACAAGGAGGTGTATTAAGTCCAACACTTTTCATCACAATCATAGATGACATCATCAAAGCTGTAGGGGTGGATGGAAATAAGCTGCATGTCGGTTTCCATAAGATGAGAGCCATAGATATCTCAGAATGTGCATTTGCGGATGATCTGATGATATGTGCTGCAAATGAAGTCAAGTTACAAGAAAACCTAGATAAGTGGAACACAGAGCTTCAAAAGAGGAAGTTGAAAATAAATGTTGCAAAATCCCGGGTTATGATGATTGGACCAGAGAATAAAAATTTATGCGTAAGAATTGGCGGAAGTAAGATTGCACAAGTGGACAGTTTCAAATATCTAGGAGTGTTAATAAACAGAACAGGCTCAGTCGAGGAAGAAATAGAAGATAGAGTCCACAAAGCTACTCAGGTTTACCATAGTTTGAATAGATCTTTCCTTTCCAGAAAAGAAATATCTATGAAAACCAAAATAACAATATATAAAACCATATTTAGGCCTGTGTTAACATATGGAAGCGAAAGTTGGGTCCTATCAAGCAAAATGAAAAGCAGAGTACAAGCTACTGATATGAAATACCTCCGGAGAGTCAAAGGTATTACGAGGATGGATAGGATAAGAAATGAAATCGTACGCGAAGAGCTAGGCGTAGAACATGTTTTAGACTTTATCGAGAAACAGCAGTTAAAATGGTTTGGTCATTTAGTCAGGATGGGGAGTAACAGACCAGTTAAACAAATATGGGAATCAAGAGTACAGCGGAAAAGAACAATACGAGGTAGACCGAAGAAAACTTGGAACGACGAACTAGCTGCTATATTCAACGGACGAAACACTACATGGGCAGAGGCAAGAACGTTGGCGAAGGATAAGAAGCAGTGGGCTAAATTTGTATACTCATAGGTTAAGATAAATTGAAGTGTTAATTTGTAATAGCCTTACACCTTAGGGTATATAAGGCTTTTGATTATATATATATATATGTGAACACTTTTTCGGGGTACACACCCTTGTCTCATGCAAACCAATTGAGCTGCTGGTTGCTATGAGTAATAAAAGTGTTGGCTGGTGGTTCATGACCAAGCAACATTTTTATTGTTACAAATTGGCGCTGCCAACGTGTGGCCAGACATGGGTATGTCTGGGGTTGTGAGTCTTGGAGCTGTCTTGAAGTGAAAATTGGATAACTTTTTCAAAATTCAAAATTCAAATTAATAATTTTCTTGACTCAAAATTCCATTTAATAATTTTCTTTTGATACAGTACTTTCATTTGGCATATATATTTTATTATTCAATTTTCTTTAACTATTATCAGCTTATATTTTTTTGTAGTTTTCAGGGTGATTGTTGCTCCAAATTTCCTATTTTCAAAATTTTTTTTCTATTGAGGTATATTTGAAATCATTTAAATTTTTCTAGTGATTTTTGACTAGTAGTATATTTTATTTATGACTGAGATTTTATTTCCTAATGCATTATTTTTTGTACTGTCTTGAGACATTTCGCGTATGCGTTAATTTATAAATCTGAGCGTATGTTGTAAATGCTTCTCTAAGATATCTGGCGTTTGGACATTACTCACAGGACATAAACACATACCTACAGTTTTTTGTATGGTTTGCTCTTTTTTTGTAGCTATATATTTTGTGTGGTGTTTGGACAACAATTCACTACATTTTTCTTTGGTAATTTCCTATTTAGGTACATTTATTTAGTAACTCATTTATACGTTGAAATTTTCATAAGCTGACTTTAGTGTTTTGTTATTTATAGAAGGGTGGTTATATATGTGCAATTATATACTTGCATATATATTTAATTTTCTTGGTTAACACATAAATTGATGCACACACACACATAGAACATATATTGATATGTCACAAATTTTTTTATGATCTCTTATTAAGTAAATGCTTGTAGGTACTTCGTTTTTTTTTCTGTGTTATGATTGTTTTCGTTCTGGAGTTTTATTGATGTGTAGTTTTATCTGGCAAATATTTTTGATGTTAGTTAGAGCATTTGAGTCTCTGTTTTGTTTTAATTGAAGGACTGATAAGGGCAGTCGCATTTGTTGAGGCCAGATAAATAATTTTAAGGTTTTGAGTATTGCTCCAGAATACTAGTTTCTAATGTTTTCAAGTACATACATGCTCAAGTGTTTTTTTTTTTCATCTTTTGATGAAATGTTTAATATTTTTAGTATTGCACTTCTTGTTAGCTTTTGTCTGTCCATTTTCTAGTTGAGGTCTTATTTAAAGGTAACTATGCCTATCACTAAGCGAGTTCTAATTCAAATACTAATCAGCACTTTTGTTTTGTTACCTGTATAGTTTTTGTTTATAATTCCCTTCTAAAAAATTCAAACGCCCTGCTGTACTGGGCGCGGATGCTTAATGTTTGAAGGGAAAATTTAATTCTCTCCTTAAGCGTTAGCATCCAAAAAGAATTAGCCAGCGCCTCTCAAAAATTCTAGGCAGCAGTAAGAGTCTGCTAATAGATCTCCTTAGGACACTTAAAACCGTTGTTTATCAACCTTATGTATATCACAGTCCCAAAAATTCACACGCCCTGCTGTACTGGGCGCGGATGCTTAATGTTTGAAGGGAAAATTTAATTCTCTCCTCAAGCATTAGTGTCTAAAAAGAATTAGCCAGCGCCTCTCAAAAATTCTAGGCAGCAGTAAGAGTCTGCTAATAGATCACTTAGGACATTTAAGACCGTTGCTTGCAACCTTCTGAAAAATTATGGTCCAAAATTTTTGATATACATACTATTGTGACAATTACTGAACATTTGTGAGCACATTCTTAAGTTTTTACTGATATTTTTGATAGTTTTAAAAAAACTTTGATTATTCGATTTAATTTGTAGTATAAATTGATTACATTTCGTAGTACATTGTAATATATTTTCAGAAATATTATTTGAGATGGAATTTCTCCATATTTTGTGTTAAAGTTTCTTGGATAGAAAGCATTTTCTTTATATGCACTTTCTGTTCACCTGTCTGTCGTAATATGCATTCCTATAAATTTGGCGTATTTCGGGCAGATCTTGAAGCCTCTGGCGTATAAGAAACACTTTTGATATGGTACATTGTATTGTACATTGTTGTTGGTAGATTTCTGAAATCCTATGTTCATTTATGCCATGTCATGTCATTTCAACTTTGTGTGAGCTCATAAAACACTTATTCAACTTTTGAATTTTCACTCATGAATAAAATTATCCCTGATCGTTGCTATCCTCTTGACTGTATCATGGTATGCGTTCCTATAAATCTGCAGCGTATCCGGTGCAGCTTTTGTAGGTTTGCGATTTTCACGTGTGATTTGTTTTCATGGTACTTTTTTAATGTTCATTATAGTAGATTTCTTATGACTTTAAAATGACTTTAAAATTTACGGCTTAAAAAAAATTCACTTAGCTCTCATGAACGAAATTACCCCTGATTGTCTCTATCCTCTTTAGTTATCCTGGTATGCGTTTCTAGAAATCTGCAGCGTACTTGGAATGACTTTTGTAGGCCTGAGATTTTCATGTTTAGTTTCTTTCATATGATCTGTTTATCACAGTTTAGTCTTTTTGAATCACTTTGAATTTATAACTTTACGATTCTCGCTTTGCACTCATAACTTGGTGTGAGTTTGTTACAGTTTTAGTAATCTGATATTTGATGGATTAAAATCTTGGTAACATTTCTTGAAATTTTGCATTTAATCTTCGATTTTTAGCTTACTTGAATCTTATAATTTTTAATCGACTAAGATCCTTGTGCTTACATGCTCACAAATAGTTCAAGCTTTTGATTTTTATTGTATTTGCTTATGCAATCTTTAATAGATTTCCCTGATGAGATCTTAAACTTACACTGATGTTTGAAAATTTTTTTGAGAATCAATTTATTAATGAACATTAGATCTGTGATACTTACTTCACTTAAGCAATTTTGCCTACTTTAAATTGTCACATGATGTATAGTTTTCGCTAAATTTATTTTTGAATTCAATTTGAGGAACAAATTTTCCCTGAATTTTCTTTTCGAGTTGTGTAAACTTTCCCTGAATTGATTTTGGAATGTAATCTTGTTAATCCTTTGTGGATTTATCCTTTTGAATCTAATATGACACAACACCTCTCTCAATTTACTTCGTTGTTTATTATTTGAAAAATTTCATGTAGGTATTTGACTTTGAAATGATATCACTCAAGCACTTGTTTTTCATTGCTTTTTTTTTCTTTGTAGTCTTCTTTTAGACTGCTGGCGCCCAATTTTTTTTTGTTGATCACTGAATCATAATGCTCTTTATCGAATTAGAACATCACTGGATTGCAATTTTTTTTATTAGATCAGAACATTACTGAATTATAGTTAGTACTTGGAAAATATTTTGATCAAAATTTAAATTTTTTTTGGGGATTTCGTAGAAACACTTATGGTGTTACAATTTTTTTTTCATTTAATATTTCATAAATGGAAATAGTTTGGTTTTATACTTATACTTTAGAGATCTGAATTTTCTCTTGAGTCTGTTCAGTGGAATATTTTACAATCTTTTGTTGAGAATATTAAGGTTATCTCTATTTTGTTTGAGTATTACTCATAGTTATTTAGGGTATTTAGATTTTTTATAGGCAACAACGTTGTAGTTATTTTAGAGGCCGTTTCAATGGTACGTGTTGGCGAGTGTCAATACGACAATCTTTATTGATCCTGGACCTGGAAGGATAGTTGTGGGGGGTGACAAAGGGTAGTCAAAATTCTCTGAGGATACTTGACACACACCTGATGTCACTACTGCAATGTATCTGAGCTCCTTCTTCAGGTCGTATGCGGCAGAGCGCCAGCAGCATTATTGAAATGCTAACCCATTCACTGAGTCGCCTGGAGGCAAGCTTCACTTGTCCTCTTTTCAGTCTAGTAACTACTATAAGTTCACTCTTGCTGTTGCAGGCTGCAAGTAAAACTGTGTTTTTTTTCTTTTTTTCCTGCCCTAGAGTCTTCATGACTTCACTTGTTGTGGGGGCGTGGTAGCTTCTGCAGTCCTCAGCTGACAGACGACTGGTGGATGTAGGAAGATTCTACGGCGCAGTTTTAAGATCGATCAGCGAAACGAATCTTCCTAGCCAGTTGGGTACTCTGGATGCTGCTGCATCCTTTACACCTCGTGTAGCCGAGCCTTGAAACTCTTTGTCTTTTGTCAAAGTTTTGACGAGTTTTTTTTCTTTAGGTCTTAAGTATATTAGGGTTCCATAGGTTGCGTACATTTGTCTTTTTTACTTCACAATTTATTATCTTCATTCTGTAGTACATATTCAGTGCAGCTTCACTGTACTTTTAAGCGAGTTGGTGCTATAACCATCCCTCTTGTTTGGTAGACTTGAGGCTATCTCTTTTTCTTCCCATTTCTCTTCCAACATTCTTGTTTTCTACCTGCGCCTTCTTGCTCTTTCATGCACCTTGATAGACTTTGTAGGTTGTAGATTACTGCAACTTCTTGAGATTTGCATGGGAAAGCACGAAAACATAATCTGACTTTGTTATCAGGACCAATGGTTGATTTTGATCCCTCAGTGATAACTTTAACTTTACTTTCTTTTAAAAAAAATTCTCGAATGCTTCTCGATTTTTTTTTTCGTTAAGTGGGGCCGAGTGTAACGGTTCACCCGTTTTCAAAATTATTTTTATATTATTTACTTGGCTACCATATACAAATAGTTTACAACTTCCATTAATAGCAACTGCTTACTCATTGTACTAGTACATTTTTATAACTATTTTGCTTCTCACCTCTACCTTTTTCCCATCTCTACTACCTTCAGGTGAAAATATTACTTTATTATACACACTGCGCAAGTGCTCACAAATTTTGGCAAAGATCTAATGAGTGGGGGGGTATGCTCTCTCTCTCTACCGACGTTAGCTTGTAGATAAAATGTAATGGTTTATTCCTTTTGCTTTCTGAACTCAAACAGTAAAGACATATAGAGTAGCTATGTCTCTCTAAGATAATTTTTGTGTCTGTGCCAAACATGTGATAATCAAGGTAATGATAACGATTTGATTGCTATGGTTTCCCATATTTTCATTGCTTCTGCATATTTATTTTACAGCTATGTGTAGGAATGTGATTTTTCCGATTTATACATTTTTTTATGAACATGTGATGGCGAACATTTCAATCTTTAAATATCAAGTCAATCATACACTGTATATTTATTAATTATCTACCAAAAGAGTCGCTGAACATTATTCTTTGTTTCTAGCCATATATTTTTGTGTTACGATGCCTTATCTTGTGTGTATTTAATGTTTCACATTTTTTTTATGACATTCCTTACGTAAAAATACCTAGCACTCACATTTGCTAACTGAGAACGCAATGAAAAGATCTGTTGGACATTTTTGTAATTTTGTTTTACAGGGCGTGAGGAAAAAGTTTGTAAATTTTTGAACATACTTTGTACATTTATTTTATTTATCACTATATATCTGAAAAGATCCGGTAGGACTGAAAATACAAAACACTTAAGAGTCTTTTTTTAACTATTGTTCTATCTATTCGCTCTTGTATATATCTATATTTTTTTTAATCTTTACCATGTGAACATTTGAAAGTTATCTGCTTTTTGGCTTTTTAATACCCCCATGCTATACTTCATAGATTTGTTTCTGAAGTATGATATGAATGCATTTTATCAAAATGTAAGAACGCATGAAGATCCGTACTTCAGAAGCAGATCGTGAAGTCCTGTGAAGTTCTCCACAAGGTGCTAATACCAGCCATAACTCTTTCACAGGAAAACCACCCTTTTTTCGGGGTGCCAACATGAAGACAACACCTTTTCTCGGGGTGCCACCGTCGAAACCACCTTTTCTCGGGGTGCCACCGTCAAGACAACCTTTTTTCGGGGTGCCAACATCAAGACACCTTTGGAGCACATCCTTTTCTTTGGAAGGGCACCACACCTCTTCCATGCCACCATTATGAACACTTTTTCGGGGTGACACCACCTGAACTCCCTTTGAAGAAGCTAGCCCTTTGGAACACCACCTTCCCTTCGGAAGGGCACCATGAGGACTTCCTTCCGAAGCTAAGTTGTTTTAAAAAAAAATTTAATGTACTGCAGCCATATATTCTGAAATGAATCTTTATTAAACCATTGTTTTCCTATTTTTCGTTTCTTGGCGGCTAACTAGACTCACGCACTCACGCACACACGCACGCACCTACATACCCTTGTCTCATGCAAATTAATTGAGCTGCTGGTTGCTATGAGTAATAAAAGTGTTAGCTGGTGGTTCATGACCAAGCAACATTTTTATTGTTACACAGTCAGGAACCCTACTAAGAGACGTAGGTTTGGTCTGGTCATCGCCAAATACTTCTTGGATATTGCCATGTCAAAACCTGCAAGGGTTTCCTTGGCAAATCGACATCCTTGTAGTTCTTCCCATTGTTTTACCATTTGGGCATAGGAGTGTTTTTTGGCTATTTCCGAAATTGTGGTTGTCGACATTCCAGAAAGGTCACATGGTCCTAAAATTCTTTGGTCAGCGGCCTTCCTGGCTACACCATCCGCTATACGGTTGCCTTTGTTGTTGTTGTGCCCTTTAACCCACCTCAGGACAATATTGTTTTTGTCTGAAGCATGGGCTGAAGATTGGTGGCATTCCGTTGCTAGCCCTGAGGTGATACAAGGTCTTTTCAGGATTAGAAGTGCTTGTCTGCTGTCAGTGCAGATTGCTACAGTTTTGCCAGATACATCTCTCCTGGCTAGTTCATTTGCGGCTATCGATATGCCAGCCAGTTCCGTTTGAACGATACTGACGTGTTTGCCCATAGCCCACCTTGTTCTTAGGTTTAAAGACCTGGAGTATACACCACATCCAGTGCCTTCCCTTGTTTTGGAGCCATCTGTGTATATGTAAATTGCATTTGTCACATTTGGCTCAACATTCTGTTAAATCTCTACTTTGTAGAGTTTCTTAAAAACGAGTGTTGGTTTAATTGAGTTCTGGTTGCTTGTAGCATGGGTAGTGCCTTTAGCGCTTCCTGCAATACCAGCTGCCTCAGTCGTCCCATACCTACATCTGGATTAATACCAACCGAGCGAAGTCGTAACATTGACAGTAACGCAACCTCTTTGATGTAAATATCTAGAGGGGTAATGCCAATTGTTACTTCCCTAGCAGCAGTCGGTGTTGCGCTCATGGCTCCTGTTATATTAATGCAGGCCATACGTTGTATTTTATATAATTTATTAATCGCCGTCGCCTGCAGAACTTTAGGTATCCAGGCAATGGCTCCATACGTTAGCATAGGCCTAATGATTGTGGTATAGATCCAGTGGGTAACTTTTGGCGACAAGCCCCAAGTGCGTCCCACTGTCCGCCGACATTGTTCATAAGCGACATATGCTCTTTTGGCTCTACTATCTAAGTGAGAGTTCCACGTCAGCTTTCTGTCGAGGGTAATACCAAGATATTTCACCTCTTCAGAGATATGTAGCTTGACACTGAGAAGCTCAGGGGAGTTTAGGCCCCTGATCTTCCTTTTTCTGGTGAACAGAACCATCTCAGTCTTCTTGGAATTGATGGACAATGAGTGTTCTAGACACCACTTTTCTATTGATTTGAGTGCTAGTTGGGTACGTTCACCCAATGTGTTCTCAAATCTACCTGTTTGCAGGATGACTATGTCATCCTGCTGTAGTGTAGTGTCCATTGCTATTGAGGTGATTGATGAGGGTATCCAGAACCACGTTCCAAAGCAGTGGTGACAGAACACCTCCCTGCGGACAACCCCTGGTAACAACACCTTCAACGGAAATGTCCTCTACGTTGATTGTTATTGCTCTGTTGGAGAGCATGCTAAGTATCCATTCGCTTACAGTGCTAGGCACGTTCCTAGCCTGGAGTTGCTGGCTAATATTTGGGAATGTTGTTTTGTCAAACGCTCCCTCAATGTCTATGAATACACCAAGGGTGGATTCTTTGTTGTCCAGTGATCTCTCAATTCTGCCAACTACTTGATGTAGTGCCGAGTCGGTGGATCTGCCTGGAGTGTATGCATGTTGATTTGCATGAAGTGGAAAATGAATTAGTACCTCATCTCTTATATACCTCTCGCATAGCCGTTCCATCGTCTTGAGGAAGAACGATGTTAAGCTTATTGGTCGGAATGCCTTCGGTAGGGTGTAGTCCATCCCACCTAGTTTAGGTATGAAGACCACTCTCACCTCTCTCCACCTTTTGGGAATATATTTTAGAGCCAAGGAGGCTCTGAATATTCCCACCAAGTGCGGCATAAGATGTTCCAGACCCCATTGAAGTAGGGCTGGACATATGCCGTCTGGCCCTGGTGATTTGAAGGGGGAGAAGCAGGATATGGCCCAGTTTATCTTTTCCTTACTGATTATTTCTCTGGTGAATTGCCAGTCAATCGGTGAGGGTGTGTTAATGTCTTCCATCCAGTTCGACGTCGCAGTGACAATTGAACCAGGGAAGTGTGTGTCCATCAGGAGCTCGGCACTTTCCCGGAGGTTGGAGGTTTTACTTCCATCCTCCCTTTTTAGAATGCCGATGCACCGATGTGGATCTTTAGAGAGCATTTTTTGCAGTCTGGATGCTTGGGGGAAATCCTCTATTTCTTCACAGTAGGTTCTCCAGGCAGCCCTCTGTTTTTGTCTCCAGACTTTCTTAAACTCTTTGAGGTTGGATTGGTACAAGTCCCAATTCTTTTTGAGTTTGGTACGTTTTGCTTTGTTGTAAGTTCTTCTTGCTGCTCTCCTGAGGTGTTCCAGTTCGCTGCACCACCAAATATTGGTTTTGCCGCCTTCCTGGACCATCCTTATGGGGCAGGATTTTTTATAAGCATAACTTATTTTATCTTGGATAGATATGGTATATCTTTCCAATTCTTCGTTAGTGCACGGAGTCAAAACCTGTTCGTTACGCAGAGCACCTTCTAGGAGTCGATTGTACAGATTTACATCAGTCCTCTTCAGGTTGCGAGACTTTACGAGAGTTTTGAGTTCCAGACTTAAAGTATAATTCAGCCAGCGGTGGTCAGACATCTAAATGTCCTCTGACACCTGCCAGTCCAGAATTCTATTAGAGATTTTGGCTGTTGCCAGCGTAATGTCTATAACAGTTTGGCTGCGGGCGTTAATAAAAGTCGGTTCCGTGCCTCTATTTAAGATTCGTAAATCCTTCTTAACAATATAGTCATAAAGAGACTTACCTCAAGAGTTAATGTCCTGACTGCCCCATCCCAGATGGTGGGAGTTCGAGTCACAGCCAATGACAAGCTCCAATTTCTGGTTGAGGCAGTGGTCTACTAGTTCTTCCAATTCTTTTGTTGGTGGTAGGGTGGCTGCATCTGAAGGAAGGTAGACCGATGCTAGGACCAATGCCCTGTTGTTGCCTCTTTCCCATGGACATTCCAATCTAACCGCAGTTAAATCGGAGGTACAAAATTGTGCCATTGGGGTGACTTTAATCTTCCTAGGTACATATATTGCAGTCCTTGGTTGTAAGTTGCTTGGTAAACTGAAAATTTGACCAGTTAGTGAGCTTAGACCTGTTATTCTGGTCTTTATGATCCAAGGTTCTTGGATTAGTGCTATTACATCCTCCAGCACACCAAGTCGGCGGCATAAAGTTGCTGTCGCCGACCTTTGTTGGAGGTTGCATTGAAGGATATTTACCTTTTTTATGACGTCCTTGCCCATGGCTCAAATGTCATAGATTTGCCTCTTTAGGACTCCATCCCCTCCTCCGTCAGAGGAGGGATGGCGTCCATATGTTCGGGGCCTTCTGCGTTCTCCAAGGGGCTCCTCGGAGTTGGATGTACCCTCATTCGAGGTCCTTGGTTCTGCAGAAGCTCCCGTCCTATTACTAGAGGCTCTGATGGTCAATGAGGTGAACGCATAGCTCAACCTCATCGACCTCTTCTTTAGGACAGCCATATCCTCGTCTCCAACACCGAAGACGAACAGGCGTCCTGGAGGGCTTTTCTTGACCTCATGGTGGAAGGTGCACCACTTGGCTACCGACAGTTCCGGATTTTGCACCGTCAGCCGCCGCAGCACCCTCTCCGGGTCTTCAGAGGTGGCGGTAGCGTCATCCTCCGGGACCCAAAGAGAGGCTTTGGTGAGCTTTGGGAGCTTGTCCAAACTGACGCCCGCCAGTGACGCTTCCTCCCATGGCCTAAGGTTTTTAACAGCCCCAGAAAGCCAATGTAGTGCCCCATCGTCGTCACAGACGATCCTGATGATCTCACCAGAGTGAGTTCACGACTTGAATGTCGGCACTTTGTTTTGGCTGCTGGAGGCCGTCAAGATTAACTTGTCCAGCTCCTTCATTAGCCGTCTTTTGATAAGGCTTGCCCTCTCTACAGATACCTTGCCGTAGGGGTCATCCTTATCCATTATGGCAACCTTAAGATGCTTTAAGGCTGCCTCCGCGAAGGTTTGGGAAGGTGCAGCGGCTTTTGTGTCACTGCGAACGTTCTTAGTCCTTCCCGGCGTGCCCTCTGTGGAGGTGCTTGGGTGAAGGCGTTTCCCAGGTGTCGCTACCTCCTAGCCTCTTTTGGAGGCGAGGTTTTTGCCACCTGACTCACTGGGCGCCTTTTCCTTTAGTTTTGAAGGGGCTGAGGAGGAGGAGGTAGTTCCTGTGGATGCTGCCTCTTTCGCCTGCCTCGCCTTCCTTCTTCTTTTAACCTGCTTGGTCTACCTTGATGATATCATCGTGGTTGGGAAATCGTTCGACGATCACTTCAAGAACCTGGAACAAGTATTTGAGAGCCGCGCCAATCAGGCCTCAAGCTGAGCCCCAAGAAGTGCCATCTTTTCCAGAAGAAGGTGCAATATTCAGGACATGTGGTTTCCCAAGAAGGCATACCAGTGGATCCTCAGAAGATCGAAGCACTAAGAGAATGGCCTGTACCTAAGAACAAACACGACGTAAGAAGCTTCCTAGGTCTGTGTACATACTACCGTCGATACGAGGCTGGATTTGCTACCATGGCCTAGCCGCTGACCAGCCTTACGGAGGAAGGCCGCAGGTTTCAGTGGGGAAACGACTGCCAGCAAGCTTTCGACCTACTCAAGAAGGCTCTGTCGACGGCTCCAGTGCTAAGCTATCCCCTGCCTACTGGCAAATTTGGGTTAGACACCGATGCGAGCAACGTGGGGATAGGTTCAGTTCTGTCGTAGACACAAGATGGTCGAGAGGTGGTGATCGGCTATTTCAGCAAGACGCTATCTAAGCCCGAGAGAGACTATTGCGTCACTCGGAGAGAATTGCTGGCCATCGTCAAGTCCGTGGAGCACTTTTACAAGTACTTGTACGGGAGGAAGCTCCTGCTGAGGACGGACCATGCATCCCTGACATGGCTACTTCGGTTCAAGAATCCAGAGGGGCAGGTAGCCAGGTGGGTCGACAGATTGCAGGAATTCGACTTTGACATCGAACACCGTGCTGGCAAGTCTCATGGGAATGCGGATGCACTTTCGAAGAGACCGTGTCCCGACGACTGTGCTCACTGCAACCGAGACGAGACGAAGGACGCCATGACAAGGAGAACCACCGTTGTGGATGATCGCTGGCAGCTTACCGAGCTCCAGAAAGACCAAGAGGAGGATCCCAGCCTGAAACTGGTCATCGAGTGGAAGAGGAAAAACCAACGACCGAGTTGGCAGGAGGTTTCACCTTACTCTCCTACCGTCAAGTCCTACTGGGCCCAGTGGGACAGTCCGGTGATGGAGGATGGCATCCTGAGACGAATCCTGGAAGACAAGGAAGAGGCCCAGGAAAGAAGACAGACCGTGGTGCCTAGAAACCGCGTGGCCGAGGTACTCGGGGAGATTCACAACGGAACCAGTGGAGGTCATCTGGGCGTGGCCAAGACCCTGGAGAAGGTTCGAGAGCGGTTCTACTGATTTAGGTGCAAGGAAGACGTCAAGAAGTGGTGCAGGAAGTGTACAGTTTGTGCTGCCCGCAACGGTCCACAGAGGCGTAAGAAAGCTCCTATGCGCCCATACAACGTCGGAAGTCCCTTCGAGAGGATCGCTATCGACATAGCAGGACCTTTTCCGGATAGCGAAGCTGGGAACAAGTCCATCGTGGTGGTGATCGACTACTTTAGCAAATGGGTCGAAGCTTACGCTCTGCCCAACCAATAGGCCGCAACCGTTGCTGACGCTCTGGTCAAGGACTGGATTTGCCGTTTTGGAGTTCCGCTCGAGCTGCATTCGGACCAGGGAAGGAACTTCGTGTCTGCGCTCTTCCAGAACGTGTGCAAAGCTTTGGAGATTAGGAAGACTCGGACCACGGCGTTACATCCTCAGTCGGACGGCATGGTGGAGTGTAACGAAATCTTTGTTAATTTCGTTACACGTCGTCTGTGACTCCTTTTATAGATCAATTCTTACAGAATGATATCCTATTGACAGGTAGATATGTGTTCCACGCTTGTGCCTTGCCGTTACGCTATTAAAAGAACCACTTTTCCGCGCCTATTTTTTGTTCTCTAGCCTAACTGGACTATAACACAGACGCGATATGCGACACCGTAAAGGTTGCCAACGAGAAAAGAATGATTACCCAGGGTTGCCAATGTATGAGAATTTAGTAAATATGACTATTGCGTTATTTGTAAAAGTTAACCTTGCAGCGTTGTTAGTTTCATTCTGTTGATGCATTTCTCGTTCCCTATTATGAATTTATTTCATTAATAATAGTAATTCTGTCCCGAGTTGCAATTAAGACTATAGTTACTTTGAGGTTGGGTTGGTAGTACTAGATTGCTGCGGCAACACTGCCATACCTTTGGATGTGAGAGTGAGAGGGGGTAGTCTCTGAGTGAGAGGGACAGTTGTCTATTGCAAATTTGTGAACAATCGGGAAGTATTCCAAGTTTTTGTGACTTCCGACGAAAAATTATAAATAGGCTCGCCCCTCCCTAGCTTGGTGCTTCTTGTCTCTCTGCAGCTGCAACAGGCGAGGTTTGTGTGTCTTCTTGGCCTTCCGCCATCTTTTCAGTACTTTCATGAATTAGTTACGATTTCATTGCCGTGGGGTTGTCTTTGAAGTTTATTCACTCTCCTTTCGCGAGAGTTCTATTTGAAGTCCCTAACCCAATAACACGGGCAATTATTTGTGAAAATTCTGCCATTTCGACATTTTGTTTAACTGCGTAGTGTGCTGTTACAATCCGCGATTGTTTCGTAGTGATTTCGTATTTTGCTAGCATTTTACCGTTGATATCGAACCTTTAGTATCTAAAATCGATATTGTTGATTTGATTGAGTTCATTTTCGAGTTAGGTTGTGAACGCCATACTGTGGTATATATGTGTTTTCAGCTCAAGTGAGTGCATCTGCTTCCCGAAGAAGCCCACCTCGTACTGATGTCGATCTAAGGGAATACAAGCCCCTTTTTCCACCTGCTTCTGAGACCTTGGAAGGACACACAGAGCGTGACTGCAAGCTGTTCCTGCTACTTTGGATATAGAAGGTACGTAAATATTGCTTATTTCAATTTGAACGCCATTTAGGCAGTTGTCGAGCTATTTTACGTACTTTCGTATATAGAGTTTGTAGTCACCCCCAAGTGTGACCTTCAGTCCGCTTTTTCTTTGTTTTTTTTTTTATGTTGTTGCTCATTTGTACTTTTTGAGAGAGAGAGAGAGAGCACACCTTTTTTTTTATTTGGTAGAGTCTGTGTAAAAATTGCTTCGTTATTGTTTCCGCCATTTTGGGCAGCTAATGCGAGCACTTTTGCATAGGTGTCTAACCTTCTTCAGTTTTCTTTGTACCTCGTACAATTTTTAGAGAGAGAGAAAAGCACCTGTCTTTATTTTGGTATAATTTTGATAGTTTTTGAGTGTGCTGACACACACATTTTGCAAATTTTGAGCTGTAGTTTTGCTGTACGATTTTGATAATTTTCCATATTTACAACCGATACAGCCTACCGAAGTACATCTATGTGAGACTGAACGTACTCATAGATTTTTGTTTCCTTTGGAGCTATAATTTTAATATTGAGAGTATTTATTGAAGTATAGTTGCTCGCACCTTGCAACTACTGTGCATATAGTTTCAATTTTCTGGATTACTTGTGATATTTGATTTTGAGACATTTTAGTAAACATTTGTGGGCTTGATAATTTTTTTTTTGTGGTTATACTACCTTTCAAGATTCTAACTTTCTGGAGCACTAGAGCCAGCAGTAGCTTAATAGAATCATAGCCTTGATTTCCTCTTAAATCAATTAAACTGCTTTGAACTTAAGTGAACTATAGCCTTGCTCACTTCAAGACTCATATTTTTAAGTTTCGTTTTAAGTGTTAGACTTGAAAGGCCTATCAAGTATCTAGGTTAGGTGATACTTTGTGGTTACGATATTGGTCCTTTATTTTAAGATTATATTTTAATTATATATGCAGATTTAATTGTGAACCATTGTGGGGAGATATCTGCTATAACTTGGTGTATAACTTTTAAGAAATTTTAGTATAGAATTTAAGCAGTTTGTAAGGGATCTTTTTATTAAATTTAAGCAGATATAGTTTCAGCTAAATTGTTAAATTTAAACAGATATTGTTTCAACTAAATTGTTGAGGAGGGGGCTTTTAATTGTTCTATTCAAAGCCAAGTAGTACGCCTGAGCTTGCATAACCTCCTACATCCTGGGGTTTTGCCATAGAGGGTCCAGACTCTAATCCTTCTTTTTTCTATACTTTGCATGACGGCGGCCGGAAGTGGTGGCCGAGCCAGACCCAGATATCCCTCAGCCTAAAAGGGGGAAGTCTAAGAGTAGGGGTCAGGGCCAAAGGAACCTGAAGAGGCTGCCAGTCATCAGAGGGGACCCTCTGAAGGAGCGGTTAGAAGGAGCCCACAAGCCGACCCAGGAGGAGAAGACAACCTCGTTGAGCAAGCCAGGTTGTATCGCTCACTTAAGCCAGCAGTCCCTGTTTATTATTGTAAATAAGTCATCACTCACTATTCACCATTCAAATAGTTTATATTTAACCACCAATATACTTGTTATTGTTTAATTCTCTTTTGAATATTTTTTCTGAACCCATCCCTTCAGTGTTTCTGGAGAGGTTGGGCAATTTCACTAACTTCCTTGGAGTTTGGAGGTAAAAACTCCTGGCGCCCTTTTTCTTGAGTTTTTGTTGAACCTTAGAGTAATCTCGCGATAAAGGTTAGTGATTTTGCCTGACATCTCTTATAAGAGGAAAAGAATAAGTTGCCAAGGATCCACAACCCACCGTAAGTAAACTGAGCAGCCCAAAGGCACCCCAGTTTAGCTAGATTGGAGGTCTTAACTTAGTTGAACTTTCAATCTAGCTTTACACAATTTGGCGCCCAACGTGGGGCACGATTTGGCGATTTGTTCTTTTCTTTCTTCGAGGCCTGAAGAGAGGTGTAGAGTGAACTTTTGAAGTGAGTTGACTAGAGTCAGTTTTTAATAGTTTGCCTTTATTCAAAATTTTATTGAATTTTGCTGCAGTTATTTTGCCAATATTTCGAATAAATATTAATCTTTTGAATTTATTTTGATATTTTGACATTTAGATTTTCTCCTGATAGTATCACCTTTGAGAACTATTTATTGCGTTCAAGACTTTATCTTGCCTACATTTTTGAATATATCTTGATTATTGATTCCGATTGATTGCCTACATCTTTGAGTATATAGCTACTGATTATTGATTTTTATTGATTGCCTACATTTTGAGTATTTTTGACTTACCGAATATTTTCTGATTATTACCCATTTATCTTGCTGATTTTGAGTATTTGTGAGTTATTGAATATTTTTGATTATTGACCATTTATCTTATTGACTGCTGTGAGCAGTATATCTTTTGTCGACTTTTGATTACTGATTGATTTAGATTTTGACTCCCAAAATGGACGCAGGTCATTTATTGAGTGCAGAACTAGACTATGAACTCCGTGTGAGAGGTATACAACCATCTGGTAGTATGGATGACAAACGAAAGGTACTGAGAGGGTTGTTCAGTCAAGAACGAGCTCACAGATCTTTCATTGAGTCATTTATAGTTCAGCCTCATGATGACGATGTTGATGCAATCAAAACGTCATTGACCGATTTAGAGCAAAAGATAGCAGCCTTTGTCAGTGCTACTGGTAGTTCTGAACACAAGAGGCTTGTATCTCGTTTGACCCATGTTTCTGGTAGGATCAATCGCTTAAGAACCGATGATGAAAGTCAGGAAGCCATGAAGCAACGTTTGCTTCTGCTTCTTTTAAAATTGGAAGCTGAGCTAGATGAAAAGGTTGCACCTGCAACTAGCACTCCAGTGGAGAGAATGCCTCCAGCTCCAGTTTTCTCAAACCCCAAGCCTGTGTTACCATATAAGTGGAATTTGTGTTTTAAAGGGACTTCAAATGAGTCCGTTGTCTCCTTTTTAGAAAAGGTTGAGTCCATGAGACTATCCCGCTGTGTACAGAAAAATGAACTATTTCTTTCAGCTGGTGATCTATTCAAGGATAAAGCTTGGATTTGGTTTAATGTTAATAGATCTAGGTTTTCAGACTGGGACAGTTTGGTTGCTAAGTTGAAGGAAGATTTCTCGCCTTATCAGTATCAGGAGGACCTGATGCAGGAGATCAATAATAGAACTCAAGGTTCTGATGAACGAGTCTCTTTATATATTTGTGCTATGGAGGGGTTATTTAACCGTCTCCCTGAAAAACCTGATGAGAAGACCATAGTCAACAAAATCAGGCGCAATCTCTTGCCATTTTACGTAGCCCAACTAGCCCTTCATGACATCAATACAGTGTCAGAGCTGACAACTCTGTGCAAAAAGCTAGAGGAGTCTAGAAGTTGGTCCAATAGGTATAAACCTCCTATTCCTAGTAACTCTAGTTTCTTAGAACCAGACTTAGCCTGCCCTTCAACATCTAGGGGTTATCCCAGAGAAAACAGAAGGATATTTAACAGTAAGTCCTTGGGTGTTTCTTCTATATCTAAGGACGAGTGTTGGAATTGTCATCAAACTGGACATAGGTATTCCAAATGTTCAAGTCCTAGAACAAGATTTTGTTTTGGTTGTGGATCACAAGGCGTGATTAAGACCAAGTGTCAAAAGTGTTCGGGAAACGGGCAGGGTGGTTCCGCAAGACTGGACAACGCAACCACCCCAATTCAAGGTCCAGTGCAGACCGAAGCTCCGACTCAGTCGCCTTCAAACAGACGAAAAAAGTCCCAGAAAGGAGAGCC
This sequence comes from Callosobruchus maculatus, assembly GCA_951848785.1. Lineage (NCBI taxonomy): Eukaryota > Metazoa > Arthropoda > Insecta > Coleoptera > Chrysomelidae > Callosobruchus > Callosobruchus maculatus. The sequence goes on from CATOUR010000290.1 coordinate 201,968, forward strand.
AAAACAGAAGTAGAGTTTGTTCCTCCTGTAGAGAATCCGAACCCTTGTACCTTATTGGAAGACCCATGTAAGAAGGTCTGTCCCATGTTTGTGTCCAAACCTGGTGATGAAAGACCATATCTTGAAGTCCAAATCTTAGGTGAGACTTTTATAGCTCTTGCTCATTCTGGCAGCAGTGTTTCAATTTTGGGAAACTCTGGTTTTGCCTTGCTTGAAAAATGGAATGTGAATCTTTCTTTAGATTATTCTCTGCAAGTGACAACTGCAGATGGTGTCCCACAGGCTACTATTGGAAAATTTACTGTACCCATCACTCTTGGTAACATGACAAGGGATGTACAAATTTGGGTAATTCCGTCTATTAATTATAGTCTTGTTTTGGGTATTGACTTCTTAAAAGCTTTTAGAGTTCATGCCAATTTTTCAGATAATCAGTATCAGATGTCAGTTTGTGTGGTGAACACTATTTGTCCTGCTGAAAATCTGAATTCCCAACAGAAGGCCAAACTTTCAGAAGTAATTGACCTATTTAAGTCAATTGGCCCTACTGACAGAATAGGAAGAACTCACCTTCTGACCCATCACATTGATACTGGTCAAGCCAAACCAATTAGGCAAAGACAATACCCTTTGTCACCAGCAATGCAGAAACATCTTGACAAGGAAATCGATCAGATGTTAAAGCAGGGTCTTATTCAGAGATCAAATTCCGAGTGGTGTAGTCCACTTTGGCTTGTGAAAAAGCTTCTGGAGAGTATAGAATCTGTTTTGACGGACGCAAGCTTAACTCTGTGACTTGTAAAGATGCATATCCTATGCCCCTCATTGACTCAGTGATTAATAAGTTGAGAGATGCTAGATTCTTGTCATCAATTGACTTAAAATCTGCATTCTTTCAAATTCCTTTAGATGAGAAATCAAGACCGAAAACTGCTTTTGCTGTTAGAGGACGAGGACTTTTTGAATTTTGTGTCATGCCCTTTGGTTTATCATGTTCCGCTCAGAGCATGTGTCGTTTGATGGACATGGTTATTGGTCCAGCATTAGAACCTTATGTTTTCTATTACCTTGATGACATTGTAATTGCTACACCAGATTTTGATTTGCATTTAGACATTTTGAGAAAACTTTTCGAAAGATTGAAACAGGCTGGTCTTACAGTTAACTTTGAAAAATGTGAATTTTGCAGACCCTCATTGAAATTTCTTGGTTTTGTTGTTGATGAGAAAGGCCTTCGTACAGATGAATCTAAAGTATCCGCTATTGTTGATTATCCAGTCCCTAAGACCACCACCCAAGTTAGACGTTTGATCGGTTTAGTTGGCTACTACCGACGCTTTCTAAAAAATTTTGCCTCAATCTGTAGTCCCATTTCTGACCTTTTGAAAGGACGAAAAAAGGGTCAAAGCATTGAATGGACAGAGGAAGCTGATCGTGCATTTGCTCAGATCAAGGAGAGCCTAACAACTGCTCCAGTCCTAGCTTCACCTGACTTTTCAAAGCCTTTTATTTTATATTGTGATGCTTCAGATACCGGAGTTGGTTCTGTATTATATCAGGAAACTGATGGTATAGAGCATCCTATAGCCTATGCTAGTAAAACCCTGAATAAGTGTCAGAGGAAGTATACCGTTACCGAAAAAGAGCTGTACAGCATTATTGTTGCCATTGAAAAGTTTAGGGGATACATTGAGGGCACACATTTTACTGTAATAACTGATCATGCTTCACTGATTTGGTTAAACAATATGAATAACCCTAGTGGCAGACTAGCCCGTTGGGCAGTTAGACTTTCTCAGTTTGATTTTACAATAGTCCATAGAAAGGGATCCCAGAATGTAGTGGCTGATGCCTTATCTCGATCAGTAGCAGTTCTTAACTTAGATACAGTAAAACTTGATGGGTGGTACACTAAAATGATTCAGAACGTCCAAGAAAAGCCTGATGATTATCCTTCTTATAAGGTAGAAAATGGCATTTTGTATAAACATATATTTAGTAGAGATCCTTTAGTGAGTAATTTAACAGACTGGAAGATTGTGGTGCCTCGAGCACATCGTAAAGAAGTCATTAAAATGTATCATGATAATGAGACCGCTGCTCATTTAGGTGTTTCTAAGACCATTTCTCGTATATCAGAACTGTATTATTGGCCATTTCTTCATAAAGATGTATATAGATATATTAGGAATTGTAAGACTTGTGCTAGTTGTAAAGTTTCTAATCTGCCTAAAGCAGGTTTAATGGGCTCATATAAAAACATTAATTTTCCGTTTCAATTGGTCAGTTGTGATCTTTTAGGTCCTTATCCTAGATCTAAAAGTGGGAATCAATATCTTTTTGTGGTCATAGATTGGTTTACCAAATTCACTTTAGTTCAGCCCCTTCGTAAAGCTACAGTCCAGCACATTAATAGGTTTTTAGAGAATAATGTTTTTCTCATATTCGGTGTGCCTCAGATTATAGTATGTAACAATGGACCTCAGTTTAGGAGTAAAGATTTCAAAAACCTTATGGAGGAATATAAAGTTCAGAAAATATGGTATAATGCCAGGTATCATGCACAAATTAACCATACAGAGCGTCAGAATAGAGTTATTATCACAGCCATTAGGTCATATATTAAGGAAGATCAGAAAACTTGGGATCAGTCTATTTTCAAAATTGCTCAGGGTTTGCGTTTAGCAAAACATGATGTGACTGGGTATTCCCCAGCTTTCTTAACTTTCGCTAGAAATGTTCCTGTTTCAGGAGACTACTTTGGAAAGATTTCTGATAATGCCAGGAACATTGTTGAAATTTCTGACAAGAATGCCAGGTTAGATGATGTTCAGGGGATGACGGAAATTTTTTCGAAGGTTCGAGAACGAATCAAAAAGGCTTACCTTCGCAATGCTGAAACTTATAACCTAAGGCGTAGGCCCGCCCAATTTTCTGAGGGTGAAAAGGTTTGGAAGGTTAATTATGTGTTATCTAAGGCTGCTGATCATTTTAATGCTAAATTGTCTCCCAAATATGTTCCTTGTATTGTTAATAAGGTTTTGTCCCCTTTGGTATATAATTTGGTGGACAAGTATGGTAATGACTTGGGCAACTGGCATGTCAAGGATCTTAAAAAGGATGATACAGGGCTGGATTCTGATGATGATCCAGATCCAGTTCCAGACTTGGAACCAGCCTCTGAACTAGAGTCTGAAGCCAGTGATGATGGGGGTTAATTGCCACGTCTTTAAGGACTTTGCCCTGCTGATAGGGGCTGGCATGGTATGTTTGTGGGGATAGAAGTGCTTCTTTCTGCTCAAGCATCAGTGCCTGAGGAATGCTACAGCACCGGAAAATTACCGGGTGGGAGTACAAGTCTTCCGACAGGCTACTTATGGACGAAACAACATCTTTGTCTAATCACCTTAGGTGATTTACGTCCAAACAGCATTGCTGATAGCATCAGTATGCAAGAGTGTCGTTAGGGATTGTTATTGTCTGGTATGGTTATCATTTTGTATATGGTGTATAGATTTGGTTTAGGTTCTTTGTTGTAGATACGACTAGTCATAGCGTGAAATGTGACTTGTCATTTTGCTGAACAACTCATGTTTGATATTGATCATTACTATTTTGTTTTTTTTCCTAATGACTCATTTGCTTATTTGAGTGCATTAACCGATTTTGTCGTTTGTATATAAGTTCCCGGATTTGACATTATAGTTATTAGGTATAGTGTCCTGAATGTGAATAGGCACTTTGTACATTAGTTCCCGGATTTGACAGTTTAGTATAGTGACCTGAAGTGAATAGGCACTTTGTATATTTGTAAATTTCTGATATATGCGAGGATCTCTCCAGTCATGCCTTCAGTAGATCCGCTGTGGTATTTAGGTTAGGATATGTTAGGTTATTTTGGGTTAATATTATTGACATTCTCACCTTAGTTGTACTTGGGTTAGTGTCGGTTGTCATAATGCTTATGTATAACCTCTGCAAGGTTTGTCAGTCATTTTCTTTTGTGCTCGTACTGTGGTATTCTCTAATTTCAGGTTGATTAGTACCTTCCTCTGTAGTTTAGCATCAGTTAGTTTGAAAATTCTCGAATGGCTTCTCGAATTTTTCCTGGTGGGAGGGATGTGTAACGAAATCTTTGTTAATTTCGTTACACGTCGTCTGTGACTCCTTTTATAGATCAATTCTTACAGAATGATATCCTATTGACAGGTAGATATGTGTTCCACGCTTGTGCCTTGCCGTTACGCTATTAAAAGAACCACTTTTCCGCGCCTATTTTTTGTTCTCTAGCCTAACTGGACTATAACACAGACGCGATATGCGACACCGTAAAGGTTGCCAACGAGAAAAGAATGATTACCCAGGGTTGCCAATGTATGAGAATTTAGTAAATATGACTATTGCGTTATTTGTAAAAGTTAACCTTGCAAAGTTGTTAGTTTCATTCTGTTGATGCATTTCTCGTTCCCTATTATGAATTTATTTCATTAATAATAGTAATTCTGTCCCGAGTTGCAATTAAGACTATAGTTACTTTGAGGTTGGGTTGGTAGTACTAGATTGCTGCGGCAACACTGCCATACCTTTGGATGTGAGAGTGAGAGGGGGTAGTCTCTGAGTGAGAGGGACAGTTGTCTATTGCAAATTCGTGAACAATCGGGAAGTATTCCAAGTTTTTGTGACTTCCGACGAAAAATTATAAATAGGCTCGCCCCTCCCTAGCTCGGTGCTTCTTGTCTCTCTGCAGCTGCAACAGGCGAGGTTTGTGTGTCTTCTTGGCCTTCCGCCATCTTTTCAGTGCTTTCATGAATTAGTTACGATTTCATTGCCGTGGGGTTGTCTTTGAAGTTTATTCACTCTCCTTTCGCGAGAGTTCTATTTGAAGTACCTAACCCAATAACACGGGCAATTATTTGTGAAAATTCTGCCATTTCGACATTTTGTTTAACTGCGTAGTGTGCTGTTACAATCAGCGATTGTTTCGTAGTGATTTCGTATTTTGCTAGCATTTTACCGTTGATATCGAACCTTTAGTATCTAAAATCGATATTGTTGATTTGATTGAGTTCATTTTCGAGTTAGGTTGTGAACGCCATACTGTGGTATATATGTGTTTTCAGCTCAAGTGAGTGCATCTGCTTCCCGAAGAAGCCCACCTCGTACTGATGTCGATCTAAGGGAATACAAGCCCCTTTTTCCACCTGCTTCTGAGACCTTGGAAGGACACACAGAGCGTGACTGCAAGCTGTTCCTGCTACTTTGGATATAGAAGGTACGTAAATATTGCTTATTTCAATTTGAACGCCATTTAGGCAGTTGTCGAGCTATTTTACGTTCTTTCGTATCTAGAGTTTGTAGTCACCTCCAAGTGTGACCTTCAGTCCGCTTTTTCTTTGTTTTTTTTTATGTTGTTGCTCATTTGTACTTTTTGAGAGAGAGAGAGAGAGCACACCTTTTTTTTTATTTGGTAGAGTCTGTGTAAAAATTGCTTCGTTATTGTTTCCGCCATTTTGGGCAGCTAATGCGAGCACTTTTGCATAGGTGTCTAACCTTCTTCAGTTTTCTTTGTACCTCGTACAATTTTTAGAGAGAGAGAAAAGCACCTGTCTTTATTTTGGTATAATTTTGATAGTTTTTGAGTGTGCTGACACACACATTTTGCAAATTTTGAGCTGTAGTTTTGCTGTACGATTTTGACAATTTTCCATATTTACAACCGATACAGCCTACCGAAGTACATCTATGTGAGACTGAACGTACTCATAGATTTTTGTTTCCTTTGGAGCTATAATTTTAATATTGAGAGTATTTATTGAAGTATAGTTGCTCGCACCTTGCAACTACTGTGCATATAGTTTCAATTTTCTGGATTACTTGTGATATTTGATTTTGAGACATTTTAGTAAACATTTGTGGGCTTGATAATTTTTTTTTGTGGTTATACTACCTTTCAAGATTCTAACTTTCTGGAGCACTAGAGCCAGCAGTAGCTTAATAGAATCATAGCCTTGATTTCCTCTTAAATCAATTAAACTGCTTTGAACTTAAGTGAACTATAGCCTTGCTCACTTCAAGACTCATATTTTTAAGTTTCGTTTTAAGTGTTAGACTTGAAAGGCCTATCAAGTATCTAGGTTAGGTGATACTTTGTGGTTACGATATTGGTCCTTTATTTTAAGATTATATTTTAATTATATATGCAGATTTAATTGTGAACCATTGTGGGGAGATATCTGCTATAACTTGGTGTATAACTTTTAAGAAATTTTAGTATAGAATTTAAGCAGTTTGTAAGGGATCTTTTTATTAAATTTAAGCAGATATAGTTTCAGCTAAATTGTTAAATTTAAACAGATATTGTTTCAACTAAATTGTTGAGGAGGGGGCTTTTAATTGTTCTATTCAAAGCCAAGTAGTACGCCTGAGCTTGCATAACCTCCTACATCCTGGGGTTTTGCCATAGAGGGTCCAGACTCTAATCCTTCTTTTTTCTATACTTTGCATGACGGCGGCCGGAAGTGGTGGCCGAGCCAGACCCAGATATCCCTCAGCCTAAAAGGGGGAAGTCTAAGAGTCAGGCGGTCAGGGCCAAAGGAACCTGAAGAGGCTGCCAGTCATCAGAGGGGACCCTCTGAAGGAGCGGTTAGAAGGAGCCCACAAGCCGACCCAGGAGGAGAAGACAACCTCGTTGAGCAAGCCAGGTTGTATCGCTCACTTAAGCCAGCAGTCCCTGTTTATTATTGTAAATAAGTCATCACTCACTATTCACCATTCAAATAGTTTATATTTAACCACCAATATACTTGTTATTGTTTAATTCTCTTTTGAATATTTTTTCTGAACCCATCCCTTCAGTGTTTCTGGAGAGGTTGGGCAATTTCACTAACTTCCTTGGAGTTTGGAGGTAAAAACTCCTGGCGCCCTTTTTCTTGAGTTTTTGTTGAACCTTAGAGTAATCTCGCGATAAAGGTTAGTGATTTTGCCTGACATCTCTTATAAGAGGAAAAGAATAAGTTGCCAAGGATCCACAACCCACCGTAAGTAATCTGAGCAGCCCAAAGGCACCCCAGTTTAGCTAGATTGGAGGTCTTAACTTAGTTGAACTTTCAATCTAGCTTTACAGGAGAGGATGAACAGGATGGTGAACCGGTATTTGGCCAAGGTTGTCTCCGACCACCAACGAGACTGGGACAGCTGGCTCCATCTGTTCCTGTTTGCGTACCGCTCGGCAGTCCATGAAACCACGGGAGAGACACCGGCCAGTATTCTGTTTGGGCGAGAGCTCAGGCTACCCTGTGACCTCATGTTTGGCTGCAAACCAGGGGACGACGTGGCAGGCGAAGATTACGTTGCCAACCTTCGCAGGAGAGGCCCACGAGAAAGTTCACCGTAATATTCGCACCGCAAGCGACCGCATGAAGATACGTACGCGTCGGGTCCAGCAAAACAGCGTACCAACCTGGAGACCTGGTCTGGCTGTACAACCCTCAGAAACGCCGTGGCTTGTCACCGAAGCTCCAGAGTTCCTGGGAAGGCATGAGGTCGTCAAGAAGATCAACGACGTAGTCTATCGAATCAAGAATGCCAACGGTAGAAAACTCAGAGTCGTACACTTCAACAGGTTGGCTCCGTTTGATGGAGATAATGCCGAGGCGCAAGTTAGAGAACTTAAGCAACCCCACCCAGAGCTGAACTTCAAGGATTTCATGGCCACTCACACGGGTACGGCGAAGGCTAGGTTTGGCGTGACTCGTGAGGAACATCGAGATTTGTTCACGGTGTTGGATGAGTACGCGTTGGCTCATTGTGTCGCAAAAGACCTCCGGGTGTCCCGAGGGATTGCCGGGGAATTCCAACACCTGTTTGGCCAAGCGGACGAGCTGAAGAGACAGGGTGGACGAGTCGGACAAGTGCTGGAGTTAAGAAGTGACCAGAGGCGACTCTTATACTTGATCTCGAAGGAGAAGTCCTATCAGAAACCGACGTACCGGACTGTATGGGAGGCACTCCTGGACCTCAGAGAGAAGCTGCTGACCGCAAATGTTTTGAAGCTGGCGATTCCTAGGCTAGCTTGCGGACGGGACGGCCTGGATTGGTGGATCATCCGAAACATGCTGGAAGTTCTCTTCAGGTTCACGGGAATCGAAATTCTGGTCTGCAGCTGAAACCCGAGAGGACCGACAGAACACAGAACCGTGGATTGCTTCTTTTACCAAATTTCTGGCTGCAAGAGGGGCGTACTGTGTCCATTCAGACATGAACGTTTCGGGGACGAAACGGCCTTAAGGAGGAGGCAGTGTGCCAGTCCAGCCCTGGACATCCGGCCATATACGTGAAGTCTAGAAAAATTCCTTCTCGTACAATTGATAATGATCGCGAGCTGTCGCCAACGTTCCAGAGATGGCGCCACCGAGCATAAAAGCGCCGTCACACGAGAAACGAAAAGAGTTAGAGTCAACAGTCAGTGCAGTGCAGTAGTCCGCGACGTTCCAGTGGCGCGCGCGAAACAAATGAACTGTGACATAAATTAGTGAAGTGTAGGACCAATATAAATTAGTGTAGCGACTTTAGATAAATTAGACTGTTAAGTATTAGGCTAGGCGTAGTGTACATAGTGAAAATAAATAGTGACATCCGTACCAAGTGTTTCCTTGCCCAATCAGACTAAAGACTTGTAATACTATTTAATATACCGTGCTATAAATTTTACCGCAGGGATCGTGGGACGAGGGGAGGAGGCGTTGCAGCATATGTGAGGGCATCGCTCATGTGTGAGATGTTGGATGAGACTCCCGAAATGAAAAGTGGTTTGGAATATGCTCTGATAAAAATTAAGTCTCAAAGATTTGTTTTCATTGTCGGAGTTTTTTATCGTCCACCCAATATTTCAATTAGTGATACAATTGAAGATCTTGATAACATTTTAGCTTTGACCTGCCATACAGTAGACTGGTTTACTTGCTTGGGAGACTTCAATATTAATTTTTTTAATAACCCTATTATGCAATGTTTTGAGTCATTTGGTTTCTCTCAAATATTAAATATTGCAAATAGAGTTATGTGCACTTCGTGTTCATTATTAGACCCCATCTTTTGTCCCAGATAAAGAATCAGTTGAATCATTTGGTACTATTCCCGTTCATAACATTTCAGATCACGATTTGACATTTTTCAAAATGAAGTTTACACTTCCGAATTCAGGCTACGAATCATGCCCTAAATTTATTGAATACAGATGTTTTCGGAACTTTGATATAGACAACTTTTTGACAGATTTGACCTCGCTTCCTTGGTTCAACATCATATACGCGACAGATTTAGATGACAAGATAGCATTGTTTAATGAGTATACACTTAATATATTTAATCGTCACGCACCTTTTATACGGAGAAAAGTCACAAAAAAAACCGCACCTTGGATGACGGATAACTTAAAACGTTTACAAAGAGAGAGGGATAATGCCTTGTCTAAGTTTAAAAAATCCCAATCTCCAACCGACTTTGATAGGTATAAGCAATTGCGAAATTATACCTTGTCCGTCACAAGAAATGAAAAAAAGCCTATCTTGAACAGATTATCCAACAGAGTAACCCAAAAAAGGCTTGGAAAACTTTAAAATTGATGTGTTCATATTCTAACAACCCTGCAGCTTTGCCTGTCGACTTATTAAACCCCATTTCATTAAACAAGTTTTTTCAGAATACATACGGTCAGTTACGAATGATCGCGATAACAAAATAGAATTTTATAGCAATAATATGTACAATGAGAGTCTAAGGTTTACATTCCGCATGGTTACCGTAGACGAAGTTAATAGATTCTTGAACAGTATTAAAATGGAAGTATTGTAGTCCTCTTGTAGATAAGTATGTAGTGCATATTATGAATTGTTGTATTGAGAAGTCATATTTTTCTAGCTTGTGGAAGCGGGCTATCGGCTTACCGATTCCAAAAAAATCAAATCCTCAAAGTTTTTCGGATCTGAGGTTGATCAGTTTAATACCAGCTGTGTGCAAGATTTTCGAAAAATGTCTTTATCAACAAATTTATGAATACTTCACGGTAAGTAACCTTTTACCGGACAACCAGTGTGGCTTGCGCTCGGAGAGAAATACAGAAACTGCATTAACGACTGTTACAAACGACATAATATCAGCGCATGATCAAGGTCTTTGTACAGCTCTGGTTTTGCTTGACTTTTCAAAGGCATTCGACACCATAAACCATGAATTGCTTTGTATGAAACTAAAATATTATGGATTTTGTGATGATTCTGCTTATTTGATCTGGATCTATTTGTTGAAACGTTCACAAATAGTTCGTGCTAACGGAATTTATTCGTCTTCCATAGATGTCCTTTCTGGAGTTCCACAGGGATCCATTTTAGGACCATCCTTTTTTATAATATATACTGCTGATATTATCAAAAGCGTTGATGCATGTAAAATACAAGCTTATGCTGATGATACTCAGTTATATCATAGCTTTCATTCAGTTCAAGTGACCGATGCTGAGGATAAGTTAAAAAAGGATTTAATTAAGATTAAAAAATGACTCACGAACATAATCTAAAGCTAAATTCTGACAAAAGTAATGTTATATTTTTTGCTCCTAAAAGCAAAGTAATCTCTCTGAAAAGCAGTATGTGTCTTAAAATCGATAAGAATGTATTAACTGTAAAGGTTACTGCTAAAAATTTAGGTTGGTATTTGGATTCTGATATGCGCTTCTGTCATCACATGCAAGTATAATAGGAAAAGCATATGTATCATTGAAACTCATTTGTAGTAATAAACATTGCCTCAGTATATTTCATTTCATTTTAACTATTGTTACTATATATGGTCCATGTTTAACTCAAATATACACCCGGAGAATTCAAAAGGTTCAGAACAGCTGCTGCAGGCTGATATTTGGTATAAGGAAATATGACCGCGTCAGCCATAAAATTAATGAATGTGGTTGGCCGAACACACCCGCAAAGTGCTGAATGCCTCCAACTCTCCCAGTATCACTGGGATCAAAATTCATCTCTAGAGAAACCATCCACACAAAAATACTAGATTTCGGTACAAATTTGCCCTACCTCAGCACAGTACAGCATTATTTCAACGAAGCTTCATCTACAATGCTATTCGTTCATACAACTCGCTTCCTGAGGAATTCAAACGTTTAAATATAAATAAATTAAAACATAAGTTAAAAAAGTATTTTATGAACCGTCAGATGTCTTTTAGAAACGCCATTTGAAAATGATTTTTAAGAACCGTGCAGGTATATGCAGCAAGATATGCATAATTGGATGATAACAAATACATATCTACTATAATTTAAGTACATATAGTATGTAAATAAGTAATATAAGTTCTGGATTGATTTTGTCTTGACTTTTATCAATTTAATATGTGCTAGCTACAATCTATTTTTTCAATAGGAATTGTATTATAGGGTGGTAAGCCCACTGATGGTTAAGTAGAGTAGCCGTGGCTAGACTTCGCCATCAGTCTATCGTATTAATTACAATGTATATATATAATATGAGATAAAAGACAATTTATTATACAGAAAAAAAACAAAAAAGTGCAGCCCGGGCTCCGACACAACGAGCTGCTGTTCCATTACCCAATGACTACTCCTCACACCGTGAGGTGAGCAACCACCGCGAGAGAATCGTGCGCCCTGAGTAGACGAAGGGACCCAAGGATGACTGCCTTTTGCATTCTGGCGGCTAAGACGTGCGCCGCCGCACGGCATACCGGTATTTTGCGCAGTGCAGAGAGCAGCGTATTCCTCATTCCACCTAAGGATCCAATGACCATAACCAGCAGACAGTGTAGTCTGGCCAGAGCCTGCGAAGTTGACCGAGCAACTCCTGATATTTGGTCCGCTTTCCTCCTCCTTAGAGACGATGTTCACCTCGGCAGGCGCCGAAAACTCAATAACGAACTTCGTCTTCTGTTGCTGGTCGAGAAGGACTATGTCGGGCTTGTTTTCATGTACAAGCTCGAGCGTGGGGAACGAGAAGTTCCAGTAAATCCGGCATCTCTCTGCACAACGGACTCTATATCCCCTGGAGCGTATGGCACCACCGGTGTCTCATCGATACCGTATGAGTGCCTTAAATGATAGTAGAGCAGTCGTAGAGCCGCGTTGTGCCGATGGACGTAAGCCGTGCCAGCGTACGTCTTACACGCCGAGAAGAGATGCATAAGCGCCTCTGGCGCCTCTCGGCAAGCTCTACAACGGGTGTCGGGTACATCTACACCCATAACCCTTTTACGGTACACCAAGGTGTTGAAGACACCGCCTTGGCAAGCCATTATAAATCCCTCAGTCTCCGACTTCAACCCACTAGACCTTAGGAAAGAGAAGGTCAACTGCTCAGACAAGCCATGCTCTTCTAGATGTTTGTAGAAGATTCCATGCATTGGCTTATTTTTATGAAGTCTTAAGAGGAAGTCGACTTCGGCAGTTTTAATGTGGGATTTTAATTCTGCGGGAGCAAGTTGCTTAATGGACTGCTGACACCTCCGCTTAAAGTGTGAGGCTGAGCTCCTCGGCTGCTCGTTTCGCTGCGCTAGAAAGAAAGGCTCCTTTACCCGCATTATCGTGCTCTCGCACAAGGCGGACCAAGGGATCGGTGCTGCTCGTTACATAGCAAGCAGTGGCCAATACTACCCTGTTGTGCAGACGCTCCAAACTCAATCGTTCACGCCCTCCCAGGTGTCGCGGGAGGTATATTTGCGGGACAGAGGACTCAGGATGCAGACTTCTACCCATATTCCTCCTTTTGCTGGTCTTCGTGTCGATTTCCTTCAGCTCGTTCACTTTCCAGTGTATAGCACCAAAGGTGTATAATAACAATGGGACCGCAAGCATGTTTGTGGCAGCGACTTTGTTCTTGCCGGACAGTTCTGATGGCCAGATCTGCCGGAGTCGGTGCAAATACTTGCGGCGGAGACACTCTTTGACCAATTCTGCCTCTTGGACATGACACTGCGCCACTATAAGGTAGGTATAGGTATCTCCGGCATGCAGTTGTCTTAAGATGATCCCATCAACGGGCTGTTCCTTATCTCCACTATCTCCGCTTCGTCCTTTCTTGAGATGAACCAACGCACATTTGTTTGTTCCGAACTCCATTCCGATAGCATGACTGTAATCCTGCATCACCCTCAGCGATTGTTGTAGTTCGCGTTGGCCGGAGGCATAAAGTTTTAGGTCATCCATATAAAACAGATGAGTGACCTTGTGCCTCCTGTTATTGGGCGTACCACAGCTGTATCCTTTAGTATTTCTCAGCGCTATGGACAGAGGCAAAAGTGAGATGCATAAGATCAAACGACTCAAGGAGTCTCCTTGGAAGACGCCTCTTTTGAATGACACCAATTCTGTCTGAACCCCTCGCCCGCGCCACCAACGATCGTTTAGCAGCGATGAGCATCCGTATCCTATCAAGATAGTGTTGTTTGACAACAACCAATACCGATTGAGTGAGTGTATGATGGTGGCCCCTCAACCCGTAGGCTATCTGGCGCACTCGGCGCGTAAAAGGCTTTACAGCCGCTCTATATTCCATCACACACTGGATACGGGATGCTTCCTGGCGAGCCAAATGGATTTTCGCTTCCATTTGGTGCACCCGTCTCTGTGCTCTCTCAGCAGGAGGGTCTCTCACTCTCTCCTGTCTAGCTAGCTTCAGATCCGCAGCGTAAATTGCACAATTGATGCTTCAAATGTCAGAGGCATCCGATAGCCGCAGCCTCATCGTCTCTCTTCAAATCTGCCAGCTTCAAGGACCTTTCGTTGTTATACAAGGCCCTTCGGTCTCTGAAATCCCCAGGTGAGACAACTTGGTCGATTTCCCTCTCAGCGGGCCTTATAGGCGAGCTTTCAGCCTGGTTGACAGGCCTTCCATCCGCCGAAGGGCCATGCTGAGCTGGAGCACGAACATATCCCTGCCTCCGGAGGTACGATACATAATCTTGCAAATTCTGAGAGGTAAGCGTGCTGTGCTCTGGGTGCATTTCACACTACCTCTCACACATGCGGGACATGTATCCCCTACGGCGTGGGATACTGCTCTCGTAGCAGCTCAGCAGGTCAGCCCTGAGCTCCGTCGTCCACCTAAAACGGTGCATGTGATGGCGGGGGTCGTCAACAGCGTAATTCGAAGCACCGCCACCTTGCCCAACGCTGGCTTTCGAAACCGGCTCGGTGTGGGTGCTTTTTCTTCGAGGTGGTCGAACCCGAAGATAGGGCCCGCAGCCGACATTTCCGGAGGTAGCCGTCCAAATTGCCTCCTGAGTATGTGGACCTGTGAAAGTTGCGGCCGGCTTACATCCTTTGGCTTCAGTATACCCTGCGGTGTCGCCACGAACCGGATAGCCCACTGATGTTGGGTGGCTTCCTGCTGGTATCTGGTATCAGCTCCTCACACGGAGATCTGTCGTGTCCTAGTTAGGAATAGCCGATCCTCTGGATGCAGACGCTACTTTTCATCCAGGCCCAATTGTTGCAGGTGTGGTGTAAAGGTATTTGGAGTAAGGGCTGAGACAGACACAATGACAACTTTGTTTTGTTTCCATAGTCGTTTTATTTCTATGGCGAGATCGGTGTATTTAGACATCTTCCCAGCGTAGGTGTTTTGGATGTTCATATCATTGGGAATCGCAATATCTATTGAGCAGGTCACTTTGTCTGTCTTTGACTGTAAAACTATATCTGGCCTATCTGCTGGGATGGTTTTGTTTGTATGTATTTCAATGTCCCAGTATAGTTTGAATTGATTGTTATCGAGTACTTTGTTTTCAATTAGGTTGTTTGTTGTGGCTAGTGCTTGGTGTATGACTTTAGCTGCAGAGTTATGTCTGGCTGTATACTTAGTTCCAGCAAGAGTTTTGCATGCACTAGTTATGTGTTCTATTGTTTCCTTCTGTTTGTGGCATTTTCTGCAATCATCATCAGAGATGGATGGATCTTCAATTATGTACTTCTTGTAATTCCGTGCCGCAATCACTTGGTCCTGGATAGCAAGCATAAAACCTTCCGTTTCCGGACAGAGCTGGCCATCCTTCAGCCAGGTGTATGACTGTTCTTCATCAATGTGGTCTTGTGTAACACGGTATCTATGTTTGCCATGGAGCGCCTTCTGCGACCAGGTGTTTGTTTTTTCTTGTTGTGCTTGCATGTGGTTGTGTGCGTCTGCTGCGAGGTGTGGACAAGGAAAGGCGAGTGGTGTGTAATTTTAGTCTGCTTTTACTATTGTTTTATGCAAGTTTGTTTGTTTACTGTGGAAAAAATGTCTGAGTGATTTTATTTGTTTTATATGAAGTGACTGCATATTCTATAATTCCTCTGCCCCCGTGTTTTCTGCCTATGGTGAGCCTTTCCTTGCATGCGTCGGGATGTGACATTCTGTGTTTTGTGAGTTCTGTTCGGATGAGTATATGGATGTTTTCTATGTCAGTGTGCGACCACTTGATAGTGCCAAATGGATATGTTAGAGTTGGCATAGAAGATGTGTTAATAGCTTTTGTAAGATTTCTAGAATTCAGTTTTGTTTTTAACAGTCCAATAAGGCGGTCTTTGAACTCTTGTGTTAGTTGCGACTTGATTTTTGTGTGGTCTATCTTAACGTTTTGATTGATAACCAGGTACTTGTACGTTTCGTCGTTGTCCATGTTGTCTAGCGCTTGGCCAGTTACTACTTCCTGTTCAGGATGGTTTTTCCATTGGCCTTTATTGATGTGAAGCACCTTGCACTTACTCATGCCAAATTCTGTCTTGATATCTGACGTACAAACTTCTGTTATTCTGAGTAATTCTCTCAGTTGCACTTCTGTGGCGGCATATAGTTTTATATCATCCATGTAGAGGAGATGATTGATTTTGTGTTGATTTGCTTTCTGGTACCTGATGATGAAACCACAGTTTGTGCTGTTAAGTGTGTTGGAAAGCGGACTGAGACAGATAATGAACCATAGTGAACTGAGAGAGTCACCCTGAAAGATACCACGACGTATATGTAGATCATCCGTTTGGATATGGCCGTCCTGAGTTTGAAGGTGTATATTTGTTCGCAATGTCTCCATCGTTCTTGTAAGAAACTGACGAGGCCCTGGGTTGATTTTATATACTTGAAGAGTTTTCGTTAGCCAGCTATAGGGTACAGAGTCGAAAGCTTTTTTATAGTCGATGAAACATGTATGAAGGTTCCTGTGTTCTTTTCTTGTTTGCTCCATGATCACACTACCAATAGTAAGTTGTTCCTTGCAACCTTGGCTTTGCTTTCGACATCCTTTTTGTTCTTCAGTCAGGATGTTGTTTTTCGTGAGGTGTTGTTCAATTCTCCTGCATATTGTTGCGGTGATGATCTTGTACAAGGTGGGAAGACAAGTGATTGGGCGAAAGTTGGCAGGGTTTTTGGTATCTGCGTTTTTGAGTTTTATATACGTTACTCCTTGCGTGAGGAATCTGGGAAGCCTATTCGTTTGGAGTATGGCTTGTTGATTTGGTCTGTGAGCACTTCGTATACTGAGCTGAACTGCTTGTACCAAAAATTTTGTATATTATCTACGCCTGGACACTTCCAGTTGTGAGTATGTTTTATTGTTTCAGCTATTTCCTATGGCGTAAGAATAACGTTTCCCTGTTCCGCTAGGTATATGTTGATGTTTTTTCTCTTCCTGTCTGATCCATGGAGAGTCTTTATTATGTATTTTGGGTTCCGACCATAAGTTGCTCCAAAACTCAGTTAACTCTTGCCTACTTGAATGTTCTATGGTTGTTATCTGGTTGTTTGAAGTAATTTTCTGTTAGAACTGTTTTTCACTTTTCTGAAAAAGGTTATTAGTGTCCTTTATGTCGTTTGATTTATTGTATCTGCGTAGTCGAGCTGCGTAAACTGCAAGTTTTTGTTTAAGTGTATCAGATATTTCTGGTATTGATTTTTGGGGCGACTTGGACTTGAGTATATCCATTGTTGTCTCAAAAATTTTTTGTATTCATGATAGATTGCTCATTGACCAAGAAGTTCCTAGTAGAATAAAACACTTTTTTTTGCAGTCGGGCGAGCGATTATTTGGTTGCAAGGGCATCTAGACTATAGCTTCATGCTATAGGGAAATAATAAAACTGGTATCATCGGATGTGTGGGAAGTACTGAGTCAATCAACTTGACTACAGTTTTTGAATTGTTTATGCCACTGGAATACCTGAGAACGACTCCCGGCTTCCTCATAAAACACCCTAACTACCTTATCAAACCTTCCCTTGCGGACCCGCCCAATTTCACAAAACTTCATCAATCGTTGCTTTATTGCACGTTACTCCATTTTCTTAACCAACACAACCTTCAACAACACAGTTTGAAAACTGAACATCTAGTACGGTGCTATTAGAGCCAAACTTCAACATCCAAAGTAAAAGTCTTTCGCCTGGTCTAATTTGTTATACATGGTCTACATAATATTTGTTAAATAGTTATACCACTTTTTTGCGTCGGGTTCGGGGGGGAGGGGGGGGGGGGAGAAGTTGAAAATTATAAATTTTTATCAGTTTTTCCTAGATGTCTCGAAAGCTATGCAATTTAGCGCAAAAAGTGTTATATAGAAAAATAATATACATCAAATTTAGAACAAAAAGGGGCCTATACATAATCATGCTAAGCTAAACAGTTCCAGAGTTAAAGTAGAAATTTCAATTTTTGGTCCTAATATGATCACTAAAGAAACTACTTTTTTATACAAGATTGTGTGGTCCAAATTAAAATTTTTAAGGTTCATAAACTGAGTTTATTACTAATACAGAGCAAAAATGTAAAATCTCAAATTCGACCCAAATGTATTGCCTTTAGTATTCAGTCCTTTTCATACATAGCACCCTCCTCTTCTGGATGTTCGTCTATGAGGTTAATATCCCTGTTGTTACATCCTAGGCCTGCGGAACTACTGCATATTCTTGAGCAGCTTAGACCACTCTTTCTGCATTCGAAGTTACGGACACATTCGGCTTTGCAAACGCACACTACCAGCGAAAGTAGTTCCTGGGAAGCTGCAGGATGTGGTGGTCTCAGATGTTCTTCAATCGTCTTCCACCCCCACTCAAGCGGAATTTTTTCTCACCTATCCACTGCTGCACCTAGTGGTAAGTTCTATATGGATGCTATTTGGAAGCTGTGGAAGTTGTAGAAAGTGCAGCCAACTTAAACAATGAGTGTATAGGCTGCTTTGCAATAGCCTGCAAGTAACGCTGACGGAACGAATCTAGATCTAGATCAGATATAGATCAGTCACTGCACTGAGGTCAGCTGTGGGGTCAATGAAGATTAAAAGTTTCGTACAAAGAGTATTGTGGTTTGCACTTTCGTATACTGTGTAATCTTTTCCTTCTTGTAGATAGATTATATAGTGTCACATCCTGTGAAAGCGTATGTTGGTAAGAGTTCATCCTTCATATCCCCAATGCCTCGCAGGTTGTTAGATATAGTATACACTTTTTCCTGCTAAGGCCCATTTTGTTTTTAGCGTTACCTAGAAATTCACTTTGATATTTTCATGGATCGAGTCTTCTAATTTCACTTCAATGTTAATGGTAGAACGCGATCTGCGCAAATGTTCCTCGTCTTTTGTGTTTCCTTGCACGTATCCACCAAAAACAGTCTTTGGTTACCCATAACGAGTAATAATGTAATTCGTGTATTGCTCACAAACTTGTTTGCAGGTAGCTGGGCGTCGCAAGACAACTTGATGAAGAAGCTGACCTCCATCAATGATGTAGGATATTTTCTCTGAATCTGGAGTGATTGCTGACTGTTTTGAATCTCGAACCAAAACAGTAACTACTGAAGATTTGCTTCCCTTCCTTATCAAGCCAAATTCGTCGAAGAGGAATAGAGGATAAGCACACAATTCAAACTGAAATATGTGCGTGCGCCTGCGCACGCATCAGGTTCTTGATCCTCAGTGTTGCCAGCTCAGTGGAATTTCCGCTACATTTAGCGGATTCTAATCTTACTTGACGCTTGACTCTAACATACCATCGGTCACAAAAATCGTAATGATGCTGTATAAAAAGTAGTTTCTCTAGTGATATCATATTAGGACAAGAAAGATACAAGAAAGGTAAAATTTCTGCCTTTATACCTTCGTAACTCTGGAACCGTTCAATTTAGCAAGATCATGTATAAGACCATTTTTGTTTTAAATTTAAGGTAGATTATATTTGTATATAACACTTTTTGCGCCAAATCGCATAGCTTTCGCAATATTTAGGAAAAACTGATAAAAACCACATATTTCCAACTTTGTCCCTCCCTCCCCCTAAACCCGACGCAGAAAATGGTGTAACTTTTTACCAAAGAGTTGACTGTGTACAGCAAATTGGAGCTGGAGGGAAACTTTTACTTTGGATGATGAGGTCAGGCCGTTTTTTTGGTTTAATTTCATCATACCTGGTGTATCGATAGCGGAGCTTTAGAGAATTAATCGGTGGCAGTTGCCCCATGTTAAAATTCAATGTCAATCCTCGCATGATGTGGTAAATTGTCAGAAACGTCAAAAAACGTATACTGTAAAAAATTATCGCGGTTGCAATACTCACCTTACATACCGTGTTTGCGCTAAAAAACATGTTCACTCAAAACTGAAAAGTTTCCTGTCCGAAATACTTCCTCCTTCTATTAGTGTGAGAAGTAACAAGTTGAATATCTGACATTAGTTTTACGTAAGTAATTATCCAGTTGGTGCTCGTATCACTTTAGCTCGCTCAGAGCCCTCGACCCCATTTCCCCCAAATACTCGTAAAGATGAAAGACGACTATCTAATTAACCTACATACTTTCCTATAGTAGCGGCATAAACATTTCCTCCCTAAATTAATATCTGCAGCATCAAATATTTGCGCCTCCGTGTCGCCTTTTCAGTAAACATATAAGTGTAGGATTTTAATTTCATTTTGTCTTGTTTATAATTTTAATCAGTGCATCTGTAGAAACTCTTTTGTTACGCCGATGTTTACTAAAAAGTCAGACTGTCAGACGGTCAGTCAAAAAAGTCATAAAGAGTCATTAAAAGTTCGGGGAGCAAGACGTACCCAAAAAGACGCAACGCGACGAAGATACAGATAGACGGTCTCGCATCTTATTTTTGCAGAAGACGTGGTGAATAAGCGCAGTGGAAGACGTCCCTGGCGTATTCTCAATCAAGATGCTGTAACCAACGTTGATATTCCATCGGTTGTCACTGAGTTGTCCCGAAACTTTTAATAAAGGTTTATACAACGAACTGGGATCGTATCAATTCCTACATATGTATATACCCGAATCCATTTTTACGGCCTTACAGCTTTTTGAGGTGAGCAGGAATTAATTAATCACCGAAAACAGTCTCCTCTTCCCTTGTGCGCTCGTAAAACGAAGGTCTAGTGGCTTATCTGCAGTGACTACCTCAGCGCTATACACTATATAGTCCATCAAAAAAACTATGGTCCTGAGTACAATGATTCAAGAACTTTTGAAAGTGAATCAGTTACTTGCTTCTGAGATGAAATCCGTTACTTTTGTATGGTCTCCAGGACACGTTGGTATACCGGGCAATGGAAACCTCCTAGTCCACCCGGAAGACTTAAAAAACATTTAAACAGTAGAAATCTCTTGATATGGAAAGAACGGTGGAATTAATTCGATACTACCGTAAGCCTAACATTAAAAAGTCATACTTACCAGTGTTGAGCTGGAGAAACCAAGTAGTTCTTACTCGGCTGCGGTTAGGTCACACAAACATTACACACATGCATTATATACAAATGACAGACCACCCTAAATGTCAAGCCTGCGAATGTCAATTGACGCTGAACCATATATTTTTAGAGTGTCCCTTGTACATCCAAGCTCGGCAAAGTTCTGACGTCGTTAACGCTCTTCAATAGGAACTCACCGGTACAAACCTCAGTTCACACTTTTTGATTGAATCATAAACTTGTACCTGAAGATATAGAACAACTGAAAATACTATTATCAGATATTCTAAACAGGCAATCACGCGTCAAATTATTTCACTCATATTTTTTAATATTACCATCATGTGTTGATCGCGACTACCCTATTATAGGTGAATACAATGCAACTTATTGTCAAAATATTGTTATTGGTTTAAAATCGATACTACTGTGCTTTGTGTGGAGATTGGTTCCTAAATTTGTCCTGTACTATAACAAAGTGCCGCTGACTGATTAGCCTGCAGACAATGCAAGATGAAAAGCATGGACGAAGCAGCGAGCCTAGATAACAGAGTTACTGGGACAGGCTTTCAACAGTAAAGTGTCACACAAGCACTTCAAGAAGGAAACCGCAGAAATGACGCCAACCTAGTTAACCTTAAAATGCCCGGCCAGTGAAAGAAGGGTGAATTAGTAACTTGAAAGTGTCAGTTGGTTCTTGAATACTTATTAACAGTTATAATAAGAGCTGTGTAAGGGTGTCTAAAAATCAACCTACATGCCATTTCGGGGTCCTTTAGAGACCCTAGATAAATAATCTGATCAGTCACCGAGAAAAAATCTAAATTGGGCTGCTTTTAGTTCTCATCGAAAAACTTTTAATCAAAGAGCTCATGATGTCATTAAGTATCGTCTGATGGTCACAAACAAACTACTTGCACTACGTTTCGTAAACGCACTGACTCCTAGTAACTTAACAACCAGCAACCACCAAAAACTACAGCAATTTTCTCTTGATCATAATTTAGCGATTAATTGTAGTAAAACACAAGTCTTGCTATTCTGTTCAGACAACAAAAAAAGAAATGTAGAAGACATTTCATTTAACACCTGATGGTGTGGTATTAAGTCGCAGTCAAACAGCAAAGATATTGGGAGTAGAAACCGACAATAAATAAAGATTCACAAACCACATAGCTAATTTGATGAAAAAGATATATCTTCGTTTTAGAGCTGTTAACTTTAAATGATATTTATTGAATTTTAAAGCGAGAAAAAGACTTTGCGAATCATTGGTGTTGTCTGTGTTCAGTTACTGTGATATTTTTTACTACTCGTGTTTAGATCAGTTGATGAAAAACAGAATTCAATTCATCCAGAATAACTGTGTATGATTTATATTTGGCCTAACAGAATCTTGGCATGTAAGTCAGAAATATAAAGGCTTAAGGTGGCTTAAGTTGGGAAAAATTGTAGAACATAAGCATTTAACTTTGTTTCACAAAATTTTATCTTCATCGAAACCTTCTGGTTCTTTTATTCTTATTTGAGGAGAAAGACTGATTTTTAGTCATGAGGTTAATAACAGGACTGTTTGAAATCGAAGCTGAATCATATTTACTCCACATACCACAACTGTATTTCGCAGGAGCTTTTCGTACACTGCAGGCACCATTTACAATTAATTAAATAACTCTTTCAAAATTCATACACTGTCAAGTTTTCGTACATCTATTAAAAGCATGCTACGTGCCAGAGACTGATCAGTGAGGCTAGAATTAAAATCTGTAGCCTGTTATTACAACTTCCTCTTAGTATATCTTTTTGCCAAATTAATAAACATTTGCCTTTTTCTTCTTTAGGTAAGCATCCTAACAAGCTTTATCTCACTGTATTATTGTTTTTGATATTCTATGTTTTTTTTACATTTACTTTTGGGTATATTGCATCGAACATCTTTGTTCTAATTGACACAAGCAGTTTTAAGTGTAAGAGTAGCCAAAGCTAAACTTCGTTGCTTTTGTTCCTCTTGGTTTTTTTAAGTACATACCTACAACGATATTATTATTAAATAAAATATAAAAATAACTCGAAACAGTTTTTCTGAAGCACGCAGACGGAACAAGAAAACATGTGACACAGATACAGCGCAACCCTACTGGCACACCCTGAATCGCTCTAACCAACAATACCAGCGTACCAGCTGCCGGTACCGCGCTGGCTGACCGCAACAGACGCTTTGGAACAGTTTGGAATTGAAGCAGGTTTCTTGAAACAGATATTTCATGAAACTGGAGCAGTTTGTACCTGTTGTATCCAATAGCTTGTTCCATACTGAGAGAAAACTTTAATCACTACGATGAAAATTTCAATCACCGCAATTAAATTCAAAATACGTGACAATTAAACTGCTTAATTGCTGCAATTGAATAGTGAATTCTGTTTAGAATTAATTGTGGTAGCGAGCAATATCACATCAGTGGTTGTCAGAAAAATGTCACTGTGACTGTAGCTTAGTTTAATAGTTACAATTAAACCTCGTCTCCAAGGTTATTAACTTGTTTAATACCCTCAGTTAAACAGGATTGTTAGTTACGGTAACCTTATTTATTTGTGACATTCTTTTTGTCATTGTACTACTTATAGATAATGAATTGAACTGCTATAATGAAAAACTGTAATACCAATACCGATTTTTTTCTTAATTATTGAATACTGGTAATTCCTATACTTAATTAGAGGGATGCAAAAAAGAGAATGGATTCAAAATAATCTTTATTTCTAGTAAAATAATTTATAATCATTGTAAAAGAAATTAAAATCTTGAGTTTATCATAATAAAAAAGTTATTGTTGCACATAAAACGTCTATCACACCCACGAACACATAATGTCATTGGGACATTGTTACACATTTTGATCTTACAGTAAAGTTACCAGAAATGTACGACTCGTGTACTCCAAAGCCATATTTCACCATGTAGGTACCTATTCTGTCACACAAGGACACAAGCACGCATAAAACTTATAGAACACAAAATAGCATGTGATAGTAAAACCGAACAGCAAATGCACCTTACACCTGTAACCGTGCTGAAACCATTAACGACTGAAATCTAAAACAACAGTGGAAAGTATCTCTATCTCTATCGCACTCGCTTGCCCTCTAGAAGAAAAGAGATGGAGCACGGTAAACATCCCCCACCTCGGGAAACAACCGTTATGCGTATTTCGTGACTTATCACAGCTGTAATATCCTTTAATTCTTGCAATTAAAATGTTTAGTTGGAAATTGTAGTACTTCAACCAGTTTAATTGTCATTGTAACCTGAAGTGTCTACGATAGAAATACTCATAGCGACAGTTACTGATTTATTTTTATAGAAACTCTCGTTAACCATTAGTATTAAAATATTTAATTTTTAAGTAGTAGGACTTAAACCGGTTTAATCGTTACAATAATATCTGTTTTCTGTGACAAAATCAAAGTATTAGATTTCAGTTTTTATAACGGACTATGAAGCTACATTTCAGAAACAACATGCAACTTTAATATAGGCTACTAAATATGTACCAGTTAAACACTTTAACAGGGCTGGTTTTCTCAGTGCGCCCATTCCTAATGTACTGTAATAAACGAGACGACAGCCAATCGGTGGCGACGACTTATCACCTAGGAATTTAAGCAGTTCGTCACTATGGACCCACTTCAAATGACCGAGACCAAGTTATCCTTCTTCTATGCTCCATGTTCGGTATCTTGGTTCTGGTATCCACCCCGCACCGAACGTCCCTGCTTCGCAATTTTTAATCTCCCATAATACTATTGTTCCTGTATCGATTTTCCATCTGCGTCTATGGGAGCTCTGAGGAAAAGTGGCTGGATAGCTCTCTGCCATTTTTAAAAAGTTCAGACTTCAATCGACGTTGAATTTGCGAGCTAAGACCCTTTTTTGTGAGCATGCGGCACCGGAGTTTTTGCTCGACCCTAGGGAAGTAACAATTATTAATCGTGTGATGGTGTGTCTGAATTACGCGCTATAAATTGTGCACCAGCGACACAAAGCTTCATTTTCTTAGTTCTCGAAATGACCAAAAATTTCAGACCTGGAGAGAAAACTATTTTTTGGTGGAAAACTGGAAATGTAGGCAAATCTGCGTACATCATTGGACTGAGCGGTAAATTTTCTATCAAATACAGTTGAGTATATAGAGTAGGTACACCTCCTAAAATGTGCGTAGAGGACCGACATTCGGGAATCAAACAACATCTAAATATGACTACCGAATAAAATGTCAAAAAGTAGTTAGCTTTTAAGCCGGACAAAAATACCTAACCACGATTATTCGGGAGCGCTGCCCCTAAAGGTGACTCTCTGATGGAGGTTGTACTGTACATCACTGGATTCAGCCATAAATCTTCTATCAGGGTGTGATATTTTTGAAATGTCTCTAAACGAGTGTTGAAATACACTGGAGTCAAGTTGATTGACTGAGTACTTCCCACACATAACAGCTATAGTCTGAAATCCCCTTGCAACAAAATCATCGCCCACCCGCCCGCAAAAAGGCATCATCCGCAAAAACTCTTGTAAATAGTTTTTTGCGTCTCCCTCCTTAGAAGATAGGACGCCACAGTTTTTTTTCTGCATGCAAAACGTCTGAAAAACGAAGTTTGAGCTCTTTTGTATTTTTAGTTTTTTTATTACAGCTGCGCCGCCACTGATACGATTTTTCCAAAACACGCGCGTCTTCCATCCACGCCGCGGTAGTAATACTAGGTCAAAATTTCACTAAAATCAACTCAATAATTTTCGCGTTATTACAGAACAATCTAAAACAATACTAGTATGTATACATCACAAATTCTAATTCCCTTGGTTTCTATAATAAGCAAGGCAATGTTCAGGTGAGCCTAAAGAAGTGTATTAAGCTGCTAGGTTTCTCATTTGCAGGTCAATGAACAGCCCATTATGAATACAACAAATTTTTCAGTTTTACAACCCAAAAAAAGTAGAAAATGATCAGGGACCCCTGAAACGCCTAAAAACGAAGTTTGAGGAGTATTTGAAATTTTTCGTTTTCAGCTAATTACTACGCCCCCCGTAAAACGATTTCCTAAATTATATGAACATTACCTACTACAACCCTACAGCTTATCGCTGCCCAAATTTCATCACAATCTATGTAGCGGTTTCTGAGACTACGACGTTAGAGAAACGCCAACAGACAGACAGACAGACCGACGGAAATGAGTGACGTGAATTTTCGTTATGTAGACATCATGAATAGCCCAAAAAGTGTATTGTCTCAAAATCGAAAATTTTCGCGATCACAGTACTCCCCTCACCTATCGGTGTGGGAAGTAAAAGTACTTTATGTTGTGATTTCTCAAAACTATTGTAATAGAAAGCATCCAAAAACTTCTGTATGAAGGGTAAATTAAAAAATTCAGTTTTTAATTTGACTCAAAGTATTGTTTCTCAAAAAATGCATATATTATGTCCTTCATTGTTATAAATCATGCTTTACACCAACATTTGTATTGGAAGATTTGAAAACTTCTTAAAATTTGAGGTATCTTTTAAATTTGTATACTAAAATTTTCTGTTTTGGGAAGGTTTTGGGCAATATTGAACTTGTGAACCATCTAATCTCTAGTTTATGGCTGTTCAGACCCTATTCCATCGAAGTGATCATTGAGTAAAATCTTCACGTAAGATATCCAGTTAAACTTTAACTCACTCATGATATTTGAATTCTAATCTAGACATTTCAAGAAAACAGGTTATAATAAATTGTATCCGAGATTGTATCAGTGTTGCAGTTTCTTTGTGTTTGAATCATTTCTCCTTTACTTCCCGCACCGATAGGTGAGGGGAGTATTGTGATCGCGAAAATTTTCGATTTTGAGATGATACGCTTTTTGGCCGTTTTATGATGTCTACATAATGAAAATCCACGTCACTCATTTCCGTCGGTCTATCTGTCTGTCTGTCGATTTTTTCTAGCCTCGTAATCTCAGCATGTATTGTGATTAAATTTGGGCAGCGGTATGCTGTGGGGTCGTAGTAGGTAATGCTTCTATAATTTTGAAAATCGGTGCATAGGCGGCGGAGCAATTATCAAAAGACAAAAACAATTAAATATTGCTGAAACTTCATTTTTAGGCGTTTTAGGGGTCCCTGATCATTTTCTACTTTTTTTGGGTGGGGGTGAAATTGGGGTGGTTGAGGGATGGAGGGTTGTAAAAAAAATTTGTTGCTTTCATAATAGACTGTTCACTGACCTGTGAAGAAATACCTGGCGACAAAATAACTTTTTAGGTCCATCCGAACATCCTTGCCTATTACAGAAAGCAAAGTACTTGGAATTGTTTCTGATGTAAACATACGAGAGTATTGCTCTAGATGCTATATTGTGTAACGAGGAAACTGTTGAATCGATTTTAATGAAACTTTGACACAGTATTGCTACCGTGGCGAAGATGGAAAACGCGTATGGTTTTTATAAATCGTGCCAGTGGCGGCGCAGAAATAATAAAAAAACTAAAAATATATAACAGTTCAAACTTTGTTTTTAAGCGTTTTAGAGGTTTCTGATAATTTTCTGCGTTTTTTGGGTGGGGGTGAAATGGAGGTGGTTGGGGGGGTTGGGGGTTGAAAAATTTCTTTTACTCATGATAGGTTGTCCACTAACCTGTGAAGAAAGATCCAGCGACAAAATTCATCTTTTTAGGTCCATCCGAGGGTCCATCCGAACATTGCCTAGCCTGTTACGGAAACTAAGGGATTTAAAATTTTCTGTATACATCCGAGAATTCATTGGTTTAAATCGTTTTGTATTTTGTAACGTGGACACTATTAAATTGATTCTAATGAAATTTTGACACAGTATATTGTTACCGTTGGAGAATGGAAAACGTGTATGTCTGTTAAAAATTGTGTCAGTGGCAGCGTAGCAATAATCAAAGAACGAAAACTATGAAAACAACTCAAATTCGATTTTTAGATGTTTCAGGGGTTCCTGATCATTCTTACCAGTTTTTTGGGTGGGGGTGAAAATGAGGTGGTTGAGGGGTGGGGGGTTGTAAAACTGAGAAATTTGTAGTATCGATAATAGGCTGTCCATTGACCTGTGAAGGAAAGACCTAGCGGCATAAGACAATTTTAGGGGGGGGGCTGGCGATTATTTGGTTGCACGGGATCTCAGACTAAAGCTTCATGCTATGAGAAAATAATAATCTGGTATCAGCGTAAACTGTGGGAAGTACTGAGTCAATCAACTTGACTTCATTTTCTCCTTTTCAGTTCATATCCCTGCTATTATGTAGATAATCGTCAGTTGTTACTAATAAGGTCATGATGGTGATACTACCGTATGTGTCACATAACTGAGTGAGAGTATTTTTTCGTTTTCATTTTGTCGTCCGTTGAAAGCAGGCATGATCTGGTAAGGCAGCGCTATATAATACAGATGTTTCCAGAGATGATTGTACTGATACTAATTTATGAATACTAGTTATTTGTATAATGTATTTTTTAAATTTATGATCTTGATGGAAAACACGTGAAAAAAGTTTGCAGTTCATGTCTGAAGTTTTTTTTCTATCCGTGTAATTTTTGCCGATTATTCACTGTCAAAAAGGTCACTTGAATCAAATCACTAATAATTCTATGAATAATAAATAAATGAAATAATAAAAAATTATAAATCTATGTAATTATTTTACCTCAAAAATAATATCAAAAATGAAATAAGTGCGTCATAGACATTTAAAGGACATTAAAGAATAAAGCATTTCAAGAACTACCCTCAACTCAAAAGTATATAATGTGGTGGTTGTGATGAATTTTGTTCTTCAGATTCAAAAAAACGTCATACGCCACCGCCATGTACTCTTGATATTTGTAACCAATCAGTAGCGGGAGTCAAGCCAATCGGCTGCGGGAGTCTCGGTCACGTATGGCCACGTCTCCATTCATAACTCAATGAGCATCACTGCCGGCGTTGCCATATTGTACACAATGCGTTGACATTTATGTATTCAGGTGACAAATATGCGGGTTCCTACAATTGTAATAGGAAATATTGAGGAGTGATCTGTCAACATATCTCGTGATGTGAACCGAAATACTTTGTTAGTGTTGAGGAGAAACAATATACCCCTCATTGCCCCTAAACTTTGGCTGAATGTTATTTCTATTCGCCTTTAATGTTCGAATGTGCATAGTACATACGTCCACATCTGAATCTTCATTCTGCGCGAAGTGCTCATTCAGTTCGTTTGCTCAGATATGTACGCGGCATTACATTAACTCCACTCTACAGACGTAGCCGCTGCACAGGTGGCCCTGGTCCCCTTATTGTGCAAGTAATGTACCTATGCTGTTATATAAGAATGTGGAATAGCTACTTGTGGCTCCCCTAACTTCGCAAAAAACACGCCGCTGTCTGGCAACGTGAACTTTGTTTGTTCAATATGGAAACGCATAAAAACGTGTGGCGCATCGATTACCCAAGGATTTTCCTAAATCGTACGACCCTGTATGGACGCGTTTGTCGGTTATGTGTATTGTATTAATTATTAATGACCTAAATAAATGCAACATGCTACACCAAAATACGGCTGGGCACCTTTCAGTGAATAGGTAATTTGATCGCTTAATGCTGATTCCATTATAATTTGGTATCAATGGTGGTATCAGTAGAGTTCTTTGCTACAGGGTTGAATAGAAAACTAGACCGTCTTTTTTTACTTAGCGTGTCAAAAGGCGATGAAAGTACCATAAGCATCTAAAATCGAATTTCTGATAACACCTGTAAATTGAAGGTGGTTACCATCACTATATTTCACTACTCCTGAGCAGTCATAATTACGCCTTACTTCTTTTTCTCTTCCTAGCTGTCTTAGCTGGAGCAAGCACTACAGGGTTATTCACGTTATTCGACACGGAGCATTATGGCTAAAGTGTTTGATGAAAAGGAAAATAATAATTTCGTATGGATGGGGACCCGTTAAGGCTACATTTAAAAAATATTTTCATGTCTAGAATGACGTAGAATGTAGAATGTCAAAATGATAGAATAGAATAATAAAAGATACAATAAAATTCCAGCGTAACACCCTGTACCATAACATTTGTTTTACGAGGGTCGTACGAAAAGAACTCTGATACTCTCGAATAGTCAGGAATTGAAAGGACCACTTACTTGATACAAAGACGACAGGAAAGATCTGCTGGACAAGAGGTGACGGAAACAGTCGGAGACGGGCCTGTATTTTGAAAACGCTCATGAGTAACTTCCACATTCAACCGCTACATTACATGCACCAAATTACTGTTATGTTAGTCTGCTCTGATACTGATATTATCTCCCAATCAATGCTGAGAGGCCCAGGATGCTTTCGAACTACATCCAAGGCTTCGAACATAGCCTGAGGATGATCTCAGTATTTTCTAAGATATAAGGCGCAATCCCTCAGTACCGCCACTTTGGTACTCGTCCGTTATACATATAAGAAAAAATCATTTTCTGTGAGAAGGCGACGTCCTAGGACCAATCTTCGCACGGCATTGGATTCAGTGGCACATTTTCTATAAAGGAGAGTAGGAAACCATGAAGTAAGACCCAAAATTTGGGGATGAGGGTCGATGTTCTGAAACCGGAAAACTCCACAGGACCCTCCCTTTGGTAAAAAAATTCGTAAAAAATTTTAGGTTCTCGAGCAGGACAAAAACTCTTCTGTTTGTTAGTTTGGATACACTGATCACGAGTTCGGCCTCTGTTCCAAATTTTGCCGTGTTTGAAAAAAAAAACCTAAAAATTTTGCATTTCCCGCAGGTCTGCATATATACGAAAAAATAATTTTCTGTGAGAAGGCGACGTCCTAGGACCAATCTTAGCACGGCATTGGATTCAGTGGCACATTTTCTATAAGGGAGAGTAGGAAACCATGAAACAAGACCCAAAATTTGGGGATGAGGGTCGATGTTCTGAAACCGGAAAACTCCACAGGACCCTCCCTTTGGTAAAAAAATTCGTAAAAAATTTTAGATTCTGGATCAGGACAAAAACTCTTCTGTTTGTTAGTTTGGATACATTGATCACGAATTCGGCCTCTGTTCCAAGTTTTGCCGTGTTTGAAAAAAAAACCTAAAAATTTTGCATTTCCCGCAGGTCTGCGTATATACGAAAAAATAATTTTCTGTGAGAAGGCGACGTCCTAAGACCAATCTTAGCACGGCATTGGATTCAGCGGCACATTTTCTATAACGGAGAGTAGGAAACCATGAAATAAGACCCAAAATTTGGGGATGAGGGTCGATGTTCTGAAACCGCAAAACTCCCTTTGGTAAAAAAATTCGTAAATAATTTTAGGTTCTAGATCAGGACAAAAACTCTTTTTTTTTTTTTTTTTTTTTTTTTTTTTATTTAAAAAGGTACCGCTTCGACCACAAGGTCATTAGCGGTGGATTAAGTTATTTTACAATTTATGTAGAAGATTAGTGGTCTTTAAGAATGTTATCAGGTTTCTGACATTACACTGGGGTCCCAAAATGTTTGTTAAATTGCCGCTGATATTACATTGGTCTCGGTACACTTCCAGCATGGGGCACTCCACTAATATATGTTTTACTGACTGAGGCACTTCACAAATTGCACACACTGGTTCACATTCACTTTCCAGGAGATAGCTGTGGGTGAGCCTAGTGTGTCCTAGGCGAAGGCGTGTGATTGCTACTTGATGTCTTCTGTTGTTCGTTACTGTAACCCATGGGGAGAGGGATGTCTTGAGTTCTCCTAATTTGGATGGCTTGGTACACCATTTCTCGTTCCAGGTATGCATCAGCATCCTTGCAAGATGTGCTTTGAGGTCGGATAGTGGAATTAGCGTATTAGTCTGGATGTTCTCATTTGCTGCGAGCTTAGCGTGATGGTCAGCTTCTTCGTTTCCTCTTATGCCTACGTGTGACGGTACCCATAATAACACGATATCTTTATTTGCTAATAGACAGGATAATTTTTGTTTTATATGCTTAGCTATTACATTTTTTGTGTATATCTTTCTAAGTAAATGAAGGGAATTCAAGGAGTCTGTTATTATTATCCATTTACGTAATGATTCTGATTCGATGTAATTGAGTGCTTCCATTATTGCATAGAGTTCACCTGTGAGTATTGTTGCTGTATCTGGAAGTTTCAAATGAATGGTCTTTGTCGGCGTTACGATGGCCGCTCCGGAGCTCGTGTCAAGTTTGGTTGCATCAGTGTAAATTCTGTTGTATCCAGGGTATTGACTAACTATACGGTGGAAATTCTGGATAATCAAGCTAGCTGGTGTATCATGCTTTCTATAATCTGTGAGGAGGGTATTCATAGTTGGTAGAGGAATAGTCCATGGTTCTACTTCGGATTGTATTGATGGAAGCGAGGTAGCAATGCTTGCGAAGTTGATATCATTAAGACAGCTGCTCACTCTAGTACCGAAAGGTGTTCCATATTGCCTATTATTATTCGCTGTTACAGATATATTTGTGTGTGATGGCATATTTGGGTTGGATCTGATTTTAATAGCATGTGATAAACTGAGCATTTGACGTCTCATTTGGAGGGGAGCCTCGCCAGCTTCGCAGTATAAGCTATCGATAGGCGTAGTTCTAAATGCTCCAAGAATTAAGCGTAGTGCGTTGTTGTGTAGAGTGTCTAGTGGTTTTAGGATAGAAAGTCTTGCTGAAGCATATGCTATGCAGCCATAGTCTATCTTGGATCTGACCAGGGATCGATATAGACATAAAAGCATTTTTCCGTCTGATCCCCAGTGCTTACTAGCAAGACATTTTATCAAATTGAACCCCTTTTGGCAAGACTGCATTAAGTATCGTATGTGAGCTTTCCATGTCATACGCTGGTCGAAAATTAGTCCAAGGAATTTGATTTCGTCTGCATAGCTAAGTGGATTACTGTAGAGTGATAAGGCTGGTTTGCAATGTACGGATTTTTTCGAGAACATTATACAGTTGGTTTTTTCAGCAGAAAATCTGAGGCCTGATGTTTTGCACCACTGCTCTAATTTATCTAACTGCCTTTGAAGCAAGGATGCACTGGTAAGGGTGTTCTTATTTTTCACAAAAATTATCAGATCATCTGCATACATGCGGGCTTGTATAGGTTTTTCCATGGTTTTTAATATGTCATTGACCGCTATGAGGAACAATGTAGGGCTAATGATCGATCCTTGTGGGATCCCATTTTCTTGGATGCGGAACTCAGAAACTACACCATTTGCTTTTACTTGAAACTGTCTATCTGTCAAAAAATTATTTATAAATGCGAGCACATTGCCATCAAATTTCCAATCATGAAGTTTTCTCAGTATGTCGTATCTCCAGACAGTATCAAAAGCGCGATTAATATCAAAGTATACTGCTAGGCAATGTTGTTTTCTTACAAATGCTTCATGAATGTCACTTTCAAGATCTATAATGTTGTCGATAGTGGATCTTCCAGGTCTAAATCCAGCTTGCTCACAGGCTAAAAGGTTGTTTTGCTCTAGATTCCATAGTAGCCTTCGGTTTATAATTTTTTCCAGTAATTTGCACATGCAGCATGTTAAGGAGATAGGGCGGTAAGAGTCAGCTGATGATGGAGATTTGCCAGGTTTTAATATGGGTATTGTAATGGCTTGCCTCCATATATTTGGGAAAGTATGTCGATTCCAAATTAAATTGTAGATTTTTAAAAGGTGCTCTTTGGCTGATGGAGGGAGATGTTTAAGGAAAACGGACGGTATATCATCTGGTCCTGCTGATGTTTCTTTTAGGTCTTTTATTGCATCTTCTATTTCTGAGCCAGTAATGGGTAGATTGATTTTTTGTTTGTCTTTGTCAATAGTGATGGGTACAGATTCTTTCATGTTCTTGTAGTTTAGAAACTCGTCGTCGTAATTTTTGTTATTGGATCTGTGATAGTATGTTTTGGCTAAGATTTCAGCGATTTCTTTGTCATTGGAGTGTATTGTTTGTCCGTCTTTTAGTGCCTTAATTTTGGTATATGTTGTGCTGCCTGATATACTTCTTATTTTTTTCCATACTTTGCGTAATGGCGTGGAACTGTTGATGCTACTGACATATTTTTTCCAGGATTCTTTTTGGCTATTCTTCACAGTGAGTTTTGCACGTGCTCGTTTCTGCTTTAGTTCTGTGAGGTTTTCTATGGTGTTATGTTTCCTGAGTCTGTTCAATGCCTGTTTACTAGCTTTGATCGCCTTATCACAGTCTTGATTCCACCAGGGAACGGGATTGTGTTTGTAGACATTTTTTGTTTTGCCAATAGCGTGGTATGCTGCTTTAATGATTACTGTATTGAAGCTATCTACTGTTTGATCTATGTTGTCATGAAGTTTCACATTTTTCATATTTTCTTCAATATAGGACGAGAAACTCACCCAATTGGCGTTATTTAATTTCCATTTTTGAATCGGTGTAGCGGTATTAGGTCTAGTCGGATGTTTAGAATTCTGGATGATTATCGGGTAATGGTCACTCCCATATAAATCATCTGCTATATTCCATTGCAATTGGGTCATGACGGTTGGTGAGCATATCGTTAGGTCCAGCACAGAAAAGGAGCCATTAGCGGAATTGAATCGTGTAGGGCTACCATCGTTTAGAAGTGATAGGTTTGTGGAGTCTATAATCTCGTTGACTATTTTCCCCCGTGCATTGTTTTTGAGCGATCCCCAGTTGATGTTATGTGCATTAAAGTCCCCTGTTATTATACAGGGAGGTGGAATCTGCTGCAGTAAGGCTTCCAATTCTTGTTTGTGTATGTAGAAGTCAGGGGGAATGTAAATATTACAAATACTGATCCTTTGTGGGTATTCTAGTCTTACTGCAACTGCTTCTAGATTAGTATCTAGCTGTATTTGCTTGACTTCCATATTCTTATTTACATAGATGGCTACACCTCCGCTAGCAGTGGTGTGGTTACGATTTTTATAAAAACCTAGGTACGGTTTAAGTGCGTGCATATTGGTATTATGAAAATGTGTTTCCTGTAAGCATATGCATTCTGGGTTGTTATCAGCTATTAGCTTTTTCAGCATATTTAAATGGGTATAATACCCATTTATGTTCCACTGTAAGATGAATGCAATATTAACAAGCAGAGTCGATAGAGGATGTGTCACTAAAGGTATCGTTGGTATTATTTTCTAAGTGTTTCTCCAGTTTCTTCCTCAGACGTGTACAGCGATTCTTGATTGTTCTGTCCTGTGTATGTGGATACACGTGAAGAAGTGTTTCGATCAGTCCTCTGATGTCTCTGGTGTATTCATTGACTATAGCGATCGGGTCTTGGCAGCCATGTACGTTTTCAAGGAGACTTTTCAGTTGGTTGCTATTGACGACGAACGGAAATTTACTACTCTCCATGATAGCTTCTATTTGTTCAAATGCATCTTGGGAAAGGTTTGGTGATGATCCTGATTTATGTTTTTTCAAATTTGTCTCTTTAGGTTTGGCAAAAACTGGAGCAACGACTTGATCATCAATAGTCTCTGCCTCAGGTGTTAGCGTTTCAGAGAAAGGTCTTTTGCCGATTGAAATAGACGTCGAGGAGTCATTTGCTTTGTCGATTTGCTTGTTATTTGTTGGCTGTGTTTCCTCACTGAGCTCCGGAGTACGATTATCGGTATCCGTTTGTTCGTCATTTTTTTCTGATGGTTGATTTGTTAGGGCTTCATTGGCATTTGGTAGGGTTGACTGCTGTAATGTACCTGGGCAGTGGGTAGCAAGGTGGCCTGGTTGTCTACATTTGTAACATTTTTGACTATCGAGCGATAGAAAAATGCGATATGTCAGTCCGTCATGTCTTATTTCCAAAGAATCTGGTATGTTCATTGTTTCTGGTGGTACGACGTAAGTAACACGTCTGAAACTCAGAATGTGACTGTATTCTGGTAAGGGTGCGCCAATTTTCAAGAATGATATAGGTGACAGAAGTTGTAGATTTAATTGCTCCAAAGCACTTTTCACAACATGATTTGGGATAGTAGGGCATACGTTTGATATAACTAACCTATCAGAAGGTGTTACCAGACGTCGTGCTTTTGCTATTTCTCCTTGAATTACTATTTCACCAGGATGCTCTATAAATTTGTCTACTAACTCTTTGCTGGATAGATAAATGCAAATTCTGTTATTAGAGATCCTCGAACAGAATAGTATATTTTTTGGGTTGACAATTGGTCCTAGCTGTAGGAGATAATCTTGTATTTTGGCGCCTTCAGATGCATTGAAAATAATAGCTTGGTCTTTGGTCGGTTGTTTAAATGTAGTCTGGTTGAGTACGTTTGAATAGGTTTGAGGAGATGTGGTGGTTGATGTTGCTGTTGGGTTGCTTGTACTTGCCATCTTGACAATTTATTTCTCCGCTCTAATTAGCGCGGCAACATTCCTGAGTACAACTCTGTTCGCTGGTAATTCTCGGCGCGGGTGTTAAGAGTGATTTTTGCAGGTGCAAAAATGAATTACTTAGGCACGTTTACGTTGTTTACTATATGGGCGGCTGAGAAAATAGCTTGTACTTACAGGATGTTGTAAACGGTGGATTACTTGTGCTGTAGGTGCAGAAACTGCATATAAAAAGTCACTTTTTCACTACTTAAATCGTATTGAATTCAGATTGTTTTCCTCACGCTGTCTATCAGAAAACGGACAGGGTCGAACCCACAAAAACTCTTCTGTATGTTAGTTTGGATACATTGATCACGAATTCGGCCTCTGTTCCAAGTTTTGCTGTGTTTGAAAAAAAAACCTAAGAATTTCGCATTTCCCGCAGGTCTGCATATATACGAAAAAATCATTTACTGTGAGAAGGCGACGTCCTAGGACCAATCTTAGCACGGCATTGGATTCAGTGGCACATTTTCTATAAAGGAGAGTAGGAAACCATGAAATAAGACCCAAAATTTGGGGATGAGGGTCGATGTTCTGAAACCGGAAAACTCCACAGGACCCTCCCTTTGGTAAAAAAATTCGTAAAAAATTTTAGGTTCTCGATCAGGACGAAAACTCTTCTGTTTGTTAGATTGGATACATTGATCACGAATTCGGCCCCTGTTCCAAATTTTGCCGTGTTTGAAAAAAAAACCTGAAAATTTTGCATTTCCCGCAGGTCTGCATATATACGAAAAAATAATTTTCTGCGAGAAAGCGACGTCCTAGGACCAATCTTAGCACGGCATTGGATTCAGTGGCACATTTTCTATAAGGGAGAGTAGGAAACCATGAAATAAGACCCAAAATTTGGGGATGAGGGTCGATGTTCTGAAACCGGAAAACTCCACAGGACCCTCCCTTTGGTATAAAAATTCATAAAAAATTTTAGGTTCTCGATCAGGACAAAAACTGTTCTGTTTGTTAGTTTGGATACATTGATCACGAATTCGGCCTCTGTTCCAAGTTTTGCCGTGTTTGAAAAAAAAAACCTAAAAATTTTGCATTTCCCGCAGGTCTGCATATATCCGAAAAAATAATTTTCTGTGAGAAGGCGACGTCCTAGGACCAATCTTAGCACGGCATTGGATTCAGTGGCACATTTTCTATAAGGCAGAGTAGGAAACCATGAAATAAGACCCAAAATTTGGGGATGAGGGTCGATGTTCTGAAAACGGAAAACTCCACAGAGTGTTAAAAAAATTCGTAAAAAATTTTAGAATCTCGATCAGGACAAAAACTGTTCTGTTTGTTAGCTTGGATACATTGATCACGAATTCGGCCTCTGTTCCAAGTTTTGCCGTGTTTGAAAAAAAAACCTAAAAATTTTGCATTTCCCGCAGGTCTGCATATATACGAAAAAATAATTTTCTGTGAGAAGGCAACGTCCTAGGACCAATCTTAGCACGGCATTGGATTCAGTGGCGCATTTTCTATAAGGGAGAGTAGGAAACCATGAAATAAGGCCCAAAATTTGGGGATGAGGGTCGATGTTCTGAAACCGGAAAACTCCACAGGAAAAAAAATGGTAAAAAAATTCGTAAAAAATTTTAGGTTCTCGATCAGGACAAAAACTCTTCTGTTTGTTAGTTTGGATACATTGATCACGAATTCGGCCTCTGTTCCAAGTTTTGCCGTGTTTGAAAAAAAAAACCTAAAAATTTTGCATTTCCCGCAGGTCTGCATATATACCAAAAAATAATTTTCGGTGAGAAGGCGACGTCCTAGGACCAATCTGAGCACGGCATTGGATTCAGTGACACATTTTCTATAACGGAGAGTAGGAAACCATGAAATAAGACCCAAAATTTGGGGATGAGGGTCGATGTTCTGAAACCGGAAAACTCCCTTTGGTAAAAAAATTCGTAAAAAATTTTAGGTTCTAGACCAGGACAAAAACTCTTCTGTATGTTAGTTTGGATACATTGATCACGAATTCGGCCTCTGTTCCAAGTTTTGCCGTGTTTGAAAAAAAAAACCTAAAAATTTTGCATTTCCCGCAGGTCTGCATATATACGAAAAAATCATTTTCTGTGAGAAGGCGACGTCCTAGGACCAATCTTCGCACGGCATTGGATTCAGTGGCACATTTTCTATAAGGGAGAGTAGGAAACCATGAGGTAAGACCCAAAATTTGGGGATGAGGGTCGATGTTCTGAAACCGGAAAACTCCACAGGACCCTCCCTTTGGTAAAAAAATTCGTAAAAAATTTTAGGTTCTCGATCAGGACAAAAACTCTTCTGTTTGTTAGTTTGGATACATTGATAACGAATTCGGCTCTGTTCCAAGTTTTGCCGTGTTTGAAAAAAAAACCTAAAAATTTTGCATTTCCCGCAGGTCTGCATATATACGAAAAAATAATTTTCTGTGAGAAGGCGACGTCCTAGGACCAATCTTAGCACGGCATTGGATTCAGTGGCACATTTTCTATAACGGAGAGTAGGAAACCATGAAACAAGACCCAAAATTTGGGGATGAGGGTCGATGTTCTGAAACCGGAAAACTCCACAGGACCCTCCCTTTGGTAAAAAAATTCGTAAAAAATTTTAGATTCTGGATCAGGACAACAACTCTTCTGTTTGTTAGTTTGGATACATTGATCACGAATTCGGCCTCTGTTCCAAGTTTTGCCGTGTTTGAAAAAAAAAACCTAAAAATTTTGCATTTCCCGCAGGTCTGCATATATACTAAAAAATAATTTTCTGTGAGAAGGCGACGTCCTAGGACCAATCTTAGCACGGCATTGGATTCAGTGGCACATTTTCTATAACGGAGAGTAGGAAACCATGAAATAAGACCCAAAATTTGGGGCTGTGGGTCGATGTTCTGAAACCGGAAAACTCCACAGGACCCTCCCTTTGGTAAAAAAATTCGTAAAAAATTTTAGGTTCTCAGGACAAAAACTCTTCTGTTTGTTAGTTTGGATACATTGATCACGAATTCGGCCTTTGTTCCAAGTTTTGCCGTGTTTGAAAAAAAAAACCTAAAAATTTTGCATTTCCCGCAGGTCTGCATATATACCAAAAAATAATTTTCTGTGAGAAGACGACGTCCTAGGACCAATTTTAGCACGGCATTGGATTCAGTGACATATTTTCTATAACAGAGAGTAGGAAACCATGAAATAAGGCCCAAAATTTGGGGATGAGGGTCGATGTTCTGAAACCGGAAAACTCCACAGGACCCTGCCCTTTGGAAAAAAAATTCGTAAAAAATTTTAGGTTCTCGATCAGGACAAAAACTCTTCTGTTTGTTAGTTTGGATACATTGATCACGAATTCGGCCTCTGTTCCAAGTTTTGCCGTGTTTGAAAAAAAAAAAACCTAAAAATTTTGCATTTCCCGCAGGTCTGCATATATACCAAAAAATAATTTTCGGTGAGAAGGCGACGTCCTAGGACCAATCTGAGCACGGCATTGGATTCAGTGACACATTTTCTATAACGGAGAGTAGGAAACCATGAAATAAGACCCAAAATTTGGGGATGAGGGTCGATGCTCTGAAACCGGAAAACTCCCTTTGGTAAAAAAATTCGCAAAAAGTTTTAGGTTCTAGATCAGGACAAAAACTCTTCTGTATGTTAGTTTGGATACATTGATCACGAATTCGGCCTCTGTTCCAAGTTTTGCCGTGTTTGAAAAAAAACCTAAGAATTTTGCATTTCCCGCAGGTCTGCATATATACGAAAAAATCATTTACTGTGAGAAGGCGACGTCCTAGGACCAATCTTAGCACGGCATTGGATTCAGTGGCACATTTTCTATAAAGGAGAGTAGGAAACCATGTAATAAGACCCAAAATTTGGGGATGAGGGTCGATGTTCTGAAACCGGAAAACTCCACAGGACCCTCCCTTTGGTATAAAAATTCGTAAAAAATTTTAGGTTCTCGATCAGGACAAAAACTCTTCTGGTTGTTAGTCTGGATACATTGATCACGAATTCGGCCACTGTTCCAAGTTTTGCCGTGTTTGAAAAAAAAAACCTAAAAATTTTGCATTTCCCGCAGGTCTGCATATATACGAAAAAATAATTTTCTGTGAGAAAGCGACGTCCTAGGACCATTCTTAGCATGGCATTGGATTCAGTGGCACATTTTCTATAACGGAGAGTAGGAAACCATGAAATAAGGCCCAAAATTTGGGGATGAGGGTCGATGTTCTGAAACCGGAAAACTCCACAGGACCCTCCCTTTGGTATAAAAATTCGTAAAAAATTTTAGGTTCTCGATCAGGACAAAAACTCTTCTGTTTGTTAGTCTGGATACATTGATCACGAATTCGGCCACTGTTCCAAGTTTTGCCGTGTTTGAAAAAAAAAACCTAAAAATTTTGCATTTCCCGCAGGTCTGCATATATACGAAAAAATAATTTTCTGTGAGAAAGCGACGTCCTAGGACCATTCTTAGCATGGCATTGGATTCAGTGGCACATTTTCTATAACGGAGAGTAGGAAACCATGAAATAAGGCCCAAAATTTGGGGATGAGGGTCGATGTTCTGAAACCGGAAAACTCCACAGGACCCTCCCTTTGGAAAAAAAATTCGTAAAAAATTTTAGGTTCTCGATCAGGACAAAAACTCTTCTGTTTGTTAGTTTGGATACATTGATCACGAATTCGGCCTCTGTTCCAGGTTTTGCCGTGTTTGAAAAAAAAACCTAAAAATTTTGCATTTCCTGTAGGTCTGCATATATACCAAAAAATAATTTTCTGTGAGAAGGCGACGTCCTAGGACCAATCTTAGCACGGCATTGGATTCAGTGACACATTTTCTATAACGGAGAGTAGGAAACCATGAAATAAGACCCAAAATTTGGGGATGAGGGTCGATGTTCTGAAACCGGAAAACTCCACAGGACCCCCCCTTTTGTAAAAAAATTCGTAAAAAATTTTAGGTTCTCGATCAGGACAAAAACTCTTCTGTTTGTTAGTTTGGATACATTGATCACGAATTCGGCCTCTGTTCCAAGTTTTGCCGTGTTTGAAAAAAAAACCTAAAAATTTTGCATTTCCCGCAGGTCTGCATATATACGAAAAAATAATTTTCTGTGACAAAAGCGACGTCCTAGGACCAATCTTAGCACGGCAGTGGATTCAGTGGCACATTTTCTATAACGGAGAGTAGGAAGCCATGAAATAATACCCAAAATTTGGGGATGAGGGTCGATGTTCTGAAACCGGAAAACTCCACAGGACCCTCCCTCTGGTAAAAAAATTCGTAAAAAATTTTAGGTTCTCGATCAGGACAAAAACTCTTCTGTTTGTTAGTTTGGATACATTGATCACGAAATCGGCCTCTGTTCCAAGTTTTGCCGTGTTTGAAAAAAAAACCTAAAAATTTTGCATTTCCCGCAGGTCTGCATATATACGAAAAAATAATTTTCTGTGAGAAGGCGACGTCCTAGGACCAATCTTAGCACGGCATTGGATTCAGTGGCACATTTTCTATAAGGGAGAGTAGGAAACCATGAAACAAGACCCAAAATTTGGGGATGAGGGTCGATGTTCTGAAACCGGCAAACTCCACAGGACACTCCCTTTGGTAAAAAAATTCGTAAAAAATTTTAGATTCTGGATCAGGACAAAAACTCTTCTGTTTGTTAGTTTGGATACATTGATCACGAATTCGGCCTCTGTTCCAAGTTTTGCCGTGTTTGAAAAAAAAACCTAAAAATTTTTGCATTTCCCGCAGGTCTGCATATAAACGAAAAAATAATTTTCTGTGAGAAGGCGACGTCCTAGGACCAATCTTAGCACGGCATTGGATTCAGTGGCACATTTTCTATAACGGAGAGTAGGAAACCATGAAATAAGACCCAAAATTTGGGGATGAAGGTCGATGTTCTGAAACCGGAAAACTCCACAGGACCCTCCCTTTGGTAAAAAAATTCGTAAAAAATTTTATGTTCTCGATCAGGACAAAAACTCTTCTGTTTGTTAGTTAGGACCAATCTTAGCACGGCATTGGATTCAGTGGCACATTTTCTATAACGGCGAGTAGGAAACCAGGAGATAAGACCCAAAATTTGGGGATGAGGGTCGATGTTCTGAAACCGGAAAACTCCACAGGACCCTCCCTTTGGTAAAAAAATTCGTAAAAAATTTTAGGTTCTAGATCAGGACAAAAACTCTTCTGTTTGTTAGTTTGGATACATTGATCACGAGTTCGGCCTCTGTTCCAAATTTTGCCGTGTTTGCAAAAAAAAAACCTAAAAATTTTGCATTTCCCGCAGGTCTGCATATATACGAAAAAATCATTTTCTGTGAGAAGGCGACGTCCTAGGACCAATCTTAGCACGGCATTGGATTCAGTGGCACATTTTCTAAAAAGGAGAGTGGGAAACCATGAAATAAGACCCAAAATTTGGGGATGAGGGTCGATGTTCTGAAACCGGAAAACTCCACAGGACCCTCCCTTTTGTAAAGAAATTCGTAAAAAATTTTAGGTTGAAAAAAAAACCTAAAAAT
This sequence comes from Callosobruchus maculatus, assembly GCA_951848785.1. Lineage (NCBI taxonomy): Eukaryota > Metazoa > Arthropoda > Insecta > Coleoptera > Chrysomelidae > Callosobruchus > Callosobruchus maculatus. The sequence goes on from CATOUR010000290.1 coordinate 244,656, forward strand.
TTTGCATTTCCCGCAGGTCTGCATATATACGAAAAAATAATTTTCTGTGAGAAAGCGTCGTCCTAGGACCAATCTTAGCATGGCATTGGATTCAGTGGCACATTTTCTATAAGGGAGAGTAAGAAACCATTAAATAAGACCCAAAATTTGGGGATGAGGGAAGATGCTCTGAAACCGGAAAACTCCACAGGACCCTCCCTTTGGTAAAAAAATTCGTAAAAAATTTTAGGTTCTCGATCAGGACAAAAACTCTTCTGTTTGTCAGTTTGGATACATTGATCACGAATTCGGCCTCTGTTCCAAGTTTTGCCGTGTTTGAAAAAAAAACCTAAAAATTTTGCATTTCCCGCAGGTCTGCATATATACGAAAAAATAATTTTCTGTGAGAAGGCGACGTCCTAGGACTAATCTTAGCACGGCATTGGATTCAGTGGCACATTTTCTATAACGGAGAGTAGGAAACCATGAAATAAGACCCAAAATTTGGGGATGAGGGTCGATGTTCTGAAACCGGAAAACTCCACAGGACCCTCCCTTTGGTAAAAAAATTCGTAAAAAATTTTAGGTTCTCGATCAGGACAAAAACTCTTCTGTATGTTAGTTTGGATACATTGATCACGAATTCGGCCTCTGTTCCGAATTTTGCCGTGTTTGAAAAAAAAAACCTAAAAATTTTGCATTTCCCGCAGGTCTGCATATATACGAAAAAATAATTTTCTGTGAGAAGGCGACGTCCTAGGACCAATCTTAGCACGGCATTGGATTCAGTGGCACATTTTCTATAAGGGTGAGTAGGAAACCATGAAACAAGACCCAAAATTTGGGGATGAGGGTCGATGTTCTGAAACGCGAAAACTCCCTTTGGTAAAAAAATTCGTAAAAAATTTTAGGTTCTAGATCAGGACAAAAACTCTTCTGTATGTTAGTTTGGATACATTGATCACGAATTCGGCCTCTGTTCCAAGTTTTGCCGTGTTTGAAAAAAAAACCTAAAAATTTTGCATTTCCCGCAGGTCTGCATATATACGAAAAAATCATTTTCTCTGAGAAGGCGACGTCCTAGGACCAATCCTAGCACGGCATTGGATTCAGTGGCACATTTTCTATAAAGGAGAGTAGGAAACCATGAAATAAGACCCAAAATTTGGGGATGAGGGTCGATGTTCTGAAACCGGAAAACTCCACAGGACCCTCCCTTTGGTAAAAAAATTCGTAAAAAATTTTAGGTTCTCGATCAGGACAAAAACTCTTCTGTTTGTTAGATTTGATACATTGATCACGAATTCGGCCTCTGTTCCAAATTTTGCCGTGTTTGAAAAAAAAAACCTAAAAATTTTGCATTTCTCGCAGGTCTGCATATATACGAAGAAATAATTTTCTGTGAGAAAGCGACGTCCTAGGACCAATCTTAGCACGGCGTTGGATGCAGTGGCACATTTTCTATAAGGGAGAGTAGGAAACCATGAAATAAGACCCAAAATTTGGGAATGACGGTCGATGTTCTGAAACCGGAAAACTCCACAGGACCCTCCCTTTGGTAAAAAAATTCGTAAAAAATTTTAGGTTCTCGATCAGGACAAAAACTCTTCTGTTTGTTAGTTTGGATACATTGATCACGAATTCGGCCACTGTTCCAAGTTTTGCCGTGTTTGAAAAAAAAACCTAAAAATTTTGCATTTCCCGCAGGTCTGCATATATACCAAAAAATAATTTTCTGTGAGAAGGCGACGTCCTAGGACCAATCTTAGCACGGCATTGGATTCTGTGGCACATTTTCTATAAGGGAGAGTAAGAAACCATGAAATAAGACCCAAAATTTGGGGATGAGGGTCGATGTTCTGAAACCGGAAAACTCCACAGGACGCTCCCTTTGGTAAAAAAATTCGTTAAAAATTTTAGGTTCTCGATCAGGACAAAAACTCTTCTGTTTGTTAGTTTGGATACATTGATAACGAATTCGGCCTCTGTTCCAAGTTTTGCCGTGTTTGAAAAAAAAAACCTAAAAATTTTGCATTTCCCGCAGGTCTGCATATATACGAAAAAATAATTTTCTGTGAGAAGGCGACGTCCTAGGACCAATCTTAGCACGGCACTGGATTCAGTGGCACATTTTCTATAAGGGAGAGTAGGAAACCATGAAACAAGACCCAAAATTTGGGGATGAGGGTCGATGTTCTGAAACCGGCAAACTCCACGGGACCCCCCCTTTTGTAAAAAAATTCGTAAAAAATTTTAGGTTCTCGATCAGGACAAAAACCCTTCTGTTTGTTAGATTGGATACATTGATCACGAATTCGGCCTCTGTTCCAAGTTTTGCCGTGTTTGAAAAAAAAACCTAAAAATTTTGCATTTCCCGCAGGTCTGCATATATACCAAAAAATAATTTTCTGTGAGAAGGCGACGTCCTAGGACCAATCTTAGCACGGCATTGGATTCAGTGACACATTTTCTATAACGGAGAGTAGGAAACCATGAAATAAGACCCAAAATTTGGGGATGAGGGTCGATGTTCTGAAACCGGAAAACTCCCTTTGGTAAAAAAATTCGTAAAAAATTTTAGGTTCTCGATCAGGACAAAAACTCTTCTGTTTGTTAGTTTGGATACATTGATCACGAATTCGGGCTCTGTTTTAAGTTTTGCCGTGTTTGAAAAAAAAACCTAAAAATTTTGCATTTCCCGCAGGTCTGCATATATACGAAAAAATAATTTTCTGTGAGAAGGCGACGTCCTAGGACCAATCTTAGCACGGCATTGGATTCAGTGGCACATTTTCTATAACGGAGAGTAGGAAACAATGAAATAAGACCCAAAATTTGGGGATGAGGATCGATGTTCTGAAACCGGAAAACTCCACAGGACCCTCCCTTTGGTAAAAAAATTCGTAAAAAATTTTAGGTTCTAGATCAGGACAAAAACGCTTCTGTATGTTAGTTTGGATACATTGATCACGAATTCGGCCTCTGTTCCAAGTTTTGCCATGTTTGAAAAAAAAACCTAAAAATTTTGCATTTCCCGCAGGTCTGCATATATACGAAAAAATAATTTTCTGTGAGAAGGCGACGTCCTAGGACCAATCTTAGCACGGCATTGGATTCAGTGGCACATTTTCTATAACGGAGAGTAGGAAACCATGAAATAAGACCCAAAATTTGGGGATGAGGGTCGATGTTCTGAAACCGGAAAACTCCACAGGACCCTCCCTTTGGTAAAAAAATTCGTAAAAAATTTTAGGTTCTAGATCAGGACAAAAACTCTTCTGTATGTTAGTTTGGATACATTGATCACGAATTCGGCCTCTGTTCCAAGTTTTGCCGTGTTTGAAAAAAAAACCTAAAAATTTTGCATTTCCCGCAGGTCTGCATATATACGAAAAAATAATTTTCTGTGAGAAAACGACGTCCTAGGACCAATCTTAGCACGGCATTGGATTCAGTGTCACATTTTCTATAACGGAGAGTAGGAAACCATGAAATAAGACCCAAAATTTGGGGATGAGGGTCGATGTTCTAATACCGGAAAACTCCACAGGACCCTCCCTTTGGTAAAAAAATTCGTAAAAAATTTTAGGTTCTGGATCAGGACAAAAACTCTTCTGTTTGTTAGTTTGGATACATTGATCACGAATTCGGCCTCTGTTCCAAGTTTTGCCGTGTTTGAAAAAAAACCTAAAAATTTTGCATTTCCCGCAGATCTGCATATATACGAAAAGATCATTTTCTGTGAGAAGGCGACGTCCTAGGAACAATCTTAGCACGGCATTGGATTCAGTGGCGCATTTTCTATAACGGAGAGTAGGAAACCATGAGATAGGACCCAAAATTTGGGGATGAGGGTCGATGTTCTGAAACCGGAAAACTCCACAGGACCCTCCCTTTGGTAAAAAAATTCGTAAAAAATTTTAGGTTCTCGATCAGGACAAAAACTCTTCTGTTTGTTAGTTTGGATAAATTGATCACGAATTCGGCCTCTGTTCCAAGTTTTGCCGTGTTTGAAAAAAAAAAACCTAAAAATTTTGCATTTCCCGCAGGTCTGCATATATACCAAAAAATAATTTTCTGTGAGAAGGCGACGTCCTAGGACCAATCTTAGCACGGCATTGGATTCAGTGACACATTTTCTATAATGGAGAGTAGGAAACCATGAGATAGGACCCAAAATTTGGGGATGAGGGTCGATGTTCTGAAACCGGAAAACTCCACAGGACCCTCCCTTTGGTAAAAAAATTCGTAAAAAATTTTAGGTTCTCGATCAGGACAAAAACTCTTCTGTTTGTTAGATTGGATACATTGATCACGAATTCGGCCTCTGTTCCAAGTTTTGAAGTGTTTGAAAAAAAAAACCTAAAAATTTTGCAATTCCCGCAGGATATACGAAAAAATAATTTTCTGTGAGAAAGCGACGTCCTAGGACCAATTTTAGCACGGCAATGGATTCAGTGGCACATTTTCTATAACGGAGAGTAGGAAACCATGAAATAAGACCCAAAATTTGGGGATGAGGGTCGATGTTCTGAAACCGGAAAACTCCACAGGACCCTCCCTTTGGTAAAAAAATTCGTAAAAAATTTTAGGTTCTCGATCAGGACAAAAACTCTTCTGTTTGTTAGTTTGGATACATTGATCACGAATTCGGCCTCTGTTCCAAGTTTTGCCGTGTTTGAAAAAAAAACCTAAAAATTTTGCATTTCCCGCAGGTCTGCATATATACGAAAAAATAATTTTCTGTGAGAAGGCGACGTCCTAGGAACAATCTTAGCACGGCATTGGATTCAGTGGCACATTTTCTATAACGGAGAGTAGGAAACCATGAAATAAGACCCAAAATTTGGGGATGAGGGTCGATGTTCTGAAACCGGAAAACTCCACAGGACCCTCCCTTTGGTAAAAAAATTCGTAAAAAATTTTAGGTTCTCGATCAGGACAAAAACTCTTCTGTTTGTTAGTTTGGATACATTGATCACGAATTCGGCCTCTGTTCCAAGTTTTGCCGTGTTTGAAGAAAAAAACCTAAAAATTTTGCATTTCCCGCAGGTCTGCATATATACCAAAAAATAATTTTCTGTGAGAAGGCGACGTCCTAGGACCAATCTTAGCACGGCATTGGATTCAGTGACACATTTTCTATAACGGAGAGTAGGAAACCAAAATTTGGGGATGAGGGTCGATGTTCTGAAACCGGAAAACTCCACAGGACCCTCCCTTTGGTAAAAAAATTCGTAAAAAATTTTAGGTTCTAGATCAGGACAAAAACTCTTCTGTATGTTAGTTTGGATACATTGATCACGAATTCGGCCTCTGTTCCAAGTTTTGCCGTGTTTGAAAAAAAAACCTAAAAATTTTGCATTTCCCGCAGGTCTGCATATATACGAAAAAATCATTTTCTGTGAGAAGGCGACGTCCTAGGACCAATCTTAGCACGGCATTGGATTCAGTGACACATTTTCTATAACGGAGAGTAGGAAACCATGAAATAAGACCCAAAATTTGGGGATGAGGGTCGATGCTCTGAAACCGGAAAACTCCACAGGACCCCCCTTTTGTAGAAAAATTCGTAAAAAATTTTAGGTTCTCGATCAGGACAAAAACTCTCCTGTTTGTTAGATTGGATACATTGATCACGAATTCGGCCTCTGTTCCAAGTTTTGCCGTGTTTGAAAAAAAAACCTAAAAATTTTGCATTTCCCGCAGGTCTGCATATATACGAAAAAATAATTTTCTGTGAGAAAACGACGTCCTAGGACCAATCTTAGCACGGCATTGGATTCAGTGCCACATTTTCTATAACGGAGAGTAGGAAACCATGAAATAAGACCCAAAATTTGGGGATGAGGGTCGATGTTCTAATACCGGAAAACTCCACAGGACCCTCCCTTTGGTAAAAAAATTCGTAAAAAATTTTAGGTTCTGGATCAGGACAAAAACTCTTCTGTTTGTTAGTTTGGATACATTGATCACGAATTCGGCCTCTGTTCCAAGTTTTGCCGTGTTTGAAAAAAAACCTAAAAATTTTGCATTTCCCGCAGATCTGCATATATACGAAAAGATCATTTTCTGTGAGAAGGCGACGTCCTAGGAACAATCTTAGCACGGCATTGGATTCAGTGGCACATTTTCTATAACGGAGAGTAGGAAACCATGAGATAGGACCCAAAATTTGGGGATGAGGGTCGATGTTCTGAAACCGGAAAACTCCACAGGACCCTCCCTTTGGTAAAAAAATTCGTAAAAAATTTTAGGTTCTCGATCAGGACAAAAACTCTTCTGTTTGTTAGTTTGGATAAATTGATCACGAATTCGGCCTCTGTTCCAAGTTTTGCCGTGTTTGAAAAAAAAAACCTAAAAATTTTGCATTTCCCGCAGGTCTGCATATATACCAAAAAATAATTTTCTGTGAGAAGGCGACGTCCTAGGACCAATCTTAGCACGGCATTGGATTCAGTGACACATTTTCTATAACGGAGAGTAGGAAACCATGAGATAGGACCCAAAATTTGGGGATGAGGGTCGATGTTCTGAAACCGGAAAACTCCACAGGACCCTCCCTTTGGTAAAAAAATTCGTAAAAAATTTTAGGTTCTCGATCAGGACAAAAACTCTTCTGTTTGTTAGATTGGATACATTGATCACGAATTCGGCCTCTGTTCCAAGTTTTGAAGTGTTTGAAAAAAAAAACCTAAAAATTTTGCAATTCCCGCAGGATATACGAAAAAATAATTTTCTGTGAGAAAGCGACGTCCTAGGACCAATTTTAGCACGGCAATGGATTCAGTGGCACATTTTCTATAACGGAGAGTAGGAAACCATGAAATAAGACCCAAAATTTGGGGATGAGGGTCGATGTTCTGAAACCGGAAAACTCCACAGGACCCTCCCTTTGGTAAAAAAATTCGTAAAAAATTTTAGGTTCTCGATCAGGACAAAAACTCTTCTGTTTGTTAGTTTGGATACATTGATCACGAATGCGGCCTCTGTTCCAAGTTTTGCCGTGTTTGAAAAAAAAACCTAAAAATTTTGCATTTCCCGCAGGTCTGCATATATACGAAAAAATAATTTTCTGTGAGAAGGCGACGTCCTAGGAACAATCTTAGCACGGCATTGGATTCAGTGGCACATTTTCTATAACGGAGAGTAGGAAACCATGAAATAAGACCCAAAATTTGGGGATGAGGGTCGATGTTCTGAAACCGGAAAACTCCACAGGACCCTCCCTTTGGTAAAAAAATTCGTAAAAAATTTTAGGTTCTCGATCAGGACAAAAACTCTTCTGTTTGTTAGTTTGGATACATTGATCACGAATTCGGCCTCTGTTCCAAGTTTTGCCGTGTTTGAAGAAAAAAAACCTAAAAATTTTGCATTTCCCGCAGGTCTGCATATATACCAAAAAATAATTTTCTGTGAGAAGGCGACGTCCTAGGACCAATCTTAGCACGGCATTGGATTCAGTGACACATTTTCTATAACGGAGAGTAGGAAACCAAAATTTGGGGATGAGGGTCGATGTTCTGAAACCGGAAAACTCCACAGGACCCCCCCTTTTGTAAAAAAATTCGTAAAAAATTTTAGGTTCTCGATCAGGACAAAAACTCTTCTGTTTGTTAGATTGATCACGAATTCGGCCTCTGTTCCAAGTTTTGCCGTGTTTGAAAAGAAAAACCTAAAAATTTTACATTTCCCGCAGGATATACGAAAAAATTATTTTCTGTGAGAAAGCGACGTCCTAGGACCAATCTTAGCACGGCATTGGATTCAGTGGCACATTTTCTATAACGGAGAGTAGGAAGCCATGAGATAGGACCCAAAATTTGGGGATGAGGGTCGATGTTCTGAAACCGGAAAACTCCACAGGACCCTCGCTTTGGTAAAAAAATTCGTAAAAAATTTTAGGTTCTGGATCAGGACAAAAACTCTTCTGTTTGTTAGTTTGGATACATTGATCACGAATTCGGCCTCTGTTCCAAGTTTTGCCGTGTTTGAAAAAAAAACCTAAAAATTTTGCATTTCCCGCAGGTCTGCATATATACGAAAAAATAATTTTCTGTGAGAAGGCGACGTCCTAGGACCAATCTTAGCACGGCATTGGATTCAGTGGCACATTTTCTATAACGGAGAGTAGGAAACCATGAAATAAGACCCAAAATTTGGGGATGAGGGTCGATGTTCTGAAACCGGAAAACTCCACAGGACCCTCCCTTTGGTAAAAAAATTCGTAAAAAATTTTAGGTTCTAGATCAGGACAAAAACTCTTCTGTATGTTAGTTTGGATACATTGATCACGAATTCAGCCTCTGTTCCAAGTTTTGCCGTGTTTGAAAAAAAAACCTAAAAATTTTGCATTTCCCGCAGGTCTGCATATATACCAAAAAATAATTTTCTGTGAGAAGGCGACGTCCTAGGACCAATCTTAGCACGGCATTGGATTCAGTGACACATTTTCTATAACGGAGAGTAGGAAACCATGAAATAAGACCCAAAATTTGGGGATGAGGGTCGATGTTCTGAAACCGGAAAACTCCACAGGACCCCCCCTTTTGTAAAAAAATTCGTAAAAAATTTTAGGTTCTCGATCAGGACAAAAACCCTTCTGTTTGTTAGATTGGATACATTGATCACGAATTCGGCCTCTGTTCCAAGTTTTGCCGTGTTTGAAAAAAAAACCTAAAAATTTTGCATTTCCCGCAGGTCTGCATATATACCAAAAAATAATTTTCTGTGAGAAGGCGACGTCCTAGGACCAATCTTAGCACGGCATTGGATTCAGTGACACATTTTCTATAACGGAGAGTAGGAAACCATGAAATAAGACCCAAAATTTGGGGATGAGGGTCGATGTTCTGAAACCGGAAAACTCCACAGGACCCCCCCTTTTGTAAAAAAATTCGTAAAAAGTTTTAGGTCCTCGATCAAAAACCCTTCTGTTTGTTAGATTGGATACATTGATCACGAGTTCGGCCTCTGTTCCAAGTTTTGCCGTGTTTGAAAAAAAAAACCTAAAAATTTTGCATTTCCCGCAGGTCTGCATATATACGAAAAAATAATTTTCTGTGAGAAGGCGACGTCCTAGGACCAATCTTAGCACGGCAATGGATTTAGTGTCATATTTTCTATAACGGAGAGTAGGAAACCATGAGATAGGACCCAAAATTGGGGGATGAGGGTCGATGTTCTGAAACCGGAAAACTCCACAGGACCCTCCCTTTGGTAAAAAAATTGGTAAAAAATTTTAGGTTCTCGATCAGGACAAAAACTCTTCTGTTTATTAGTTTGGATACATTGATCACGAATCCGGCCTCTGTTCCAAGTTTTGCCGTGTTTGAAAAAAAAACCTAAAAATTTTGCATTTCCCACAGGTCTGCATATATACGAAAAAATAATTTTCTGTGAGAAGGCGACGTCCTAGGACCAATCTTAGTACGGCATTGGATTCAGTGACACATTTTCTATAACGGAGAGTAGGAAACCATGAAATAAGACCCAAAATTTGGGGATGAGGGTCGATGTTCTGAAACCGGAAAACTCCACAGGACCCCCCCTTTTGTAAAAAAATTCGTAAAAAATTTTAGGTTCTCGATCAGGACAAAAACCCTTCTGTTTGTTAGATTGGATACATTGATCACGAATTCGGCCTCTGTTCCAAGTTTTGCCGTGTTTGAAAAAAAACCTAAAAATTTTGCATTTCCCGCAGGTCTGCATATATACCAAAAAATAATTTTCTGTGAGAAGGCGACGTCCTAGGACCAATCTTAGCACGGCATTGGATTCAGTGACACATTTTCTATAACGGAGAGTAGGAAACCATGAAATAAGACCCAAAATTTGGGGATGAGGGTCGATGTTCTGAAACCGGAAAACTCCTTTTGTAAAAAAATTCGTAAAAAATTTTAGGTTCTCGATCAGGACAAAAACCCTTCTGTTTGTTAGATTGGATACATTGATCACGAATTCGGCCTCTGTTCCAAGTTTTGCCGTGTTTGAAAAAAAAACCTAAAAATTTTGCATTTCCCGCAGGTCTGCATATATACGAAAAAATAATTTTCTGTGAGAAGGCGACGTCCTAGGACCAATCTTAGCACGGCAATGGATTTAGTGTCATATTTTCTATAACGGAGAGTAGGAAACCATGAGATAGGACCCAAAATTGGGGGATGAGGGTCGATGTTCTGAAACCGGAAAACTCCACAGGACCCTCCCTTTGGTAAAAAAATTCGTAAAAAATTTTAGGTTCTCGATCAGGACAAAAACTCTTCTGTTTATTAGTTTGGATACATTGATCACGAATCCGGCCTCTGTTCCAAGTTTTGCCGTGTTTGAAAAAAAAACCTAAAAATTTTGCATTTCCCGCAGGTCTGCATATATACGAAAAAATAATTTTCTGTGAGAAGGCGACGTCCTAGGACCAATCTTAGCACGGCATTGGATTCAGTGGCACATTTTCTATAAGGGAGAGTAGGAAACCATGAAATAGGACCCAAAATTTGGGGATGAGGGTCGATGTTCTGAAACCGGAAAACTCCACAGGACCCTCCCTTTGGTAAACAAATTCGTAAAAAATTTTAGGTTCTCGATCAGGACAAAAACTCTTCTGTTTGTTAGTTTGGATACATTTATCACGAATTCGGCCTCTGTTCCAAGTTTTGCCGTGTTTGAAAAAAAAACCTAAAAATTTTGCATTTCCCGCAGGTCTGCATATGTACGAAAAAATAATTTTCTGTGAGAAGGCGACGTCCTAGGACCAATCTTAGCACGGCATTGGATTCAGTGGCACATTTTCTATAAGGGAGAGTAGGAAACCATGAAATAGGACCCAAAATTTGGGGATGAGGGTCGATGGTCTGAAACCAGAAAACTCCACAGGACCCTCCCTTTTTGTAAAAAAATTCGTAAAAAATTTTAGGTTCTGGATCAGGACAAAAACTCTTCCGTTTGTTAGTTTGGATACATTGAACACGAATTCGGCCTCTGTTCCAAGTTTTGCCGTGTTTGAAAAAAAACCTAAAAATTTTGCATTTCCCGCAGGTCTGCATATATACGAAAAAATAATTTCCTGTGAGAAAGCAACGTCCTAGGACCAATCTTAGCACGGCACTGGATTCAGTGGCACATTTTCTATAGCGGAGAGTAGGAAACCATGAAATAAGACCCAAAATTTGGGGATGAGGGTCGATGTTCTGAAACCGGAAAACTCCACAGGACCCTCCCTCTGGTAAAAAAATTCGTAAAAAATTTTAGGTTCTCGATCAGGACAAAAACTCTTCTGTTTGTTAGTTTGGATACATTGATCATGAATTCGGCCTCTGTTCCAAGTTTTTCCGTGTTTGAAAAAAAAACCTAAAAATTTTGCATTTCCCGCAGGTCTGCATATATACGAAAAAATAATTTTCTGTGAGAAAGCGACGTACTAGGACCAATCTTACCACAACATTGGATCCAGTGGCACATTCTCTATAACGGAAAGTAGGAAACCATGAAATAAGACCCAAAATTTGGGGATGAGGGTCGATGTTCTGAAACCGGAAAACTCCACAGGACCCTCCCTTTGGTAAAAAAATTCGTAAAAAATTTTAGGTTCTGGATCAGGACAAAAACTCTTCTGCTTGTTAGTTTGGATACATTGATCACGAATTCGGCCTCTGTTCCAAGTTTTGCAGTGTTTGAAAAAAAAAACCTAAAAATTTTGCATTTCCCGCAGGTCTGCATATATACGAAAAAATAATTTTCTGTGAGAAGGCGACGTCCTAGGACCTATCTTAGCACGGCATTGGATTCAGTGGCACATTTTCTATAACGGAGAGTAGGAAACCATGAAATAAGACCCAAAATTTGGGGATGAGGGTCGATGTTCTGAAACCGGAAAACTCCACAAGACCCTCCCTTTGGTAAAAAAATTCGTAAAAAAATGTAGGTTCTAGATCGGGACAAAAACTCTTCTGTATGTTAGTTTGGATACATTGATCACGAATTCGGCCTCTGTACCAAGTTTTGCCGTGTTTAAAAAAAAAACCTAAAAATTTTGCATTTCCCGCAGGTCTGCATATATACGAAAAAATAATTTTCTGTGAGAATGCGACGTCCTAGGACCAATCTTAGCACGGCATTGGATTCAGTGGCACATTTTCTATAACGGAGAGTAGGAAACCATGAAATAAGACCCAACATTTGGGGATGAGGGTCGATGTTCTGTAACCGGAAAGCTGCACAGGACCCTCCCTTTTGTAAAAAAATTCGTAAAAAATTTTAGGTTCTCTCAGGACAAAAACTCTTCTGTTTGTTAGTTTGGATACATTGATCACGAACTCGGCCTCTGTTCCAAGTTTTGCCGTATTTGAAAAAAAAAAACGTAAAAATTTTGCATTTCCCGCAGGTCTGCATATATACGAAAAAATAATTTTCTGTGACAAGGCGACGTCCTAGGACCAATCTTAGGATACATTGATCACAAATTCGGCGTCTGTTCCAAATTTTGCCGTGTTTGAAAAAAAAACCTAAAAATTCTGCATTTCCTGTGAGAAGGCGACGTCCTAGGGCCAATCTTAGCACGGCATTGGATTCAGTGGTACATTTTCTATAACGGAGAGTAGGAAACCATGAAATAAGACCCAACATTTGGGGATGAGGGTCGATGTTCTGAAACCGGAAAAGTCCACAGGACCAGGTAAAAAAATTCGTAAAAAATTTTAGGTTCTCGATCAGGACAAAAACTCTTCTGTTTGTTAGTTTGGATACATTGATCACGAATTCGGCCTCTGTTCCAAGTTTTGCCGTGTTTGAAAAAAAAAACCTAAAAATTTTGCATTTCCCGCAGGTCTGCATATATACGAAATAATAATTTTCTGTGAGAAGGCGACGTCCTAGGACCAATCTTAGCACGGCATTGGATTCAGTGGCACATTTTCTACAAGGGAGAGTAGGAAACCATGAAATAAGACCCAAAATTTGGGGATGAGGGTCGATGTTCTGAAACCGGAAAACTCTACAGGACCCTCCCTTTTGTAAAAAAATTCGTAAAAAATTTTAGGTTCTCGATCAGGACAAAAACTCTTCTGTTTGTTAGTTTGGATACATTGATCACGAATTCGGCCTCTGTACCAAGTTTTGCCATGTTTGAAAAAAAAAACCTAAAAATTTTGCATTTCCCGCAGGTCTGCATATATACGAAAAAATAATTTTCTGTGAGAAAGCGACGTCCTAGGACCAATCTTAGCACGGCATTGGATTCAGTGGCACATTTTCTATAACGGAGAGTAGGAAACCATGAAATAAGACCCAAAATATGGGGATGAGGGTCGATGTTCTGAAACCGGAAAACTCCACAGGACCCTCCCTTTGGTAAAAAAATTCGTAAAAAATTTTAGGTTCTCGATCAGGACAAAAACTCTTCTGTTTGTTAGTTTGGATACATTGATCACGAATTCGGCCTCTGTTCCAAGTTTTGCAGTGTTTGAAAAAAAAACCTAAAAATTTTGCATTTCCCGCAGGTCTGCATATATACGAAAAAATAATTTTCTGTGAGAAGGCGACGTCCTAGGACCAATCTTAGCACGGCGTTGGATTCAGTGGCACATTTTCTATAACGGAGAGTAGCAAACCATGAAATAAGACCCAAAATTTGGGGATGAGGGTCGATGTTCTGAAACCGGAAAACTCTACAGGACCCTCCCTTTGGTAGAAAAATTCGTAAAAAATTTTAGCTTCTGGATCAGGTCAAAAACTCTTCTGTTTGTTAGTTTGGATACATTGATCACGAATTCGGCCTCTGTACCAAGTTTTGCCGTGTTTGAAAAGAAAAACCTAAAAATTTTGCATTTCCCGCAGGTCTGCATATATACGAAAAAATAATTTTCTGTGAGAAAGCGACGTCCTAGGACCAATCTTAGTACGGCATTGGATTCAGTGGCACATTTTCTATACCGGAGAGTAGGAAACCATAAAATAAGACCCAAAATTTGGGGATGAGGGTCGATGTTCTGAAACCGGAAAACTCCACTCCACTCCCTTTGGTAAAAAAATTCGTAAAAAAGTTTAGGTTCTCGATCAGGACAAAAACTCTTCTGTTTGTTAGTTTGGATACATTGATCACGAATTCGGCCTCTGTACCAAGTTTTGCCGTGTTTGAAAAAAAAACCTAAAAATTTTGCATTTCCCGCAGGTCTGCATATATACGAAAAAATAATTTTCTGTGAGAATGCGACGTCCTAGGACCAATCTTAGCACGGCATTGGATTCAGTGGCACATTTTCTATAACGGAGAGTAGGAAACCATGAAATAAGACCCAAAATTTGGGGATGAGGGGCGATGTTCTGTAACCGGAAAACTGCACAGGACCCTCCCTTTTGTAAAAAAATTCGTAAAAAATTTTAGGTTCTCGATCAGGACAAAAACTCTTCTGTTTGTTAGTTTGGATACATTGATCACGAATTCGGCCTCTGTTCCAAGTTTTGCCGTGTTTGAAAAAAAAAAACCTAAAAATTTTGCATTTCCCGCAGGTCTGCATATATACGAAAAAATAATTTTCTGTGAGAAAGCGACGTCCTAGGACCAATCTTAGCACGGCATTGGATTCAGTGGCACATCTCCTATAACGGAGAGTAGGAAACCATGAAATAAGACCCAAAATTTGGGATGAGGGTCGATGTTCTGTAACCGGAAAACTCCACAGGACCCTCCCTTTTGTAAAAAAATTCGTAAAAAATTTTAGGTTCTCGATCAGGACAAAAACTCTTCTGTTTGTTAGTTTGGATACATTGATCACGAATTCCGCCTCTGTACCAAGTTTTGCCGTGTTTGAAAAAAAAACCTAAAAATTTTGCATTTCCCGCAGGTCTGCATATATACGAAAAAATAATTTTCTGTGAGAAAGCGACCTCCTAGGACCAATCTTAGCACGGCGTTGGATTCAGTGGCACATTTTCTATAACGGAGAGTAGCAAACCATGAAATAAGACCCAAAATTTGGGGATGAGGGTCGATGTTCTGAAACCGGAAAACTCTACAGGACCCTCCCTTTGGTAGAAAAATTCGTAAAAAATTTTAGCTTCTGGATCAGGTCAAAAACTCTTCTGTTTGTTAGTTTGGATACATTGATCACGAATTCGGCCTCTGTACCAAGTTTTGCCGTGTTTGAAAAGAAAAACCTAAAAATTTTGCATTTCCCGCAGGTCTGCATATATACGAAAAAATAATTTTCTGTGAGAAAGCGACGTCCTAGGACCAATCTTAGTACGGCATTGGATTCAGTGGCACATTTTCTATAACGGAGAGTAGGAAACCATGAAATAAGACCCAAAATTTGGGGATGAGGGTCGATGTTCTGTAACCGGAAAACTGCACAGGACCCTCCTTTTTGTAAAAAAATTCGTAAAAAATTTTAGGTTCTGGATCAGGACAAAAACTCTTCCGTTTGTTAGTTTGGATACATTGAACACGAATTCGGCCTCTGTTCCAAGTTTTGCCGTGTTTGAAAAAAAACCTAAAAATTTTGCATTTCCCGCAGGTCTGCATATATACGAAAAAATAATTTCCTGTGAGAAAGCAACGTCCTAGGACCAATCTTAGCACGGCACTGGATTCAGTGGCACATTTTCTATAGCGGAGAGTAGGAAACCATGAAATAAGACCCAAAATTTGGGGATGAGGGTCGATGTTCTGAAACCGGAAAACTCCACAGGACCCTCCCTCTGGTAAAAAAATTCGTAAAAAATTTTAGGTTCTCGATCAGGACAAAAACTCTTCTGTTTGTTAGTTTGGATACATTGATCATGAATTCGGCCTCTGTTCCAAGTTTTTCCGTGTTTGAAAAAAAAACCTAAAAATTTTGCATTTCCCGCAGGTCTGCATATATACGAAAAAATAATTTTCTGTGAGAAAGCGACGTACTAGGACCAATCTTACCACAACATTGGATCCAGTGGCACATTCTCTATAACGGAAAGTAGGAAACCATGAAATAAGACCCAAAATTTGGGGATGAGGGTCGATGTTCTGAAACCGGAAAACTCCACAGGACCCTCCCTTTGGTAAAAAAATTCGTAAATTTTAGGTTCTGGATCAGGACAAAAACTCTTCTGCTTGTTAGTTTGGATACATTGATCACGAATTCGGCCTCTGTACCAAGTTTTGCCGTGTTTAAAAAAAAAACCTAAAAATTTTGCATTTCCCGCAGGTCTGCATATATACGAAAAAATAATTTTCTGTGAGAATGCGACGTCCTAGGACCAATCTTAGCACGGCATTGGATTCAGTGGCACATTTTCTATAACGGAGAGTAGGAAACCATGAAATAAGACCCAAAATTTGGGGATGAGGGTCGATGTTCTGTAACCGGAAAGCTGCACAGGACCCTCCCTTTTGTAAAAAAATTCGTAAAAAATTTTAGGTTCTCTCAGGACAAAAACTCTTCTGTTTGTTAGTTTGGATACATTGATCACGAACTCGGCCTCTGTTCCAAGTTTTGCCGTATTTGAAAAAAAAAACGTAAAAATTTTGCATTTCCCGCAGGTCTGCATATATACGAAAAAATAATTTTCTGTGACAAGGCGACGTCCTAGGACCAATCTTAGGATACATTGATCACAAATTCGGCGTCTGTTCCAAATTTTGCCGTGTTTGAAAAAAAAACCTAAAAATTCTGCATTTCCTGTGAGAAGGCGACGTCCTAGGGCCAATCTTAGCACGGCATTGGATTCAGTGGCACATTTTCTATAACGGAGAGTAGGAAACCATGAAATAAGACCCAACATTTGGGGATGAGGGTCGATGTTCTGGAACCAGAAAAGTCCACAGGACCAGGTAAAAAAATTCGTAAAAAATTTTAGCTTCTGGATCAGGACAAAAACTCTTCTGTTTGTTAGTTTGGATACATTGAACACGAATTCGGCCTCTGTTCCAAGTTTTGCCGTGTTTGAAAAAAAAACCTAAAAATTTTGCATCTCCCGCAGGTCTGCATATATACGAAAAAATCATTTTCTGTGAGAAAGCGACGTCCTAGGACCAATCTTAGCACGGGATTGGATTCAGTGGCACATTTTCTATAACGGAGAGTAGGCAACCATGAAATAAGACCCAAAATTTAGGGATGAGGGTCGATGTTCTGAAACCGGAAAACTCCACAGGACCCTCCCTTTGGTAAGAAAATTCGTAAATAATTTTAGGTTCTCGATCAGGACAAAAACTCTTCTGTTTGTTAGTTTGGATACATTGATCACGAATTCGGCCTCTGTTCCAAGTTTTGCCGTGTTTGAAAAAAAAAACCTAAAAATTTTGCATTTCCCGCAGGTCTGCATATATACGAAAAAATAATTTTCTGTGAGAAAGCGACGTCCTAGGACCAATCTTAGCACGGCATTGGATTCAGTGGCACATTTTCTATAACGGAGAGTAGGAAACCATGAAATAAGGCCCAAAATTTGGGGATGAGGGTCGATTTTCTGAAACCGGAAAACTCCACAGGACCCTCCCTTTGGTAAAAAAATTCGTAAAAAATTTTAGCTTCTGGATCAGGACAAAAACTCTTCTGTTTGTTAGTTTGGATACATTGATCACGAATTCGGCCTCTGTTCCAAGTTTTGCCGTGTTTGAAAAAAAAACCTAAAAATTTTGCATTTCCCGCAGGTCTGCATATATACGAAAAAATAATTTTCTGTGAGAAGGCGACGTCCTAGGACCAATCTTAGCACGGCATTGGATTCAGTGGCACATTTTCTACAAGGGAGAGTAGGAAACCATGAAATAAGACCCAAAATTTGGGGATGAGGGTCGATGTTCTGAAACCGGAAAACTCCACAGGACCCTCCCTTTGGTAAAAAAATTCGTAAAAAATTTTAGGTTCTCGATCAGGACAAAAACTCTTCTGTTTGTTAGTTTGGATACATTGATCACGAATTCGGCCTCTGTTCCAAGTTTTGCAGTGTTTGAAAAAAAAAAACCTAAAGATTTTGCATTTCCCGCAGGTCTGCATATATACGAAAAAATAATTTTCTGTGAGAAGGCGACGTCCTAGGACCAATCTTAGCACGGCATTGGATTCAGTGGCACATTTTCTATACCGGAGAGTAGGAAACCATAAAATAAGACCCAAAATTTGGGGATGAGGGTCGATGTTCTGAAACCGGAAAACTCCACTCCACTCCCTTTGGTAAAAAAATTCGTAAAAAAGTTTAGGTTCTCGATCAGGACAAAAACTCTTCTGTTTGTTAGTTTGGATACATTGATCACGAATTCGGCCTCTGTACCAAGTTTTGCCGTGTTTGAAAAAAAAGCCTAAAAATTTTGCATCTCCCGCAGGTCTGCATATATACGAAAAAATAATTTTCTGTGAGAAAGCGACGTCCCAGGACCAATCTTACCACGGAATTGGATTCAGTGGCACATTTTCTATAACGGAGAGTAGGAAACCATGAAATAAGACCCAAAATTTGGGGATGAGGGTCGATGTTCTGAAACCGGAAAACTCCACAGGACCCTCCCTTTGGTAAAAAAATTCGTAAAAAATTTTAGCTTCTGGATCAGGACAAAAACTCTTCTGTTTGTTAGTTTGGATACATTGAACACGAATTCGGCCTCTGTTCCAAGTTTTTCCGTGTTTGAAAAAAAAAACCTAAAAATTTTGCATTTCCCGCAGGTCTGCATATATACGAAAAAATAATTTTCTGTGAGAAAGCGACGTCCCAGGACCAATCTTACCACGGCATTGGATTCAGTGGCACATTTTCTATAACGGAGAGTAGGAAACCATGAAATAAGACCCAAAATTTGGGGATGAGGGTCGATGTTCTGAAACCGGAAAACTCCACTCCACTCCCTTTGGTAAAAAAATTCGTAAAAAATTTTAGGTTCTCGATCAGGACAAAAACTCTTCTGTTTGTTAGTTTGGATACATTGATCACGAATTCGGCCTCTGTTCCAAGTTTTGCAGTGTTTGAAAAAAAAACCTAAAAATTTTGCATTTCCCGCAGGTCTGCATATATACGAAAAAATAATTTTCTGTGAGAAGGCGACGTCCTAGGACCAATCTTAGCACGGCATTGGATTCAGTGGCACATTTTCTATACCGGAGAGTAGGAAACCATAAAATAAGACCCAAAATTTGGGGATGAGGGTCGATGTTCTGAAACCGGAAAACTCCACTCCACTCCCTTTGGTAAAAAAATTCGTAAAAAAGTTTAGGTTCTCGATCAGGACAAAAACTCTTCTGTTTGTTAGTTTGGATACATTGATCACGAATTCGGCCTCTGTACCAAGTTTTGCCGTGTTTGAAAAAAAAACCTAAAAATTTTGCATTTCCCGCAGGTCTGCATATATACGAAAAAATAATTTTCTGTGAGAATGCGACGTCCTAGGACCAATCTTAGCACGGCATTGGATTCAGTGGCACATTTTCTATAACGGAGAGTAGGAAACCATGAAATAAGACCCAAAATTTGGGGATGAGGGGCGATGTTCTGTAACCGGAAAACTGCACAGGACCCTCCCTTTTGTAAAAAAATTCGTAAAAAATTTTAGGTTCTCGATCAGGACAAAAACTCTTCTGTTTGTTAGTTTGGATACATTGATCACGAATTCGGCCTCTGTTCCAAGTTTTGCCGTGTTTGAAAAAAAAACCTAAAAATTTTGCATTTCCCGCAGGTCTGCATATATACGAAAAAATAATTTTCTGTGAGAAAGCGACGTCCTAGGACCAATCTTAGCACGGCATTGGATTCAGTGGCACATCTCCTATAACGGAGAGTAGGAAACCATGAAATAAGACCCAAAATTTGGGGATGAGGGTCGATGTTCTGTAACCGGAAAACTCCACAGGACCCTCCCTTTTGTAAAAAAATTCGTAAAAAATTTTAGGTTCTCGATCAGGACAAAAACTCTTCTGTTTGTTAGTTTGGATACATTGATCACGAATTCCGCCTCTGTACCAAGTTTTGCCGTGTTTGAAAAAAAAACCTAAGAATTTTGCATTTCCCGCAGGTCTGCATATATACGAAAAAATAATTTTCTGTGAGAAAGCGACGTCCTAGGACCAACCTTAGCACGGCGTTGGATTCAGTGGCACATTTTCTATAACGGAGAGTAGCAAACCATGAAATAAGACCCAAAATTTGGGGATGAGGGTCGATGTTCTGAAACCGGAAAACTCTACAGGTGAGGTGGTTTGGTAGAAAAATTCGTAAAAAATTTTAGCTTCTGGATCAGGACAAAAACTCTTCTGTTTGTTAGTTTGGATACATTGATCACGAATTCGGCCTCTGTACCAAGTTTTGCCGTGTTTGAAAAAAAAAACCTAAAAATTTTGCATTTCCCGCAGGTCTGCATATATACGAAAAAATAATTTTCTGTGAGAAAGCGACGTCCTAGGACCAATCTTAGTACGGCATTGGATTCAGTGGCACATTTTCTATAACGGAGAGTAGGAAACCACGAAATAAGACCCAGAATTTGGGGATGAGGGTCGATGTTCTGTAACCGGAAAACTGCACAGGACCCTCCTTTTTGTAAAAAAATTCGTAAAAAATTTTAGGTTCTGGATCAGGACAAAAACTCTTCCGTTTGTTAGTTTGGATACATTGAACACGAATTCGGCCTCTGTTCCAAGTTTTGCCGTGTTTGAAAAAAAACCTAAAAATTTTGCATTTCCCGCAGGTCTGCATATATACGAAAAAATAATTTCCTGTGAGAAAGCAACGTCCTAGGACCAATCTTAGCACGGCACTGGATTCAGTGGCACATTTTCTATAACGGAGAGTAGGGAACCATGAAATAAGACCCAAAATTTGGGGATGAGGGTCGATGTTCTGAAACCGGAAAACTCCACTCCACTCCCTTTGGTAAAAAAATTCGTAAAAAAGTTTAGGTTCTCGATCAGGACAAAAACTCTTCTGTTTGTTAGTTTGGATACATTGATCACGAATTCGGCCTCTGTACCAAGTTTTGCCGTGTTTGAAAAAAAACCTAAAAATTTTGCATTTCCCGCAGGTCTGCATATATACGAAAAAATAATTTTCTGTGAGAAAGCGACGTCCTAGGACCAATCTTACCACGACATTGGATCCAGTGGCACATTTTCTATAACGGAAAGTAGGAAACCATGAAATAAGACCCAAAATTTGGGGATGAGGGTCGATGTTCTGAAACCGGAAAACTCCACAGGACCCTTTGGTAAAAAAATTCGTAAAAAATTTTAGGTTCTGGATCAGGACAAAAACACTTCTGCTTGTTAGTTTGGATACATTGATCACGAATTCGGCCTCTGTTCCAAGTTTTGCAGTGTTTGAAAAAAAAACCTAAAAATTTTGCATTTCCCGCAGGTCTGCATATATACGAAAAAATAATTTTCTGTGAGAAGGCGACGTCCTAGGACCAATCTTAGCACGGCATTGGATTCAGTGGCACATTTTCTATAACGGAGAGTAGGAAACCATGAAATAAGACCCAAAATTTGGGGATGAGGGTCGATGTTCTGAAACCGGAAAACTCCACAAGACCCTCCCTTTGGTAAAAAAATTCGTAAAAAAATGTAGGTTCTAGATCGGGACAAAAACTCTTCTGTATGTTAGTTTGGATACATTGATCACGAATTCGGCCTCTGTTCCAAGTTTTGCCGTGTTTGAAAAAAAAACCTAAAATTTTGCATTTCCCGCAGGTCTGCATATATACGAAAAAATCATTTTCTGTGAGAAGGCGACGTCCTAGGACCAATCTTAGAACGGCATTGGATTCAGTGGCACATTTTCTATAACGGAGAGTAAGAAACCATGAAATAGGACCCAAAATTTGGGGATGAGGGTCGATGTTCTGAAACCGGAAAACTCCACTCCACTCCCTTTGGTAAAAAAATTCGTAAAAAAGTTTAGGTTCTCGATCAGGAAGAGAACTCTTCTGTTTGTTAGTTTGGATACATTGATCACGAATTCGGCCTCTGTACCAAGTTTTGCCGTGTTTAAAAAAAAAACCTAAAAATTTTGCATTTCCCGCAGGTCTGCATATATACGAAAAAATAATTTTCTGTGAGAATGCGACGTCCTAGGACCAATCTTAGCGCGGCATTGGATTCAGTGGCACATTTTCTATAACGGAGAGTAGGAAACCATGAAATAAGACCCAAAATTTGGGGATGAGGGTCGATGTTCTGTAACCGGAAAACTGCACAGGACCCTCCCTTTTGTAAAAAAATTCGTAAAAAATTTTAGGTTCTCGATCAGGACAAAAACTCTTCTGTTTGTTAGTTTGGATACATTGATCACGAATTCGGCCTCTGTTCCAAGTTTTGCCGTGTTTGAAAAAAAAACTTAAAAATTTTGCATTTCCCGCAGGTCTGCATATATACGAAAAAATAATTTTCTGTGAGAAAGCGACGTCCTAGGACCAATCTTAGCACGGCATTGGATTCAGTGGCACATTTTCTATAACGGAGAGTAGGAAACCATGAAATAAGACCCAAAATATGGGGATGAGGGTCGATGTTCTGAAACCGGAAAACTCCACAGGACCCTCCCTTTGGTAAAAAAATTCGTAAAAAATTTTAGGTTCTCGATCAGGACAAAAACTCTTCTGTTTGTTAGTTTGGATACATTGATCACGAATTCGGCCTCTGTTCCAAGTTTTGCAGTGTTTGAAAAAAAAACCTAAAAATTTTGCATTTCCCGCAGGTCTGCATATATACGAAAAAATAATTTTCTGTGAGAAGGCGACGTCCTAGGACCAATCTTAGCACGGCATTGGATTCAGTGGCACATTTTCTATACCGGAGAGTAGGAAACCATAAAATAAGACCCAAAATTTGGGGATGAGGGTCGATGTTCTGAAACCGGAAAACTCCACTCCACTCCCTTTGGTAAAAAAATTCGTAAAAAAGTTTAGGTTCTCGATCAGGACAAAAACTCTTCTGTTTGTTAGTTTGGATACATTGATCACGAATTCGGCCTCTGTACCAAGTTTTGCCGTGTTTGAAAAAAAAACCTAAAAATTTTGCATTTCCCGCAGGTCTGCATATATACGAAAAAATAATTTTCTGTGAGAATGCGACGTCCTAGGACCAATCTTAGCACGGCATTGGATTCAGTGGCACATTTTCTATAACGGAGAGTAGGAAACCATGAAATAAGACCCAAAATTTGGGGATGAGGGGCGATGTTCTGTAACCGGAAAACTGCACAGGACCCTCCCTTTTGTAAAAAAATTCGTAAAAAATTTTAGGTTCTCGATCAGGACAAAAACTCTTCTGTTTGTTAGTTTGGATACATTGATCACGAATTCGGCCTCTGTTCCAAGTTTTGCCGTGTTTGAAAAAAAAACCTAAAAATTTTGCATTTCCCGCAGGTCTGCATATATCGAAAAAATAATTTTCTGTGAGAAAGCGACGTCCTAGGACCAACCTTAGCACGGCGTTGGATTCAGTGGCACATTTTCTATAACGGAGAGTAGGAAACCATGAAATAAGACCCAAAATTTGGGGATGAGGGTCGATGTTCTGTAACCGGAAAACTGCACAGGACCTTTTTGTAAAAAAATTCGTAAAAAATTTTAGGTTCTGGATCAGGACAAAAACTCTTCCGTTTGTTAGTTTGGATACATTGAACACGAATTCGGCCTCTGTTCCAAGTTTTGCCGTGTTTGAAAAAAAACCTAAAAATTTTGCATTTCCCGCAGGTCTGCATATATACGAAAAAATAATTTCCTGTGAGAAAGCAACGTCCTAGGACCAATCTTAGCACGGCACTGGATTCAGTGACACATTTTCTATAGCGGAGAGTAGGAAACCATGAAATAAAACCCAAAATTTGGGGATGAGGGTCGATGTTCTGAAACCGGAAAACTCCACAGGACCCTCCCTCTGGTAAAAAAATTCGTAAAAAATTTTAGGTTCTCGATCAGGACAAAAACTCTTCTGTTTGTTAGTTTGGATACATTGATCATGAATTCGGCCTCTGTTCCAAGTTTTTCCGTGTTTGAAAAAAAAACCTAAAAATTTTGCATTTCCCGCAGGTCTGCATATATACGAAAAAATAATTTTCTGTGAGAAAGCGACGTACTAGGACCAATCTTACCACAACATTGGATCCAGTGGCACATTCTCTATAACGGAAAGTAGGAAACCATGAAATAAGACCCAAAATTTGGGGATGAGGGTCGATGCTCTGAAACCGGAAAACTCCCTTTGGTAAAAAAATTCGTAAAAAATTTTAGGTTCTGGATCAGGACAAAAACTCTTCTGCTTGTTAGTTTGGATACATTGATCACGAATTCGGCCTCTGTTCCAAGTTTTGCAGTGTTTGAAAAAAAAAACCTAAAAATTTTGCATTTCCCGCAGGTCTGCATATATACGAAAAAATAATTTTCTGTGAGAAGGCGACGTCCTAGGACCTATCTTAGCACGGCATTGGATTCAGTGGCACATTTTCTATAACGGAGAGTAGGAAACCATGAAATAAGACCCAAAATTTGGGGATGAGGGTCGATGTTCTGAAACCGGAAAACTCCACAAGACCCTCCCTTTGGTAAAAAAATTCGTAAAAAAATGTAGGTTCTAGATCGGGACAAAAACTCTTCTGTATGTTAGTTTGGATACATTGATCACGAATTCGGCCTCTGTACCAAGTTTTGCCGTGTTTAAAAAAAAAAACCTAAAAATTTTGCATTTCCCGCAGGTCTGCATATATACGAAAAAATAATTTTCTGTGAGAATGCGACGTCCTAGGACCAATCTTAGCACGGCATTGGATTCAGTGGCACATTTTCTATAACGGAGAGTAGGAAACCATGAAATAAGACCCAAAATTTGGGGATGAGGGTCGATGTTCTGTAACCGGAAAACTGCACAGGACCCTCCCTTTTGTAAAAAAATTCGTAAAAAATTTTAGGTTCTCTCAGGACAAAAACTCTTCTGTTTGTTAGTTTGGATACATTGATCACGAACTCGGCCTCTGTTCCAAGTTTTGCCGTATTTGAAAAAAAAACGTAAAAATTTTGCATTTCCCGCAGGTCTGCATATATACGAAAAAATAATTTTCTGTGACAAGGCGACGTCCTAGGACCAATCTTAGGATACATTGATCACAAATTCGGCGTCTGTTCCAAATTTTGCCGTGTTTGAAAAAAAAACCTAAAAATTCTGCATTTCCTGTGAGAAGGCGGCGTCCTAGGGCCAATCTTAGCACGGCATTGGATTCAGTGGCACATTTTCTATAACGGAGAGTAGGAAACCATGAAATAAGACCCAACATTTGGGGATGAGGGTCGATGTTCTGAAACCGGAAAAGTCCACAGGACCAGGTAAAAAAATTCGTAAAAAATTTTAGGTTCTCGATCAGGACAAAAACTCTTCTGTTTGTTAGTTTGGATACATTGATCACGAATTCGGCCTCTGTTCCAAGTTTTGCCGTGTTTGAAAAAAAAAACCTAAAAATTTTGCATTTCCCGCAGGTCTGCATATATACGAAATAATAATTTTCTGTGAGAAGGCGACGTCCTAGGACTAATCTTAGCACGGCATTGGATTCAGTGGCACATTTTCTACAAGGGAGAGTAGGAAACCATGAAATAAGACCCAAAATTTGGGGATGAGGGTCGATGTTCTGAAACCGGAAAACTCTTCTGTTTGTTAGTTTGGATACATTGAACACGAATTCGGCCTCTGTTCCAAGTTTTGCCGTGTTTGAAAAAAAAACCTAAAAATTTTGCATTTCCCGCAGGTCTGCATATATACGAAAAAATCATTTTCTGTGAGAAAGCGACGTCCTAGGACCAATCTTAGCACGGGATTGGATTCAGTGGCACATTTTCTATAACGGAGAGTAGGCAACCATGAAATAAGACCCAAAATTTAGGGATGAGGGTCGATGTTCTGAAACCGGAAAACTCCACAGGACCCTCCCTTTGGTAAGAAAATTCGTAAAAAATTTTAGGTTCTCGATCAGGACAAAAACTCTTCTGTTTGTTAGTTTGGATACATTGATCACGAATTCGGCCTCTGTTCCAAGTTTTGCCGTGTTTGAAAAAAAAACCTAAAAATTTTGCATTTCCCGCAGGTCTGCATATATACGAAAAAATAATTTTCTGTGAGAAAGCGACGTCCTAGGACCAATCTTAGCACGGCATTGGATTCAGTGGCACATTTTCTATAACGGAGAGTAGGAAACCATGAAATAAGACCCAAAATTTGGGGATGAGGGTCGATTTTCTGAAACCGGAAAACTCCACAGGACCCTCCCTTTGGTAAAAAAATTCGTAAAAAATTTTAGCTTCTGGATCAGGACAAAAACTCTTCTGTTTGTTAGTTTGGATACATTGATCACGAATTCGGCCTCTGTTCCAAGTTTTGCCGTGTTTGAAAAAAAACCTAAAAATTTTGCATTTCCCGCAGGTCTGCATATATACGAAAAAATAATTTTCTGTGAGAAGGCGACGTCCTAGGACCAATCTTAGCACGGCATTGGATTCAGTGGCACATTTTCTACAAGGGAGAGTAGGAAACCATGAAATAAGACCCAAAATTTGGGGATGAGGGTCGATGTTCTGAAACCGGAAAACTCCACAGGACCCTCCCTTTGGTAAAAAAATTCGTAAAAAATTTTAGGTTCTCGATCAGGACAAAAACTCTTCTGTTTGTTAGTTTGGATACATTGATCACGAATTCGGCCTCTGTTCCAAGTTTTGCAGTGTTTGAAAAAAAAACCTAAAGATTTTGCATTTCCCGCAGGTCTGCATATATACGAAAAAATAATTTTCTGTGAGAAGGCGACGTCCTAGGACCAATCTTAGCACGGCATTGGATTCAGTGGCACATTTTCTATACCGGAGAGTAGGAAACCATAAAATAAGACCCAAAATTTGGGGATGAGGGTCGATGTTCTGAAACCGGAAAACTCCACTCCACTCCCTTTGGTAAAAAAATTCGTAAAAAAGTTTAGGTTCTCGATCAGGACAAAAACTCTTCTGTTTGTTAGTTTGGATACATTGATCACGAATTCGGCCTCTGTACCAAGTTTTGCCGTGTTTGAAAAAAAAACCTAAAAATTTTGCATTTCCCGCAGGTCTGCATATATACGAAAAAATAATTTTCTGTGAGAATGCGACGTCCTAGGACCAATCTTAGCACGGCATTGGATTCAGTGGCACATTTTCTATAACGGAGAGTAGGAAACCATGAAATAAGACCCAAAATTTGGGGATGAGGGGCGATGTTCTGTAACCGGAAAACTGCACAGGACCCTCCCTTTTGTAAAAAAATTCGTAAAAAATTTTAGGTTCTCGATCAGGACAAAAACTCTTCTCTTTGTTAGTTTGGATACATTGATCACGAATTCGGCATCTGTTCCAAGTTTTGCCGTGTTTGAAAAAAAAACCTAAAAATTTTGCATTTCCCGCAGGTCTGCATATATACGAAAAAATAATTTTCTGTGAGAAAGCGACGTCCTAGGACCAATCTTAGCACGGCATTGGATTCAGTGGCACATCTCCTATAACGGAGAGTAGGAAACCATGAAATAAGACCCAAAATTTGGGGATGAGGGTCGATGTTCTGAAACCGGAAAACTCCACAGGACCCTCCCTCTGGTAAAAAAATTCGTAAAAAATTTTAGGTTCTCGATCAGGACAAAAACTCTTCTGTTTGTTAGTTTGGATACATTGATCACGAATTCGGCCTCTGTTCCAAGTTTTTCCGTGTTTGAAAAAAAAACCTAAAAATTTTGCATTTCCCGCAGGTCTGCATATATACGAAAAAATAATTTTCTGTGAGAAAGCGACGTCCTAGGACCAATCTTACCACGACATTGGATCCAGTGGCACATTTTCTATAACGGAAAGTAGGAAACCATGAAATAAGACCCAAAATTTGGGGATGAGGGTCGATGTTCTGAAACCGGAAAACTCCACAGGACCCTCCCTTTGGTAAAAAAATTCGTAAAAAATTTTAGGTTCTGGATCAGGACAAAAACTCTTCTGCTTGTTAGTTTGGATACATTGATCACGAATTCGGCCTTTGTTCCAAGTTTTGCAGTGTTTGAAAAAAAAAAACCTAAAAATTTTGCATTTCCCGCAGGTCTGCATATATACGAAAAAATAATTTTCTGTGAGAAGGCGACGTCCTAGGACCAATCTTAGCACGGCATTGGATTCAGTGGCACATTTTCTATAACGGAGAGTAGGAAACCATGAAATAAGACCCAAAATTTGGGGATGAGGGTCGATGTTCTGAAACCGGAAAACTCCACAAGACCCTCCCTTTGGTAAAAAAATTCGTAAAAAAATGTAGGTTCTAGATCGGGACAAAAACTCTTCTGTATGTTAGTTTGGATACATTGATCACGAATTCGGCCTCTGTTCCAAGTTTTGCCGTGTTTGAAAAAAAAACCTAAAATTTTGCATTTCCCGCAGGTCTGCATATATACGAAAAAATCATTTTCTGTGAGAAGGCGACGTCCTAGGACCAATCTTAGCACGGCATTGGATTCAGTGGCACATTTTCTATAACGGAGAGTAAGAAACCATGAAATAGGACCCAAAATTTGGGGATGAGGGTCGATGTTCTGAAACCGGAAAACTCCACTCCACTCCCTTTGGTAAAAAAATTCGTAAAAAAGTTTAGGTTCTCGATCAGGACAAGAACTCTTCTGTTTGTTAGTTTGGATACATTGATCACGAATTCGGCCTCTGTACCAAGTTTTGCCGTGTTTAAAAAAAAACCTAAAAATTTTGCATTTCCCGCAGGTCTGCATATATACGAAAAAATAATTTTCTGTGAGAATGCGACGTCCTAGGACCAATCTTAGCACGGCATTGGATTCAGTGGCACATTTTCTATAACGGAGAGTAGGAAACCATGAAATAAGACCCAAAATTTGGGGATGAGGGTCGATGTTCTGTAACCGGAAAACTGCACAGGACCCTCCCTTTTGTAAAAAAATTCGTAAAAAATTTTAGGTTCTCGATCAGGACAAAAACTCTTCTGTTTGTTAGTTTGGATACATTGATCACGAATTCGGCCTCTGTTCCAAGTTTTGCCGTGTTTGAAAAAAAAACTTAAAAATTTTGCATTTCCCGCAGGTCTGCATATATACGAAAAAATAATTTTCTGTGAGAAAGCGACGTCCTAGGACCAATCTTAGCACGGCATTGGATTCAGTGGCACATCTTCTATAACGGAGAGTAGGAAACCATGAAATAAGACCCAAAATTTGGGGATGAGGGTCAATGTTCTGTAACCGGAAAACTCCACAGGACCCTCCCTTTTGTAAAAAAATTCGTAAAAAATTTTAGGTTCTCGATCAGGACAAAAACTCTTCTGTTTGTTAGTTTGGATACATTTATCACGAATTCGGCCTCTGTTCCAAGTTTTGCCGTGTTTGAAAAAAAAACCTAAAAATTTTGCATTTCCCGCAGGTCTGCATATATACGAAAAAATAATTTTCTGTGAGAAGGCGACGTCCTAGGACCAATCTTAGCACGGCATTGGATTCAGTGGCACATTTTCTACAAGAGAGAGTAGGAAACCATGAAATAAGACCCAAAATTTGGGGATGAGGGTCGATGTTCTGAAACCGGAAAACTACAGGACCCTCCCTTTGGTAAAAAAATTCGTAAAAAATTTTAGCTTCTCGATCAGGACAAAAACTCTTCTGTTTGTTAGTTTGGATACATTGAACACGAATTCGGCCTCTGTTCCAAGTTTTGCCGTGTTTGAAAAAAAAAACCTAAAAATTTTGCATTTCCCGCAGGTCTGCATATATACGAAAAAATCATTTTCTGTGAGAAAGCGACGTCCTAGGACCAATCTTAGCACGGCGTTGGATCTAGTGGCACATTTTCTATAACGGAGAGTAGGAAACCATGAAATAAGACCCAAAATTTAGGGATGAGGGTCGATGTTCTGAAACCGGAAAACTCCTTTGGTAAAAAAATTCGTAAAAAATTTTAGGTTCTCGATCAGGACAAAAACTCTTCTGTTTGTTATTTTGGATACATTGATCACGAATTCGGCGTCTGTTCCAAATTTTGCCGTGTTTGAAAAAAAAACCTAAAAATTTTGCATTTCCCACAGGTCTGCATATATACGAAAAATTAATTTTCTGTGAGAAGGCGACGTCCTAGGGCCAATCTTAGCACGGCGTTGGATTCAGTGGCACATTTTCTATAACGGAGAGTAGGAAACCGTGAAATAAGACCCAAAATTTGGGGATGAGGGTCGATGTTCTGAAACCGGAAAACTCCTTTGGTAAAAAAATTCGTAAAAAATTTTAGGTTCTCGATCAGGACAAAAACTCTTCTGTTTGTTATTTTGGATACATTGATCACGAATTCGGCGTCTGTTCCAAATTTTGCCGTGTTTGAAAAAAAAACCTAAAAATTTTGCATTTCCCACAGGTCTGCATATATACGAAAAATTAATTTTCTGTGAGAAGGCGACGTCCTAGGGCCAATCTTAGCACGGCGTTGGATTCAGTGGCACATTTTCTATAACGGAGAGTAGGAAACCGTGAAATAAGACCCAAAATTTGGGGATGAGGGTCGATGTTCTGAAACCGGAAAACTCCACTCCACTCCCTTTGGTAAAAAAATTCGTAAAAAAGTTTAGGTTCTCGATCAGGACAAAAACTCTTCTGTTTGTTAGTTTGGATACATTGATCACGAATTCGGCCTCTGTACCAAGTTTTGCCGTGTTTGAAAAAAAAACCTAAAAATTTTGCATTTCCCGCAGGTCTGCATATATACGAAAAATTAATTTTCTGTGAGAATGCGACGTCCTAGGGCCAATCTTAGCACGGCGTTGGATTCAGTGGCACATTTTCTATAACGGAGAGTAGGAAACCGTGAAATAAGACCCAAAATTTGGGGATGAGGGTCGATGTTCTGAAACCGGAAAACTCCACTCCACTCCCTTTGGTAAAAAAATTCGTAAAAAAGTTTAGGTTCTCGATCAGGACAAAAACTCTTCTGTTTGTTAGTTTGGATACATTGATCACGAATTCGGCCTCTGTTCCAAGTTTTGCCGTGTTTGAAAAAAAACGTAAAAATTTTGCATTTCCCGCAGGTCTGCATATATACGAAAAAATAATTTTCTGTGAGAAAGCGACGTCCTAGGACCAATTTTAGCACGGCATTGGATTCAGTGGCACATCTTCTATAACGGAGAGTAGGAGACCATGAAATAAGACCCAAAATTTGGGGATGAGGGTCAATGTTCTGTAACCGGAAAACTCCACAGGACCCTCCCTTTTGTAAAAAAATTCGTAAAAAATTTTAGGTTCTCGATCAGGACAAAAACTCTTCTGTTTGTTAGTTTGGATACATTGATCACGAACTCGGCCTCTGTTCCAAGTTTTGCCGTATTTGAAAAAAAAAACGTAAAAATTTTGCATTTCCCGCAGGTCTGCATATATACGAAAAAATAATTTTCTGTGACAAGGCGACGTCCTAGGACCAATCTTAGGATACATTGATCACAAATTCGGCGTCTGTTCCAAATTTTGCCGTGTTTGAAAAAAAAACCTAAAAATTCTGCATTTCCTGTGAGAAGGCGACGTCCTAGGGCCAATCTTAGCACGGCATTGGATTCAGTGGCACATTTTCTATAACGGAGAGTAGGAAACCATGAAATAAGACCCAACATTTGGGGATGAGGGTCGATGTTCTGAAACCGGAAAAGTCCACAGGACCAGGTAAAAAAATTCGTAAAAAATTTTAGGTTCTCGATCAGGACAAAAACTCTTCTGTTTGTTAGTTTGGATACATTGATCACGAATTCGGCCTCTGTTCCAAGTTTTGCCGTGTTTGAAAAAAAAAACCTAAAAATTTTGCATTTCCCGCAGGTCTGCATATATACGAAATAATAATTTTCTGTGAGAAGGCGACGTCCTAGGACCAATCTTAGCACGGCATTGGATTCAGTGGCACATTTTCTACAAGGGAGAGTAGGAAACCATGAAATAAGACCCAAAATTTGGGGATGAGGGTCGATGTTCTGAAACCGGAAAACTCTTCTGTTTGTTAGTTTGGATACATTGAACACGAATTCGGCCTCTGTTCCAAGTTTTGCCGTGTTTGAAAAAAAAACCTAAAAATTTTGCATTTCCCGCAGGTCTGCATATATACGAAAAAATCATTTTCTGTGAGAAAGCGACGTCCTAGGACCAATCTTAGCACGGGATTGGATTCAGTGGCACATTTTCTATAACGGAGAGTAGGCAACCATGAAATAAGACCCAAAATTTAGGGATGAGGGTCGATGTTCTGAAACCGGAAAACTCCACAGGACCCTCCCTTTGGTAAGAAAATTCGTAAAAAATTTTAGGTTCTCGATCAGGACAAAAACTCTTCTGTTTGTTAGTTTGGATACATTGATCACGAATTCGGCCTCTGTTCCAAGTTTTGCCGTGTTTGAAAAAAAAACCTAAAAATTTTGCATTTCCCGCAGGTCTGCATATATACGAAAAAATAATTTTCTGTGAGAAAGCGACGTCCTAGGACCAATCTTAGCACGGCATTGGATTCAGTGGCACATTTTCTATAACGGAGAGTAGGAAACCATGAAATAAGACCCAAAATTTGGGGATGAGGGTCGATTTTCTGAAACCGGAAAACTCCACAGGACCCTCCCTTTGGTAAAAAAATTCGTAAAAAATTTTAGCTTCTGGATCAGGACAAAAACTCTTCTGTTTGTTAGTTTGGATACATTGATCACGAATTCGGCCTCTGTTCCAAGTTTTGCCGTGTTTGAAAAAAAACCTAAAAATTTTGCATTTCCCGCAGGTCTGCATATATACGAAAAAATAATTTTCTGTGAGAAGGCGACGTCCTAGGACCAATCTTAGCACGGCATTGGATTCAGTGGCACATTTTCTACAAGGGAGAGTAGGAAACCATGAAATAAGACCCAAAATTTGGGGATGAGGGTCGATGTTCTGAAACCGGAAAACTCCACAGGACCCTCCCTTTGGTAAAAAAATTCGTAAAAAATTTTAGGTTCTCGATCAGGACAAAAACTCTTCTGTTTGTTAGTTTGGATACATTGATCACGAATTCGGCCTCTGTTCCAAGTTTTGCAGTGTTTGAAAAAAAAACCTAAAGATTTTGCATTTCCCGCAGGTCTGCATATATACGAAAAAATAATTTTCTGTGAGAAGGCGACGTCCTAGGACCAATCTTAGCACGGCATTGGATTCAGTGGCACATTTTCTATACCGGAGAGTAGGAAACCATAAAATAAGACCCAAAATTTGGGGATGAGGGTCGATGTTCTGAAACCGGAAAACTCCACTCCACTCCCTTTGGTAAAAAAATTCGTAAAAAAGTTTAGGTTCTCGATCAGGACAAAAACTCTTCTGTTTGTTAGTTTGGATACATTGATCACGAATTCGGCCTCTGTACCAAGTTTTGCCGTGTTTGAAAAAAAAACCTAAAAATTTTGCATTTCCCGCAGGTCTGCATATATACGAAAAAATAATTTTCTGTGAGAATGCGACGTCCTAGGACCAATCTTAGCACGGCATTGGATTCAGTGGCACATTTTCTATAACGGAGAGTAGGAAACCATGAAATAAGACCCAAAATTTGGGGATGAGGGGCGATGTTCTGTAACCGGAAAACTGCACAGGACCCTCCCTTTTGTAAAAAAATTCGTAAAAAATTTTAGGTTCTCGATCAGGACAAAAACTCTTCTCTTTGTTAGTTTGGATACATTGATCATGAATTCGGCATCTGTTCCAAGTTTTGCCGTGTTTGAAAAAAAAACCTAAAAATTTTGCATTTCCCGCAGGTCTGCATATATACGAAAAAATAATTTTCTGTGAGAAAGCGACGTCCTAGGACCAATCTTAGCACGGCATTGGATTCAGTGGCACATCTCCTATAACGGAGAGTAGGAAACCATGAAATAAGACCCAAAATTTGGGGATGAGGGTCGATGTTCTGAAACCGGAAAACTCCACAGGACCCTCCCTCTGGTAAAAAAATTCGTAAAAAATTTTAGGTTCTCGATCAGGACAAAAACTCTTCTGTTTGTTAGTTTGGATACATTGATCACGAATTCGGCCTCTGTTCCAAGTTTTTCCGTGTTTGAAAAAAAAACCTAAAAATTTTGCATTTCCCGCAGGTCTGCATATATACGAAAAAATAATTTTCTGTGAGAAAGCGACGTCCTAGGACCAATCTTACCACGACATTGGATCCAGTGGCACATTTTCTATAACGGAAAGTAGGAAACCATGAAATAAGACCCAAAATTTGGGGATGAGGGTCGATGTTCTGAAACCGGAAAACTCCACAGGACCCTCCCTTTGGTAAAAAAATTCGTAAAAAATTTTAGGTTCTGGATCAGGACAAAAACTCTTCTGCTTGTTAGTTTGGATACATTGATCACGAATTCGGCCTTTGTTCCAAGTTTTGCAGTGTTTGAAAAAAAAAAACCTAAAAATTTTGCATTTCCCGCAGGTCTGCATATATACGAAAAAATAATTTTCTGTGAGAAGGCGACGTCCTAGGACCAATCTTAGCACGGCATTGGATTCAGTGGCACATTTTCTATAACGGAGAGTAGGAAACCATGAAATAAGACCCAAAATTTGGGGATGAGGGTCGATGTTCTGAAACCGGAAAACTCCACAAGACCCTCCCTTTGGTAAAAAAATTCGTAAAAAAGTTTAGGTTCTCGATCAGGACAAGAACTCTTCTGTTTGTTAGTTTGGATACATTGATCACGAATTCGGCCTCTGTACCAAGTTTTGCCGTGTTTAAAAAAAAACCTAAAAATTTTGCATTTCCCGCAGGTCTGCATATATACGAAAAAATAATTTTCTGTGAGAATGCGACGTCCTAGGACCAATCTTAGCACGGCATTGGATTCAGTGGCACATTTTCTATAACGGAGAGTAGGAAACCATGAAATAAGACCCAAAATTTGGGGATGAGGGTCGATGTTCTGTAACCGGAAAACTGCACAGGACCCTCCCTTTTGTAAAAAAATTCGTAAAAAATTTTAGGTTCTCGATCAGGACAAAAACTCTTCTGTTTGTTAGTTTGGATACATTGATCACGAATTCGGCCTCTGTTCCAAGTTTTGCCGTGTTTGAAAAAAAAACTTAAAAATTTTGCATTTCCCGCAGGTCTGCATATATACGAAAAAATAATTTTCTGTGAGAAAGCGACGTCCTAGGACCAATCTTAGCACGGCATTGGATTCAGTGGCACATCTTCTATAACGGAGAGTAGGAAACCATGAAATAAGACCCAAAATTTGGGGATGAGGGTCAATGTTCTGTAACCGGAAAACTCCACAGGACCCTCCCTTTTGTAAAAAAATTCGTAAAAAATTTTAGGTTCTCGATCAGGACAAAAACTCTTCTGTTTGTTAGTTTGGATACATTGATCACGAATTCGGCCTCTGTTCCAAGTTTTGCCGTGTTTGAAAAAAAAACCTAAAAATTTTGCATTTCCCGCAGGTCTGCATATATACGAAAAAATAATTTTCTGTGAGAAGGCGACGTCCTAGGACCAATCTTAGCACGGCATTGGATTCAGTGGCACATTTTCTACAAGAGAGAGTAGGAAACCATGAAATAAGACCCAAAATTTGGGGATGAGGGTCGATGTTCTGAAACCGGAAAACTACAGGACCCTCCCTTTGGTAAAAAAATTCGTAAAAAATTTTAGCTTCTCGATCAGGACAAAAACTCTTCTGTTTGTTAGTTTGGATACATTGAACACGAATTCGGCCTCTGTTCCAAGTTTTGCCGTGTTTGAAAAAAAAAACCTAAAAATTTTGCATTTCCCGCAGGTCTGCATATATACGAAAAAATCATTTTCTGTGAGAAAGCGACGTCCTAGGACCAATCTTAGCACGGCGTTGGATCTAGTGGCACATTTTCTATAACAGAGAGTAGGAAACCATGAAATAAGACCCAAAATTTAGGGATGAGGGTCGATGTTCTGAAACCGGAAAACTCCTTTGGTAAAAAAATTCGTAAAAAATTTTAGGTTCTCGATCAGGACAAAAACTCTTCTGTTTGTTATTTTGGATACATTGATCACGAATTCGGCGTCTGTTCCAAATTTTGCCGTGTTTGAAAAAAAAACCTAAAAATTTTGCATTTCCCACAGGTCTGCATATATACGAAAAATTAATTTTCTGTGAGAAGGCGACGTCCTAGGGCCAATCTTAGCACGGCGTTGGATTCAGTGGCACATTTTCTATAACGGAGAGTAGGAAACCGTGAAATAAGACCCAAAATTTGGGGATGAGGGTCGATGTTCTGAAACCGGAAAACTCCACTCCACTCCCTTTGGTAAAAAAATTCGTAAAAAAGTTTAGGTTCTCGATCAGGACAAAAACTCTTCTGTTTGTTAGTTTGGATACATTGATCACGAATTCGGCCTCTGTACCAAGTTTTGCCGTGTTTGAAAAAAAAACCTAAAAATTTTGCATTTCCCGCAGGTCTGCATATATACGAAAAATTAATTTTCTGTGAGAATGCGACGTCCTAGGGCCAATCTTAGCACGGCGTTGGATTCAGTGGCACATTTTCTATAACGGAGAGTAGGAAACCGTGAAATAAGACCCAAAATTTGGGGATGAGGGTCGATGTTCTGAAACCGGAAAACTCCACTCCACTCCCTTTGGTAAAAAAATTCGTAAAAAAGTTTAGGTTCTCGATCAGGACAAAAACTCTTCTGTTTGTTAGTTTGGATACATTGATCACGAATTCGGCCTCTGTTCCAAGTTTTGCCGTGTTTGAAAAAAAACGTAAAAATTTTGCATTTCCCGCAGGTCTGCATATATACGAAAAAATAATTTTCTGTGAGAAAGCGACGTCCTAGGACCAATCTTAGCACGGCATTGGATTCAGTGGCACATCTTCTATAACGGAGAGTAGGAGACCATGAAATAAGACCCAAAATTTGGGGATGAGGGTCGATGTTCTGTAACCGGAAAACTCCACAGGACCCTCCCTTTTGTAAAAAAATTCGTAAAAAATTTTAGGTTCTCGATCAGGACAAAAACTCTTCTGTTTGTTAGTTTGGATACATTGATCACGAATTCGGCCTCTGTTCCAAGTTTTGCCGTGTTTGAAAAAAAAACCTAAAATTTTGCATTTCCCGCAGGTCTGCATATATACGAAAAAATCATTTTCTGTGAGAAGGCGACGTCCTAGGGCCAATCTTGGCACGGCATTGGATTCAGTGGCACATTTTCTATAACGGAGAGTAGGAAACCGTGAAATAAGACCCAAAATTTGGGGATGAGGGTCGATGTTCTGAAACCGGAAAACTCCACTCCACTCTCTTTGGTAAAAAAATTCGTAAAAAAGTTTAGGTTCTCGATCAGGACAAAAACTCTTCTGTTTGTTAGTTTGGATACATTGATCACGAATTCGGCCTCTGTACCAAGTTTTGCCGTGTTTGAAAAAAAAACCTAAAAATTTTGCATTTCCCGCAGGTCTGCATATATACGAAAAAATAATTTTCTGTGAGAATGCGACGTCCTAGGACCAATCTTAGCACGGCATTGGATTCAGTGGCACATTTTCTATAACGGAGAGTAGGAAACCATGAAATAAGACCCAAAATTTGGGGATGAGGGTCGATGTTCTGTAACCGGAAGACTGCACAGGACCCTCCCTTTTGTAAAAAAATTCGTAAAAAATTTTAGGTTCTCGATCAGGACAAAAACTCTTCTGTTTGTTAGTTTGGATACATTGATCACGAATTCGGCCTCTGTTCCAAGTTTTGCCGTGTTTGAAAAAAAAAACGTAAAAATTTTGCATTTCCCGCAGGTCTGCATATATACGAAAAAATAATTTTCTGTGAGAAAGCGACGTCCTAGGATCAATCTTAGCACGGCATTGGATTCAGTGGCACATCTTCTATAACGGAGAGTAGGAAACCATGAAATAAGACCCAAAATTTGGGGATGAGGGTCGATGTTCTGTAACCGGAAAACTCCACAGGACCCTCCCTTTTGTAAAAAAATTCGTAAAAAATTTTAGGTTCTCGATCAGGACAAAAACTCTTCTGTTTGTTAGTTTGGATACATTGATCACGAATTCGGCCTCTGTTCCAAGTTTTGCCGTGTTTGAAAAAAAAACCTAAGAATTTTGCATTTCCCGCAGGTCTGCATATATACGAAATAATAATTTTCTGTGAGAAGGCGACGTCCTAGGACCAATCTTAGCACGGCATTGGATTCAGTGGCACATTTTCTACAAGGGAGAGTAATAAACCATGAAATAAGACCCAAAATTTGGGGATGAGGGTCGATGTTCTGAAACCGGAAAACTCTACAGGACCCTCCCTTTGGTAAAAAAATTCGTAAAAAATTTTAGCTTCTGGATCAGGACAAAAACTCTTCTGTTTGTTAGTTTGGATACATTGAACACGAATTCGGCCTCTGTTCCAAGTTTTGCCGTGTTTGAAAAAAAAACCTAAACATTTTGCATTTCCCGCAGGTCTGCATATATACGAAAACATCATTTTCTGTGAGAAAGCGACGTCCTAGGACCAATCTTAGCACGGGATTGGATTCAGTGGCACATTTTCTATAACGGAGAGTAGGAAACCATGAAATAAGACCCAAAATTTAGGGATGAGGGTCGATGTTCTGAAACCGGAAAACTCCACAGGACCCTCCCTTTGGTAAGAAAATTCGTAAAAAATTTTAGGTTCTCGATCAGGACAAAAACTCTTCTGTTTGTTAGTTTGGATACATTGATCACGAATTCGGCCTCTGTTCCAAGTTTTGCCGTGTTTGAAAAAAAAACCTAAAAATTTTGCATTTCCCGCAGGTCTGCATATATACGAAAAAATAATTTTCTGTGAGAAAGCGACGTCCTAGGACCAATCTTAGCACGGCATTGGATTCAGTGGCACATTTTCTATAACGGAGAGTAGGAAACCATGAAATAAGACCCAACATTTGGGGATGAGGGTCGATGTTCTGAAACCGGAAAAGTCCACAGGACCAGGTAAAAAAATTCGTAAAAAATTTTAGGTTCTCGATCAGGACAAAAACTCTTCTGTTTGTTAGTTTGGATACATTGATCACGAATTCGGCCTCTGTACCAAGTTTTGCCATGTTTGAAAAAAAAAACCTAAAAATTTTGCATTTCCCGCAGGTCTGCATATATACGAAAAAATAATTTTCTGTGAGAAAGCGACGTCCTAGGACCAACCTTAGCACGGCATTGGATTCAGTGGCACATTTTCTATAACGGAGAGTAGGAAACCATGAAATAAGACCCAAAATATGGGGATGAGGGTCGATGTTCTGAAACCGGAAAACTCCACAGGACCCTCCCTTTGGTAAAAAAATTCGTAAAAAATTTTAGGTTCTCGATCAGGACAAAAACTCTTCTGTTTGTTAGTTTGGATACATTGATCACGAATTCGGCCTCTGTTCCAAGTTTTGCAGTGTTTGAAAAAAAAACCTAAAAATTTTGCATTTCCCGCAGGTCTGCATATATACGAAAAAATAATTTTCTGTGAGAAGGCGACGTCCTAGGACCAATCTTAGCACGGCATTGGATTCAGTGGCACATTTTCTATACCGGAGAGTAGGAAACCATAAAATAAGACCCAAAATTTGGGGATGAGGGTCGATGTTCTGAAACCGGAAAACTCCACTCCACTCCCTTTGGTAAAAAAATTCGTAAAAAAGTTTAGGTTCTCGATCAGGACAAAAACTCTTCTGTTTGTTAGTTTGGATACATTGATCACGAATTCGGCCTCTGTACCAAGTTTTGCCGTGTTTGAAAAAAAAACCTAAAAATTTTGCATTTCCCGCAGGTCTGCATATATACGAAAAAATAATTTTCTGTGAGAATGCGACGTCCTAGGACCAATCTTAGCACGGCATTGGATTCAGTGGCACATTTTCTATAACGGAGAGTAGGAAACCATGAAATAAGACCCAAAATTTGGGGATGAGGGGCGATGTTCTGTAACCGGAAAACTGCACAGGACCCTCCCTTTTGTAAAAAAATTCGTAAAAAATTTTAGGTTCTCGATCAGGACAAAAACTCTTCTGTTTGTTAGTTTGGATACATTGATCACGAATTCGGCCTCTGTTCCAAGTTTTGCCGTGTTTGAAAAAAAAAAACCTAAAAATTTTGCATTTCCCGCAGGTCTGCATATATACGAAAAAATAATTTTCTGTGAGAAAGCGACGTCCTAGGACCAATCTTAGCACGGCATTGGATTCAGTGGCACATCTCCTATAACGGAGAGTAGGAAACCATGAAATAAGACCCAAAATTTGGGATGAGGGTCGATGTTCTGTAACCGGAAAACTCCACAGGACCCTCCCTTTTGTAAAAAAATTCGTAAAAAATTTTAGGTTCTCGATCAGGACAAAAACTCTTCTGTTTGTTAGTTTGGATACATTGATCACGAATTCCGCCTCTGTACCAAGTTTTGCCGTGTTTGAAAAAAAACCTAAAAATTTTGCATTTCCCGCAGGTCTGCATATATACGAAAAAATAATTTTCTGTGAGAAAGCGACCTCCTAGGACCAATCTTAGCACGGCGTTGGATTCAGTGGCACATTTTCTATAACGGAGAGTAGCAAACCATGAAATAAGACCCAAAATTTGGGGATGAGGGTCGATGTTCTGAAACCGGAAAACTCTACAGGACCCTCCCTTTGGTAGAAAAATTCGTAAAAAATTTTAGCTTCTGGATCAGGTCAAAAACTCTTCTGTTTGTTAGTTTGGATACATTGATCACGAATTCGGCCTCTGTACCAAGTTTTGCCGTGTTTGAAAAGAAAAACCTAAAAATTTTGCATTTCCCGCAGGTCTGCATATATACGAAAAAATAATTTTCTGTGAGAAAGCGACGTCCTAGGACCAATCTTAGTACGGCATTGGATTCAGTGGCACATTTTCTATAACGGAGAGTAGGAAACCATGAAATAAGACCCAAAATTTGGGGATGAGGGTCGATGCTCTGTAACCGGAAAACTGCACAGGACCCTCCTTTTTGTAAAAAAATTCGTAAAAAATTTTAGGTTCTGGATCAGGACAAAAACTCTTCCGTTTGTTAGTTTGGATACATTGAACACGAATTCGGCCTCTGTTCCAAGTTTTGCCGTGTTTGAAAAAAAACCTAAAAATTTTGCATTTCCCGCAGGTCTGCATATATACGAAAAAATAATTTCCTGTGAGAAAGCAACGTCCTAGGACCAATCTTAGCACGGCACTGGATTCAGTGGCACATTTTCTATAGCGGAGAGTAGGAAACCATGAAATAAGACCCAAAATTTGGGGATGAGGGTCGATGTTCTGAAACCGGAAAACTCCACAGGACCCTCCCTCTGGTAAAAAAATTCGTAAAAAATTTTAGGTTCTCGATCAGGACAAAAACTCTTCTGTTTGTTAGTTTGGATACATTGATCATGAATTCGGCCTCTGTTCCAAGTTTTTCCGTGTTTGAAAAAAAAACCTAAAAATTTTGCATTTCCCGCAGGTCTGCATATATACGAAAAAATAATTTTCTGTGAGAAAGCGACGTACTAGGACCAATCTTACCACAACATTGGATCCAGTGGCACATTCTCTATAACGGAAAGTAGGA
Source organism: Callosobruchus maculatus (assembly GCA_951848785.1). NCBI lineage: Eukaryota > Metazoa > Arthropoda > Insecta > Coleoptera > Chrysomelidae > Callosobruchus > Callosobruchus maculatus. The sequence continues at coordinate 286,201 of CATOUR010000290.1, forward strand.
AACCATGAAATAAGACCCAAAATTTGGGGATGAGGGTCGATGTTCTGAAACCGGAAAACTCCACAGGACCCTCCCTTTGGTAAAAAAATTCGTAAAAAATTTTAGGTTCTGGATCAGGACAAAAACTCTTCTGCTTGTTAGTTTGGATACATTGATCACGAATTCGGCCTCTGTTCCAAGTTTTGCAGTGTTTGAAAAAAAAAACCTAAAAATTTTGCATTTCCCGCAGGTCTGCATATATACGAAAAAATAACTTTCTGTGAGAAGGCGACGTCCTAGGACCTATCTTAGCACGGCATTGGATTCAGTGGCACATTTTCTATAACGGAGAGTAGGAAACCATGAAATAAGACCCAAAATTTGGGGATGAGGGTCGATGCTCTGAAACCGGAAAACTCCACAAGACCCTCCCTTTGGTAAAAAAATGCGTAAAAAATGTAGGTTCTAGATCGGGACAAAAACTCTTCTGTATGTTAGTTTGGATACATCGATCACGAATTCGGCCTCTGTACCAAGTTTTGCCGTGTTTAAAAAAAAAACCTAAAAATTTTGCATTTCCCGCAGGTCTGCATATATACGAAAAAATAATTTTCTGTGAGAATGCGACGTCCTAGGACCAATCTTAGCACGGCATTGGATTCAGTGGCACATTTTCTATAACGGAGAGTAGGAAACCATGAAATAAGACCCAAAATTTGGGGATGAGGGTCGATGTTCTGTAACCGGAAAGCTGCACAGGACCCTCCCTTTTGTAAAAAAATTCGTCAAAAATTTTAGGTTCTCTCAGGACAAAAACTCTTCTGTTTGTTAGTTTGGATACATTGATCACGAACTCGGCCTCTGTTCCAAGTTTTGCCGTATTTGAAAAAAAAAACGTAAAAATTTTGCATTTCCCGCAGGTCTGCATATATACGAAAAAATAATTTTCTGTGACAAGGCGACGTCCTAGGACCAATCTTAGGATACATTGATCACAAATTCGGCGTCTGTTCCAAATTTTGCCGTGTTTGAAAAAAAAACCTAAAAATTCTGCATTTCCTGTGAGAAGGCGACGTCCTAGGGCCAATCTTAGCACGGCATTGGATTCAGTGGCACATTTTCTATAACGGAGAGTAGGAAACCATGAAATAAGACCCAACATTTGGGGATGAGGGTCGATGTTCTGAAACCGGAAAAGTCCACAGGACCAGGTAAAAAAATTCGTAAAAAATTTTAGCTTCTGGATCAGGACAAAAACTCTTCTGTTTGTTAGTTTGGATACATTGAACACGAATTCGGCCTCTGTTCCAAGTTTTGCCGTGTTTGAAAAAAAAACCTAAAAATTTTGCATCTCCCGCAGGTCTGCATATATACGAAAAAATCATTTTCTGTGAGAAAGCAACGTCCTAGGACCAATCTTAGCACGGGATTGGATTCAGTGGCACATTTTCTATAACGGAGAGTAGGCAACCATGAAATAAGACCCAAAATTTAGGGATGAGGGTCGATGTTCTGAAACCGGAAAACTCCACAGGACCCTCCCTTTGGTAAGAAAATTCGTAAAAAATTTTAGGTTCTCGATCAGGACAAAAACTCTTCTGTTTGTTAGTTTGGATACATTGATCACGAATTCGGCCTCTGTTCCAAGTTTTGCCGTGTTTGAAAAAAAAACCTAAAAATTTTGCATTTCCCGCAGGTCTGCATATATACGAAAAAATAATTTTCTGTGAGAAAGCGACGTCCTAGGACCAATCTTAGCACGGCATTGGATTCAGTGGCACATTTTCTATAACGGAGAGTAGGAAACCATGAAATAAGACCCAAAATTTGGGGATGAGGGTCGATTTTCTGAAACCGGAAAACTCCACAGGACCCTCCCTTTGGTAAAAAAATTCGTAAAAAATTTTAGCTTCTGGATCAGGACAAAAACTCTTCTGTTTGTTAGTTTGGATACATTGATCACGAATTCGGCCTCTGTTCCAAGTTTTGCCGTGTTTGAAAAAAAAACCTAAAAATTTTGCATTTCCCGCAGGTCTGCATATATACGAAAAAATAATTTTCTGTGAGAAGGCGACGTCCTAGGACCAATCTTAGCACGGCATTGGATTCAGTGGCACATTTTCTACAAGGGAGAGTAGGAAACCATGAAATAAGACCCAAAATTTGGGGATGAGGGTCGATGTTCTGAAACCGGAAAACTCCACAGGACCCTCCCTTTGGTAAAAAAATTCGTAAAAAATTTTAGGTTCTCGATCAGGACAAAAACTCTTCTGTTTGTTAGTTTGGATACATTGATCACGAATTCGGCCTCTGTTCCAAGTTTTGCAGTGTTTGAAAAAAAAACCTAAAGATTTTGCATTTCCCGCAGGTCTGCATATATACGAAAAAATAATTTTCTGTGAGAAGGCGACGTCCTAGGACCAATCTTAGCACGGCATTGGATTCAGTGGCACATTTTCTATACCGGAGAGTAGGAAACCATAAAATAAGACCCAAAATTTGGGGATGAGGGTCGATGTTCTGAAACCGGAAAACTCCACTCCACTCCCTTTGGTAAAAAAATTCGTAAAAAAGTTTAGGTTCTCGATCAGGACAAAAACTCTTCTGTTTGTTAGTTTGGATACATTGATCACGAATTCGGCCTCTGTACCAAGTTTTGCCGTGTTTGAAAAAAAAACCTAAAAATTTTGCATCTCCCGCAGGTCTGCATATATACGAAAAAATAATTTTCTGTGAGAAAGCGACGTCCCAGGACCAATCTTACCACGGCATTGGATTCAGTGGCACATTTTCTATAACGGAGAGTAGGAAACCATGAAATAAGACCCAAAATTTGGGGATGAGGGTCGATGTTCTGAAACCGGAAAACTCCACAGGACCCTCCCTTTGGTAAAAAAATTCGTAAAAAATTTTAGCTTCTGGATCAGGACAAAAACTCTTCTGTTTGTTAGTTTGGATACATTGAACACGAATTCGGCCTCTGTTCCAAGTTTTTCCGTGTTTGAAAAAAAAACCTAAAAATTTTGCATTTCCCGCAGGTCTGCATATATACGAAAAAATAATTTTCTGTGAGAAAGCGACGTCCCAGGACCAATCTTACCACGGCATTGGATTCAGTGGCACATTTTCTATAACGGAGAGTAGGAAACCATGAAATAAGACCCAAAATTTGGGGATGAGGGTCGATGTTCTGAAACCGGAAAACTCCACTCCACTCCCTTTGGTAAAAAAATTCGTAAAAAATTTTAGGTTCTCGATCAGGACAAAAACTCTTCTGTTTGTTAGTTTGGATACATTGATCACGAATTCGGCCTCTGTTCCAAGTTTTGCAGTGTTTGAAAAAAAAACCTAAAAATTTTGCATTTCCCGCAGGTCTGCATATATACGAAAAAATAATTTTCTGTGAGAAGGCGACGTCCTAGGACCAATCTTAGCACGGCATTGGATTCAGTGGCACATTTTCTATACCGGAGAGTAGGAAACCATAAAATAAGACCCAAAATTTGGGGATGAGGGTCGATGTTCTGAAACCGGAAAACTCCACTCCACTCCCTTTGGTAAAAAAATTCGTAAAAAAGTTTAGGTTCTCGATCAGGACAAAAACTCTTCTGTTTGTTAGTTTGGATACATTGATCACGAATTCGGCCTCTGTACCAAGTTTTGCCGTGTTTGAAAAAAAAACCTAAAAATTTTGCATTTCCCGCAGGTCTGCATATATACGAAAAAATAATTTTCTGTGAGAATGCGACGTCCTAGGACCAATCTTAGCACGGCATTGGATTCAGTGGCACATTTTCTATAACGGAGAGTAGGAAACCATGAAATAAGACCCAAAATTTGGGGATGAGGGGCGATGTTCTGTAACCGGAAAACTGCACAGGACCCTCCCTTTTGTAAAAAAATTCGTAAAAAATTTTAGGTTCTCGATCAGGACAAAAACTCTTCTGTTTGTTAGTTTGGATACATTGATCACGAATTCGGCCTCTGTTCCAAGTTTTGCCGTGTTTGAAAAAAAAACCTAAAAATTTTGCATTTCCCGCAGGTCTGCATATATACGAAAAAATAATTTTCTGTGAGAAAGCGACGTCCTAGGACCAATCTTAGCACGGCATTGGATTCAGTGGCACATCTCCTATAACGGAGAGTAGGAAACCATGAAATAAGACCCAAAATTTGGGGATGAGGGTCGATGTTCTGTAACCGGAAAACTCCACAGGACCCTCCCTTTTGTAAAAAAATTCGTAAAAAATTTTAGGTTCTCGATCAGGACAAAAACTCTTCTGTTTGTTAGTTTGGATACATTGATCACGAATTCCGCCTCTGTACCAAGTTTTGCCGTGTTTGAAAAAAAAACCTAAAAATTTTGCATTTCCCGCAGGTCTGCATATATACGAAAAAATAATTTTCTGTGAGAAAGCGACGTCCTAGGACCAACCTTAGCACGGCGTTGGATTCAGTGGCACATTTTCTATAACGGAGAGTAGCAAACCATGAAATAAGACCCAAAATTTGGGGATGAGGGTCGATGTTCTGAAACCGGAAAACTCTACAGGTGAGGTGGTTTGGTAGAAAAATTCGTAAAAAATTTTAGCTTCTGGATCAGGACAAAAACTCTTCTGTTTGTTAGTTTGGATACATTGATCACGAATTCGGCCTCTGTACCAAGTTTTGCCGTGTTTGAAAAAAAAAACCTAAAAATTTTGCATTTCCCGCAGGTCTGCATATATACGAAAAAATAATTTTCTGTGAGAAAGCGACGTCCTAGGACCAATCTTAGTACGGCATTGGATTCAGTGGCACATTTTCTATAACGGAGAGTAGGAAACCACGAAATAAGACCCAGAATTTGGGGATGAGGGTCGATGTTCTGTAACCGGAAAACTGCACAGGACCCTCCTTCTTGTAAAAAAATTCGTAAAAAATTTTAGGTTCTGGATCAGGACAAAAACTCTTCCGTTTGTTAGTTTGGATACATTGAACACGAATTCGGCCTCTGTTCCAAGTTTTGCCGTGTTTGAAAAAAAACCTAAAAATTTTGCATTTCCCGCAGGTCTGCATATATACGAAAAAATAATTTCCTGTGAGAAAGCAACGTCCTAGGACCAATCTTAGCACGGCACTGGATTCAGTGGCACATTTTCTATAACGGAGAGTAGGGAACCATGAAATAAGACCCAAAATTTGGGGATGAGGGTCGATGTTCTGAAACCGGAAAACTCCACTCCACTCCCTTTGGTAAAAAAATTCGTAAAAAAGTTTAGGTTCTCGATCAGGACAAAAACTCTTCTGTTTGTTAGTTTGGATACATTGATCACGAATTCGGCCTCTGTACCAAGTTTTGCCGTGTTTGAAAAAAAAACCTAAAAATTTTGCATTTCCCGCAGGTCTGCATATATACGAAAAAATAATTTTCTGTGAGAAAGCGACGTCCTAGGACCAATCTTACCACGACATTGGATCCAGTGGCACATTTTCTATAACGGAAAGTAGGAAACCATGAAATAAGACCCAAAATTTGGGGATGAGGGTCGATGTTCTGAAACCGGAAAACTCCACAAGACCCTCCCTTTGGTAAAAAAATTCGTAAAAAAATGTAGGTTCTAGATCGGGACAAAAACTCTTCTGTATGTTAGTTTGGATACATTGATCACGAATTCGGCCTCTGTTCCAAGTTTTGCCGTGTTTGAAAAAAAAACCTAAAATTTTGCATTTCCCGCAGGTCTGCATATATACGAAAAAATCATTTTCTGTGAGAAAGCAACGTCCTAGGACCAATCTTAGCACGGCACTGGATTCAGTGGCACATTTTCTATAACGGAGAGTAGGGAACCATGAAATAAGACCCAAAATTTGGGGATGAGGGTCGATGTTCTGAAACCGGAAAACTCCACTCCACTCCCTTTGGTAAAAAAATTCGTAAAAAAGTTTAGGTTCTCGATCAGGACAAAAACTCTTCTGTTTGTTAGTTTGGATACATTGATCACGAATTCGGCCTCTGTTCCAAGTTTTGCCGTGTTTGAAAAAAAAAACCTAAAAATTTTGCATTTCCCGCAGGTCTGCATATATACGAAATAATAATTTTCTGTGAGAAGGCGACGTCCTAGGACCAATCTTACCACGACATTGGATCCAGTGGCACATTTTCTATAACGGAAAGTAGGAAACCATGAAATAAGACCCAAAATTTGGGGATGAGGGTCGATGTTCTGAAACCGGAAAACTCCACAGGACCCTCCCTTTGGTAAAAAAATTCGTAAAAAATTTTAGGTTCTGGATCAGGACAAAAACTATTCTGCTTGTTAGTTTGGATACATTGATCACGAATTCGGCCTCTGTTCCAAGTTTTGCAGTGTTTGAAAAAAAAAACCTAAAAATTTTGCATTTCCCGCAGGTCTGCATATATACGAAAAAATAATTTTCTGTGAGAAGGCGACGTCCTAGGACCAATCTTAGCACGGCATTGGATTCAGTGGCACATTTTCTATAACGGAGAGTAGGAAACCATGAAATAAGACCCAAAATTTGGGGATGAGGGTCGATGTTCTGAAACCGGAAAACTCCACAAGACCCTCCCTTTGGTAAAAAAATTCGTAAAAAAATGTAGGTTCTAGATCGGGACAAAAACTCTTCTGTATGTTAGTTTGGATACATTGATCACGAATTCGGCCTCTGTTCCAAGTTTTGCCGTGTTTGAAAAAAAAACCTAAAATTTTGCATTTCCCGCAGGTCTGCATATATACGAAAAAATCATTTTCTGTGAGAAGGCGACGTCCTAGGACCAATCTTAGAACGGCATTGGATTCAGTGGCACATTTTCTATAACGGAGAGTAAGAAACCATGAAATAGGACCCAAAATTTGGGGATGAGGGTCGATGTTCTGAAACCGGAAAACTCCACTCCACTCCCTTTGGTAAAAAAATTCGTAAAAAAGTTTAGGTTCTCGATCAGGACAAGAACTCTTCTGTTTGTTAGTTTGGATACATTGATCACGAATTCGGCCTCTGTACCAAGTTTTGCCGTGTTTAAAAAAAAACCTAAAAATTTTGCATTTCCCGCAGGTCTGCATATATACGAAAAAATAATTTTCTGTGAGAATGCGACGTCCTAGGACCAATCTTAGCGCGGCATTGGATTCAGTGGCACATTTTCTATAACGGAGAGTAGGAAACCATGAAATAAGACCCAAAATTTGGGGATGAGGGTCGATGTTCTGTAACCGGAAAACTGCACAGGACCCTCCCTTTTGTAAAAAAATTCGTAAAAAATTTTAGGTTCTCGATCAGGACAAAAACTCTTCTGTTTGTTAGTTTGGATACATTGATCATGAATTCGGCCTCTGTTCCAAGTTTTGCCGTGTTTGAAAAAAAAACTTAAAAATTTTGCATTTCCCGCAGGTCTGCATATATACGAAAAAATAATTTTCTGTGAGAAAGCGACGTCCTAGGACCAATCTTAGCACGGCATTGGATTCAGTGGCACATCTTCTATAACGGAGAGTAGGAAACCATGAAATAAGACCCAAAATTTGGGTATGAGGGTCGATGTTCTGTAACCGGAAAACTCCACAGGACCCTCCCTTTTGTAAAAAAATTCGTAAAAAATTTTAGGTTCTCGATCAGGACAAAAACTCTTCTGTTTGTTAGTTTGGATACATTGATCACGAATTCGGCCTCTGTACCAAGTTTTGCCATGTTTGAAAAAAAAAACCTAAAAATTTTGCATTTCCCGCAGGTCTGCATATATACGAAAAAATAATTTTCTGTGAGGAAGCGACGTCCTAGGACCAATCTTAGCACGGCATTGGATTCAGTGGCACATTTTCTATAACGGAGAGTAGGAAACCATGAAATAAGACCCAAAATATGGGGATGAGGGTCGATGTTCTGAAACCGGAAAACTCCACAGGACCCTCCCTTTGGTAAAAAAATTCGTAAAAAATTTTAGGTTCTCGATCAGGACAAAAACTCTTCTGTTTGTTAGTTTGGATACATTGATCACGAATTCGGCCTCTGTTCCAAGTTTTGCAGTGTTTGAAAAAAAAACCTAAAAATTTTGCATTTCCCGCAGGTCTGCATATATACGAAAAAATAATTTTCTGTGAGAAGGCGACGTCCTAGGACCAATCTTAGCACGGCATTGGATTCAGTGGCACATTTTCTATACCGGAGAGTAGGAAACCATAAAATAAGACCCAAAATTTGGGGATGAGGGTCGATGTTCTGAAACCGGAAAACTCCACTCCACTCCCTTTGGTAAAAAAATTCGTAAAAAAGTTTAGGTTCTCGATCAGGACAAAAACTCTTCTGTTTGTTAGTTTGGATACATTGATCACGAATTCGGCCTCTGTACCAAGTTTTGCCGTGTTTGAAAAAAAAAACCTAAAAATTTTGCATTTCCCGCAGGTCTGCATATATACGAAAAAATAATTTTCTGTGAGAATGCGACGTCCTAGGACCAATCTTAGCACGGCATTGGATTCAGTGGCACATTTTCTATAACGGAGAGTAGGAAACCATGAAATAAGACCCAAAATTTGGGGATGAGGGGCGATGTTCTGTAACCGGAAAACTGCACAGGACCCTCCCTTTTGTAAAAAAATTCGTAAAAAATTTTAGGTTCTCGATCAGGACAAAAACTCTTCTGTTTGTTAGTTTGGATACATTGATCACGAATTCGGCCTCTGTTCCAAGTTTTGCCGTGTTTGAAAAAAAAACCTAAAAATTTTGCATTTCCCGCAGGTCTGCATATATACGAAAAAATAATTTTCTGTGAGAAAGCGACGTCCTAGGACCAATCTTAGCACGGCATTGGATTCAGTGGCACATCTCCTATAACGGAGAGTAGGAAACCATGAAATAAGACCCAAAATTTGGGGATGAGGGTCGATGTTCTGTAACCGGAAAACTCCACAGGACCCTCCCTTTTGTAAAAAAATTCGTAAAAAATTTTAGGTTCTCGATCAGGACAAAAACTCTTCTGTTTGTTAGTTTGGATACATTGATCACGAATTCTGCCTCTGTACCAAGTTTTGCCGTGTTTGAAAAAAAAACCTAAAAATTTTGCATTTCCCGCAGGTCTGCATATATACGAAAAAATAATTTTCTGTGAGAAAGCGACGTCCTAGGACCAATCTTAGCACGGCGTTGGATTCAGTGGCACATTTTCTATAACGGAGAGTAGCAAACCATGAAATAAGACCCAAAATTTGGGGATGAGGGTCGATGTTCTGAAACCGGAAAACTCTACAGGACCCTCCCTTTGGCAGAAAAATTCGTAAAAAATTTTAGCTTCTGGATCAGGTCAAAAACTCTTCTGTTTGTTAGTTTGGATACATTGATCACGAATTCGGCCTCTGTACCAAGTTTTGCCGTGTTTGAAAAAAAAAACCTAAAAATTTTGCATTTCCCGCAGGTCTGCATATATACGAAAAAATAATTTTCTGTGAGAAAGCGACGTCCTAGGACCAATCTTAGTACGGCATTGGATTCAGTGGCACATTTTCTATAACGGAGAGTAGGAAACCATGAAATAAGACCCAAAATTTGGGGATGAGGGTCGATGTTCTGTAACCGGAAAACTGCACAGGACCCTCCTTTTTGTAAAAAAATTCGTAAAAAATTTTAGGTTCTGGATCAGGACAAAAACTCTTCCGTTTGTTAGTTTGGATACATTGAACACGAATTCGGCCTCTGTTCCAAGTTTTGCCGTGTTTGAAAAAAAACCTAAAAATTTTGCATTTCCCGCAGGTCTGCATATATACGAAAAAATAATTTCCTGTGAGAAAGCAACGTCCTAGGACCAATCTTAGCACGGCACTGGATTCAGTGGCACATTTTCTATAGCGGAGAGTAGGAAACCATGAAATAAAACCCAAAATTTGGGGATGAGGGTCGATGTTCTGAAACCGGAAAACTCCACAGGACCCTCCCTCTGGTAAAAAAATTCGTAAAAAATTTTAGGTTCTCGATCAGGACAAAAACTCTTCTGTTTGTTAGTTTGGATACATTGATCATGAATTCGGCCTCTGTTCCAAGTTTTTCCGTGTTTGAAAAAAAAACCTAAAAATTTTGCATTTCCCGCAGGTCTGCATATATACGAAAAAATAATTTTCTGTGAGAAAGCGACGTACTAGGACCAATCTTACCACAACATTGGATCCAGTGGCACATTCTCTATAACGGAAAGTAGGAAACCATGAAATAAGACCCAAAATTTGGGGATGAGGGTCGATGCTCTGAAACCGGAAAACTCCACAGGACCCTCCCTTTGGTAAAAAAATTCGTAAAAAATTTTAGGTTCTGGATCAGGACAAAAACTCTTCTGCTTGTTAGTTTGGATACATTGATCACGAATTCGGCCTCTGTTCCAAGTTTTGCAGTGTTTGAAAAAAAAAACCTAAAAATTTTGCATTTCCCGCAGGTCTGCATATATACGAAAAAATAATTTTCTGTGAGAAGGCGACGTCCTAGGACCTATCTTAGCACGGCATTGGATTCAGTGGCACATTTTCTATAACGGAGAGTAGGAAACCATGAAATAAGACCCAAAATTTGGGGATGAGGGTCGATGTTCTGAAACCGGAAAACTCCACAAGACCCTCCCTTTGGTAAAAAAATTCGTAAAAAAATGTAGGTTCTAGATCGGGACAAAAACTCTTCTGTATGTTAGTTTGGATACATTGATCACGAATTCGGCCTCTGTACCAAGTTTTGCCGTGTTTAAAAAAAAAAACCTAAAAATTTTGCATTTCCCGCAGGTCTGCATATATACGAAAAAATAATTTTCTGTGAGAATGCGACGTCCTAGGACCAATCTTAGCACGGCATTGGATTCAGTGGCACATTTTCTATAACGGAGAGTAGGAAACCATGAAATAAGACCCAAAATTTGGGGATGAGGGTCGATGTTCTGTAACCGGAAAACTGCACAGGACCCTCCCTTTTGTAAAAAAATTCGTAAAAAATTTTAGGTTCTCTCAGGACAAAAACTCTTCTGTTTGTTAGTTTGGATACATTGATCACGAACTCGGCCTCTGTTCCAAGTTTTGCCGTATTTGAAAAAAAAAACGTAAAAATTTTGCATTTCCCGCAGGTCTGCATATATACGAAAAAATAATTTTCTGTGACAAGGCGACGTCCTAGGACCAATCTTAGGATACATTGATCACAAATTCGGCGTCTGTTCCAAATTTTGCCGTGTTTGAAAAAAAAACCTAAAAATTCTGCATTTCCTGTGAGAAGGCGACGTCCTAGGGCCAATCTTAGCACGGCATTGGATTCAGTGGCACATTTTCTATAACGGAGAGTAGGAAACCATGAAATAAGACCCAACATTTGGGGATGAGGGTCGATGTTCTGAAACCGGAAAAGTCCACAGGACCAGGTAAAAAAATTCGTAAAAAATTTTAGGTTCTCGATCAGGACAAAAACTCTTCTGTTTGTTAGTTTGGATACATTGATCACGAATTCGGCCTCTGTTCCAAGTTTTGCCGTGTTTGAAAAAAAAAACCTAAAAATTTTGCATTTCCCGCAGGTCTGCATATATACGAAATAATAATTTTCTGTGAGAAGGCGACGTCCTAGGACCAATCTTAGCACGGCATTGGATTCAGTGGCACATTTTCTACAAGGGAGAGTAGGAAACCATGAAATAAGACCCAAAATTTGGGGATGAGGGTCGATGTTCTGAAACCGGAAAACTCTTCTGTTTGTTAGTTTGGATACAATGAACACGAATTCGGCCTCTGTTCCAAGTTTTGCCGTGTTTGAAAAAAAAACCTAAAAATTTTGCATTTCCCGCAGGTCTGCATATATACGAAAAAATCATTTTCTGTGAGAAAGCGACGTCCTAGGACCAATCTTAGCACGGGATTGGATTCAGTGGCACATTTTCTATAACGGAGAGTAGGCAACCATGAAATAAGACCCAAAATTTAGGGATGAGGGTCGATGTTCTGAAACCGGAAAACTCCACAGGACCCTCCCTTTGGTAAGAAAATTCCTAAAAAAATTTTAGGTTCTCGATCAGGACAAAAACTCTTCTGTTTGTTAGTTTGGATACATTGATCACGAATTCGGCCTCTGTTCCAAGTTTTGCCGTGTTTGAAAAAAAAACCTAAAAATTTTGCATTTCCCGCAGGTCTGCATATATACGAAAAAATAATTTTCTGTGAGAAAGCGACGTCCTAGGACCAATCTTAGCACTGCATTGGATTCAGTGGCACATTTTCTATAACGGAGAGTAGGAAACCATGAAATAAGACCCAAAATTTGGGGATGAGGGTCGATTTTCTGAAACCGGAAAACTCCACAGGACCCTCCCTTTGGTAAAAAAATTCGTAAAAAATTTTAGCTTCTGGATCAGGACAAAAACTCTTCTGTTTGTTAGTTTGGATACATTGATCACGAATTCGGCCTCTGTTCCAAGTTTTGCCGTGTTTGAAAAAAAAACCTAAAAATTTTGCATTTCCCGCAGGTCTGCATATATACGAAAAAATAATTTTCTGTGAGAAGGCGACGTCCTAGGACCAATCTTAGCACGGCATTGGATTCAGTGGCACATTTTCTACAAGGGAGAGTAGGAAACCATGAAATAAGACCCAAAATTTGGGGATGAGGGTCGATGTTCTGAAACCGGAAAACTCCACAGGACCCTCCCTTTGGTAAAAAAATTCGTAAAAAATTTTAGGTTCTCGATCAGGACAAAAACTCTTCTGTTTGTTAGTTTGGATACATTGATCACGAATTCGGCCTCTGTTCCAAGTTTTGCAGTGTTTGAAAAAAAAACCTAAAGATTTTGCATTTCCCGCAGGTCTGCATATATACGAAAAAATAATTTTCTGTGAGAAGGCGACGTCCTAGGACCAATCTTAGCACGGCATTGGATTCAGTGGCACATTTTCTATACCGGAGAGTAGGAAACCATAAAATAAGACCCAAAATTTGGGGATGAGGGTCGATGTTCTGAAACCGGAAAACTCCACTCCACTCCCTTTGGTAAAAAAATTCGTAAAAAAGTTTAGGTTCTCGATCAGGACAAAAACTCTTCTGTTTGTTAGTTTGGATACATTGATCACGAATTCGGCCTCTGTACCAAGTTTTGCCGTGTTTGAAAAAAAAACCTAAAAATTTTGCATTTCCCGCAGGTCTGCATATATACGAAAAAATAATTTTCTGTGAGAATGCGACGTCCTAGGACCAATCTTAGCACGGCATTGGATTCAGTGGCACATTTTCTATAACGGAGAGTAGGAAACCATGAAATAAGACCCAAAATTTGGGGATGAGGGGCAATGTTCTGTAACCGGAAAACTGCACAGGACCCTCCCTTTTGTAAAAAAATTCGTAAAAAATTTTAGGTTCTCGATCAGGACAAAAACTCTTCTGTTTGTTAGTTTGGATACATTGATAACGCATTCCGCCTCTGTACCAAGTTTTGCCGTGTTTGAAAAAAAAACCTAAAAATTTTGCATTTCCCGCAGGTCTGCATATATACGAAAAAATAATTTTCTGTGAGAAAGCGACGTCCTAGGACCAATCTTAGCACGGCGTTGGATTCAGTGGCACATTTTCTATAACGGAGAGTAGCAAACCATGAAATAAGACCCAAAATTTGGGGATGAGGGTCGATGTTCTGAAACCGGAAAACTCTACAGGACCCTCCCTTTGGTAGAAAAATTCGTAAAAAATTTTAGCTTCTGGATCAGGACAAAAACTCTTCTGTTTGTTAGTTTGGATACATTGATCACGAATTCGGCCTCTGTACCAAGTTTTGCCGTGTTTGAAAAAAAAAACCTAAAAATTTTGCATTTCCCGCAGGTCTGCATATATACGAAAAAATAATTTTCTGTGAGAAAGCGACGTCCTAGGACCAATCTTAGTACGGCATTAGATTCAGTGGCACATTTTCTATAACGGAGAGTAGGAAACCATGAAATAAGACCCAAAATTTGGGGATGAGGGTCGATGTTCTGTAACCGGAAAACTGCACAGGACCCTCCTTTTTGTAAAAAAATTCGTAAAAGATTTTAGGTTCTGGATCAGGACAAAAACTCTTCCGTTTGTTAGTTTGGATACATTGAACACGAATTCGGCCTCTGTTCCAAGTTTTGCCGTGTTTGAAAAAAAACCTAAAAATTTTGCATTTCCCGCAGGTCTGCATATATACGAAAAAATAATTTCCTGTGAGAAAGCAACGTCCTAGGACCAATCTTAGCACGGCACTGGATTCAGTGGCACATTTTCTATAACGGAGAGTAGGAAACCATGAAATAAGACCCAAAATTTGGGGATGAGGGTCGATGTTCTGAAACCGGAAAACTCCACAGGACCCTCCCTCTGGTAAAAAAATTCGTAAAAATTTTAGGTTCTCGATCAGGACAAAAACTCTTCTGTTTGTTAGTTTGGATACATTGATCACGAATTCGGCCTCTGTTCCAAGTTTTTCCGTGTTTGAAAAAAAAACCTAAAAATTTTGCATTTCCCGCAGGTCTGCATATATACGAAAAAATAATTTTCTGTGAGAAAGCGACGTCCTAGGACCAATCTTACCACGACATTGGATCCAGTGGCACATTTTCTATAACGGAAAGTAGGAAACCATGAAATAAGACCCAAAATTTGGGGATGAGGGTCGATGTTCTGAAACCGGAAAACTCCACAGGACCCTCCCTTTGGTAAAAAAATTCTTAAAAAATTTTAGGTTCTGGATCAGGACAAAAACTCTTCTGCTTGTTAGTTTGGATACATTGATCACGAATTCGGCCTTTGTTCCAAGTTTTGCAGTGTTTGAAAAAAAAAACCTAAAAATTTTGCATTTCCCGCAGGTCTGCATATATACGAAAAAATAATTTTCTGTGAGAAGGCGACGTCCTAGGACCAATCTTAGCACGGCATTGGATTCAGTGGCACATTTTCTATAACGGAGAGTAGGAAACCATGAAATAAGACCCAAAATTTGGGGATGAGGGTCGATGTTCTGAAACCGGAAAACTCCACAAGACCCTCCCTTTGGTAAAAAAATTCGTAAAAAAATGTAGGTTCTAGATCGGGACAAAAACTCTTCTGTATGTTAGTTTGGATACATTGATCACGAATTCGGCCTCTGTTCCAAGTTTTGCCGTGTTTGAAAAAAAAACCTAAAATTTTGCATTTCCCGCAGGTCTGCATATATACGAAAAAATCATTTTCTGTGAGAAGGCGACGTCCTAGGACCAATCTTAGCACGGCATTGGATTCAGTGGCACATTTTCTATAACGGAGAGTAAGAAACCATGAAATAGGACCCAAAATTTGGGGATGAGGGTCGATGTTCTGAAACCGGAAAACTCCACTCCACTCCCTTTGGTAAAAAAATTCGTAAAAAAGTTTAGGTTCTCGATCAGGACAAGAACTCTTCTGTTTGTTAGTTTGGATACATTGATCACGAATTCGGCCTCTGTACCAAGTTTTGCCGTGTTTAAAAAAAAAACCTAAAAATTTTGCATTTCCCGCAGGTCTGCATATATACGAAAAAATAATTTTCTGTGAGAATGCGACGTCCTAGGACCAATCTTAGCACGGCATTGGATTCAGTGGCACATTTTCTATAACGGAGAGTAGGAAACCATGAAATAAGACCCAAAATTTGGGGATGAGGGTCGATGTTCTGTAACCGGAAAACTGCACAGGACCCTCCCTTTTGTAAAAAAATTCGTAAAAAATTTTAGGTTCTCGATCAGGACAAAAACTCTTCTGTTTGTTAGTTTGGATACATTGATCACGAATTCGGCCTCTGTTCCAAGTTTTGCCGTGTTTGAAAAAAAAACTTAAAAATTTTGCATTTCCCGCAGGTCTGCATATATACGAAAAAATAATTTTCTGTGAGAAAGCGACGTCCTAGGACCAATCTTAGCACGGCATTGGATTCAGTGGCACATCTTCTATAACGGAGAGTAGGAAACCATGAAATAAGACCCAAAATTTGGGGATGAGGGTCAATGTTCTGTATCCGGAAAACTCCACAGGACCCTCCCTTTTGTAAAAAAATTCGTAAAAAATTTTAGGTTCTCGATCAGGACAAAAACTCTTCTGTTTGTTAGTTTGGATACATTGATCACGAATTCGGCCTCTGTTCCAAGTTTTGCCGTGTTTGAAAAAAAAACCTAAAAATTTTGCATTTCCCGCAGGTCTGCATATATACGAAAAAATAATTTTCTGTGAGAAGGCGACGTCCTAGGACCAATCTTAGCACGGCATTGGATTCAGTGGCACATTTTCTACAAGAGAGAGTAGGAAACCATGAAATAAGACCCAAAATTTGGGGATGAGGGTCGATGTTCTGAAACCGGAAAACTACAGGACCCTCCCTTTGGTAAAAAAATTCGTAAAAAATTTTAGCTTCTCGATCAGGACAAAAACTCTTCTGTTTGTTAGTTTGGATACATTGAACACGAATTCGGCCTCTGTTCCAAGTTTTGCCGTGTTTGAAAAAAAAAACCTAAAAATTTTGCATTTCCCGCAGGTCTGCATATATACGAAAAAATCATTTTCTGTGAGAAAGCGACGTCCTAGGACCAATCTTAGCACGGCGTTGGATCTAGTGGCACATTTTCTATAACGGAGAGTAGGAAACCATGAAATAAGACCCAAAATTTAGGGATGAGGGTCGATGTTCTGAAACCGGAAAACTCCTTTGGTAAAAAAATTCGTAAAAAATTTTAGGTTCTCGATCAGGACAAAAACTCTTCTGTTTGTTATTTTGGATACATTGATCACGAATTCGGCGTCTGTTCCAAATTTTGCCGTGTTTGAAAAAAAAACCTAAAAATTTTGCATTTCCCACAGGTCTGCATATATACGAAAAATTAATTTTCTGTGAGAAGGCGACGTCCTAGGGCCAATCTTAGCACGGCGTTGGATTCAGTGGCACATTTTCTATAACGGAGAGTAGGAAACCGTGAAATAAGACCCAAAATTTGGGGATGAGGGTCGATGTTCTGAAACCGGAAAACTCCACTCCACTCCCTTTGGTAAAAAAAATCGTAAAAAAGTTTAGGTTCTCGATCAGGACAAAAACTCTTCTGTTTGTTAGTTTGGATACATTGATCACGAATTCGGCCTCTGTACCAAGTTTTGCCGTGTTTGAAAAAAAAACCTAAAAATTTTGCATTTCCCGCAGGTCTGCATATATACGAAAAATTAATTTTCTGTGAGAATGCGACGTCCTAGGGCCAATCTTAGCACGGCGTTGGATTCAGTGGCACATTTTCTATAACGGAGAGTAGGAAACCGTGAAATAAGACCCAAAATTTGGGGATGAGGGTCGATGTTCTGAAACCGGAAAACTCCACTCCACTCCCTTTGGTAAAAAAATTCGTAAAAAAGTTTAGGTTCTCGATCAGGACAAAAACTCTTCTGTTTGTTAGTTTTGATACATTGATCACGAATTCGGCCTCTGTTCCAAGTTTTGCCGTGTTTGAAAAAAAAACGTAAAAATTTTGCATTTCCCGCAGGTCTGCATATATACGAAAAAATAATTTTCTGTGAGAAAGCGACGTCCTAGGACCAATCTTAGCACGGCATTGGATTCAGTGGCACATCTTCTATAACGGAGAGTAGGAGACCATGAAATAAGACCCAAAATTTGGGGATGAGGGTCGATGTTCTGTAACCGGAAAACTCCACAGGACCCTCCCTTTTGTAAAAAAATTCGTAAAAAATTTTAGGTTCTCGATCAGGACAAAAACTCTTCTGTTTGTTAGTTTGGATACATTGATCACGAATTCGGCCTCTGTACCAAGTTTTGCCGTGTTTGAAAAAAAAACCTAAAAATTTTGCATTTCCCGCAGGTCTGCATATATACGAAAAAATAATTTTCTGTGAGAATGCGACGTCCTAGGACCAATCTTAGCACGGCATTGGATTCAGTGGCACATTTTCTATAACGGAGAGTAGGAAACCATGAAATAAGACCCAAAATTTGGGGATGAGGGTCGATGTTCTGTAACCGGAAAACTGCACAGGACCCTCCCTTTTGTAAAAAAATTCGTAAAAAATTTTAGGTTCTCGATCAGGACAAAAACTCTTCTGTTTGTTAGTTTGGATACATTGATCACGAATTCGGCCTCTGTTCCAAGTTTTGCCGTGTTTGAAAAAAAAAACGTAAAAATTTTGCATTTCCCGCAGGTCTGCATATATACGAAAAAATAATTTTCTGTGAGAAAGCGACGTCCTAGGATCAATCTTAGCACGGCATTGGATTCAGTGGCACATCTTCTATAACGGAGAGTAGGAAACCATGAAATAAGACCCGAAATTTGGGGATGAGGGTCGATGTTCTGTAACCGGAAAACTCCACAGGACCCTCCCTTTTGTAAAAAAATTCGTAAAAAATTTTAGGTTCTCGATCAGGACAAAAACTCTTCTGTTTGTTAGTTTGGATACATTGATCACGAATTCGGCCTCTGTTCCAAGTTTTGCCGTGTTTGAAAAAAAAACCTAAGAATTTTGCATTTCCCGCAGGTCTGCATATATACGAAATAATAATTTTCTGTGAGAAGGCGACGTCCTAGGACCAATCTTAGCACGGCATTGGATTCAGTGGCACATTTTCTACAAGGGAGAGTAATAAACCATGAAATAAGACCCAAAATTTGGGGATGAGGGTCGATGTTCTGAAACCGGAAAACTCTACAGGACCCTCCCTTTGGTAAAAAAATTCGTAAAAAATTTTAGCTTCTGGATCAGGACAAAAACTCTTCTGTTTGTTAGTTTGGATACATTGAACACGAATTCGGCCTCTGTTCCAAGTTTTGCCGTGTTTGAAAAAAAAACCTAAACATTTTGCATTTCCCGCAGGTCTGCATATATACGAAAACATCATTTTCTGTGAGAAAGCGACGTCCTAGGACCAATCTTAGCACGGGATTGGATTCAGTGGCACATTTTCTATAACGTAGAGTAGGAAACCATGAAATAAGACCCAAAATTTAGGGATGAGGGTCGATGTTCTGAAACCGGAAAACTCCACAGGACCCTCCCTTTGGTAAGAAAATTCGTAAAAAATTTTAGGTTCTCGATCAGGACAAAAACTCTTCTGTTTGTTAGTTTGGATACATTGATCACGAATTCGGCCTCTGTTCCAAGTTTTGCCGTGTTTGAAAAAAAAACCTAAAAATTTTGCATTTCCCGCAGGTCTGCATATATACGAAAAAATAATTTTCTGTGAGAAAGCGACGTCCTAGGACCAATCTTAGCACGGCATTGGATTCAGTGGCACATTTTCTATAACGGACAGTAGGAAACCATGAAATAAGACCCAAAATTTGGGGATGAGGGTCGATGTTCTGAAACCGGAAAACTCCACTCCACTCCCTTTGGTAAAAAAATTCGTAAAAAATTTTAGGTTCTCGATCAGGACAAAAACTCTTCTGTTTGTTAGTTTGGATACATTGATCACGAATTCGGCCTCTGTTCCAAGTTTTGCCGTGTTTGAAAAAAAAAACCTAAAAATTTTGCATTTCCCGCAGGTCTGCATATATACGAAAAAATCATTTTCTGTGAGAAGGCAACGTCCTAGGACCAATCATAGCACGGCATTGGATTCAGTGGCACATTTTCTGTAACGTAGAGTAGGGAACCATGAAATAAGACCCAAAATTTGGGGATGAGGGTCGATGTTCTGAAACCGGAAAACTCCACAGGACCCTCCCTTTCGTAAAAAAATTCGTAAAAAATTTTAGGTTCTCGATCAGGACAAAAACTCTTCTGTTAGTTTGGATACATTGATCTCGTGATCGTGCCGAATTCGTATTCGGCCTCTGTTCCAAGTTTTGCCGTGTTTGAAAGAAAACCTAAAAATTTTGCATTTCCCGCAGGTCTGCATATATAAGAAAAAATAATTTTCTGTGAGAAGGTGACGTCCTAGGACCAATCTTAGCACGGCATTGGATTCAGTGGCACATTTTTTATAACGGAGAGTAGGAAACCATGAAATAAGACCCAAAATTTGGGGATGAGGGTCGATGTTCTGAAACCGGAAAACTCCACTCCACTCCCTTTGGTAAAAAAATTCGTAAAAAATTTTAGGTTCTCGATCAGGACAAAAACTCTTCTGTTTGTTAGTTTGGATACATTGATCACGAATTCGGCCTCTGTTCCAAGTTTTGCCGTGTTTGAAAAAAAAACCTAAAAATTTTGCATTTCCCGCAGGTCTGCATATATACGAAAAAATAATTTTCTGTGAGAAGGCAACGTCCTAGGACCAATCTTAGCACGGCATTGGATTCAGTGGCACATTTTCTGTAACGTAGAGTAGGGAACCATGAAATAAGACCCAAAATTTGGGGATGAGGGTCGATGTTCTGAAACCGGAAAACTCCACAGGACCCTCCCTTTCGTAAAAAAATTCGTAAAAAATTTTAGGTTCTCGATCAGGACAAAAACTCTTCTGTTTGTTAGTTTGGATATATTGATCACGAATTCGGCCTCTGTTCCAAGTTTTGCCGTGTTTGAAAAAAAACCTAAAAATTTTGCATTTCCCGCAGGTCCGCATATATAAGAAAAAAGAATTTTCTGTGAGAAGGTGACGTCCTAGGACCAATCTTAGCACGGCATTGGATTCAGTGGCACATTTTTTATAACGGAGAGTAGGAAACGATGAAATAAGACCCAAAATTTGGGGATGAGGGTCGATGTTCTGAAACCGGAAAACTCCACAGGACCCTCCCTTTGGTAAAAAAATTCGTAAAAAATTTTAGCTTCTCGATCAGGACAAAAACTCTTCTGTTTGTTAGTTTGGATACATTGGTCACGAACTCGGCCTCTGTTCCAAGTTTTGCCGTGTTTGAAAAAGAAAACCTAAAAATTTTGCATTTCCCGCAGGTCTGCATATATACGAAAAAATAATTTTCTGTGAGAAGGCGACGTCCTAGGACCAATCTTAGCACGGCATTGGATTCAGTGGCACATTTTTTATAACGGAGATGGTAAAAAAATTCGTAAAAAATTTTAGCTTCTGGATCAGGACAAAAACTCTTCTGTTTGTTAGTTCGGATACATTGAACACGAATTCGGCCTCTGTTCCAAGTTTTGCCGTGTTTGAAAAAAAAACCTAAAAATTTTGCATTTCCCGCAGGTCTGCATATATACGAAAAAATCATTTTCTGTGAGAAAGCGACGTCCTAGGACCAATCTTAGCACGGGATTGGATTCAGTGGCACATTTTCTATAACGGAGAGTAGGAAACCATGAAATAAGACCCAGAATTTAGGGATGAGGGTCAATGTTCTGAAACCGGAAAACTCCACAGGACCCTCCCTTTGGTAAGAAAATTCGTAAAAAATTTTAGGTTCTCGATCAGGACAAAAACTCTTCTGTTTGTTAGTTTGGATACATTGATCACGAATTCGGCCTCTGTTCCAAGTTTTGCCGTGTTTGAAAAAAAAACCTAAAAATTTTGCATTTCCCGCAGGTCTGCATATATACGAAAAAATAATTTTCTGTGAGAAAGCGACGTCCTAGGACCAATCTTAGCACAGCATTGGATTCAGTGGCACATTTTCTATAACGGACAGTAGGAAACCATGAAATAAGACCCAAAATTTGGGGATGAGGGTCGATGTTCTGAAACCGGAAAACTCCACTCCACTCCGTTTGGTAAAAAAATTCGTAAAAAATTTTAGGTTCTCGATCAGGACAAAAACTCTTCTGTTTGTTAGTTTGGATACATTGATCACGAATTCGGCCTCTGTTCCAAGTTTTGCCGTGTTTGAAAAAAAAAACCTAAAAATTTTGCATTTCCCGCAGGTCTGCATATATACGAAAAAATCATTTTCTGTGAGAAGGCAACGTCCTAGGACCAATCTTAGCACGGCATTGGATTCAGTGGCACATTTTCTGTAACGTAGAGTAGGGAACCATGAAATAAGACCCAAAATTTGGGGATGAGGGTCGATGTTCTGAAACCGGAAAACTCCACAGGACCCTCCCTTTCGTAAAAAAATTCGTAAAAAATTTTAGGTTCTCGATCAGGACAAAAACTCTTCTGTTAGTTTGGATACATTGATCTCGTGATCGTGCCGAATTCGTATTCGGCCTCTGTTCCAAGTTTTGCCGTGTTTGAAAGAAAACCTAAAAATTTTGCATTTCCCGCAGGTCTGCATATATAAGAAAAAATAATTTTCTGTGAGAAGGTGACGTCCTAGGACCAATCTTAGCACGGCATTGGATTCAGTGGCACATTTTTTATAACGGAGAGTAGGAAACCATGAAATAAGACCCAAAATTTGGGGATGAGGGTCGATGTTCTGAAACCGGAAAACTCCACTCCACTCCCTTTGGTAAAAAAATTCGTAAAAAATTTTAGGTTCTCGATCAGGACAAAAACTCTTCTGTTTGTTAGTTTGGATACATTGATCACGAATTTGGCCTCTGTTCCAAGTTTTGCCGTGTTTGAAAAAAAAACCTAAAAATTTTGCATTTCCCGCAGGTCTGCATATATACGAAAAAATCATTTTCTGTGAGAAGGCAACGTCCTAGGACCAATCTTAGCACGGCATTGGATTCAGTGGCACATTTTCTGTAACGTAGAGTAGGGAACCATGAAATAAGACCCAAAATTTGGGGATGAGGGTCGATGTTCTGAAACCGGAAAACTCCACAGGACCCTCCCTTTCGTAAAAAAATTCGTAAAAAATTTTATGTTCTCGATCAGGACAAAAACTCTTCTGTTTGTTAGTTTGGATACATTGATCACGAATTCGGCCTCTGTTCCAAGTTTTGCCGTGTTTGAAAAAAAACCTAAAAATTTTGCATTTCCCGCAGGTCCGCATATATAAGAAAAAAGAATTTTCTGTGAGAAGGTGACGTCCTAGGACCAATATCAGCACGGCATTGGATTCAGTGGCACATTTTTTATAACGGAGAGTAGGAAACCATGAAATAAGACCCAAAATTTGGGGATGAGGGTCGATGTTCTGAAACCGGAAAACTCCACAGGACCCTCCCTTTGGTAAAAAAATTCGTAAAAAATTTTAGCTTCTCGATCAGGACAAAAACTCTTCTGTTTGTTAGTTTGGATACATTGATCACGAATTCGGCCCCTGTTCCAAGTTTTGCCGTGTCTGAAAAAGAAAACCTAAAAATTTTGCATTTCCCGCAGGTCTGCATATATACGAAAAAATAATTTTCTGTGAGAAAGCGACGTCCTAGGACCAATCTTAGCACGGCATTGGATTCAGTGGCACATTTTCTATAACGGAGAGCAGGAAACCATGAAATAAGACTCAAAATTTGGAGATGAGGGTCGATGTTCTGAAACCGGAAAACTCCACAGGAGTTTGGTAAAAAAATTCGTAAAAAATTTTAGGTTCTAGATTAGGACAAAAACTCTTCTGTATGTTAGGTTGGATACATTGATCACGAATTCGGCCTCTGTTCCAAGTTTTGCCGTGTTTGAAAAAAAAACCTAAAAATTTTGCATTTCCCGCAGGTCTGCATATATACGAAAAAATCATTTTCTGTGAGAAGGCGACGTCCTAGGACCAATCTTAGCACGGCATTGGATTCAGTGGCACATTTTCTATAAAGGAGAGTAGGAAACCATGAAATAAGACCCAAAATTTGGGGATGAGGGTCGATGTTCTGAAACCGGAAAACTCCCTTTGGTAAGAAAATTCGTAAAAAATTTTAGGTTCTCGATCAGGACAAAAACTCTTCTGTTTGTTAGTTTGGATACATTGATCACGAATTCGGCCTCTGTTCCAAGTTTTGCCGTGTTTGAAAAAAAAAACCTAAAAATTTTGCATTTCCCGCAGGTCTGCATATATACGAAAAAATAATGTTCTGTGAGAAGGCGACGTCCTAGGACCAATCTTAGCACGGCATTGGATTCAGTGACACATTTTCTGCAAGGGAGAGTAGGAAACCATGAAACAAGACCCAAAATTTGGGGATGAGGGTCGATGTTCTGAAACCGGAAAACTCCACAGGCCCTTTGGTAAAAAAATTCGTAAAAAATTTTAGCTTCTGGATCAGGACAAAAACACTTCTGTTTGTTAGTTTGGATACATTGATCACGAATTCGGCCTCTGTTCCAAGTTTTGCCGTGTTTGAAAAAAAAAACCTAAAAATTTTGCATTTCCCGCAGGTCTGCATATATACGAAAAAATAATGTTCTGTGAGAAAGCGACGTCCTAGGACCAATCTTACCACGGCATTGGATTCAGTGGCACATTTTCTATAACGGAGAGTAGGAAACCATGAAATAAGACCCAAAATTTGGGGATGAGGGTCGATGCTCTGAAACCGGAAAACTCCACAGGACCCTCCCTTTGGTAAAAAAATTCGTAAAAAATTTTAGGTTCTGGATCAGGACAAAAACTCTTCTGTATGTTAGTTTGGATACATTGATCACGAATTCGGCCTCTGTTCTAAGTTTTGCCGTGTTTGAAAAAAAAACTAAAATTTTGCATTTCCCGAAGGTCTGCATATATACGAAAAAATCATTTTCTGTGAGAAGGCGACGTCCTAGGACCAATCTTAGCACGGCATTGGATTAAGTGGCACATTTTCTATAACGGAGAGTAAGAAACCATGAAATAAGACCCAAAATTTGGGGATGAGGGTCGATGTTCTGAAACCGGAAAACTCCACTCCACTCCCTTTGGTAAAAAAATTCGTAAAAAAGTTTAGGTTCTCGATCAGGACAAACACTCTTCTGTTTGTTAGTTTGGATACATTGATCACGAATTCGGCCTCTGTTCCAAGTTTTGCCGTGTTTGAAAAAAAAACCTAAAAATGTTGCATTTCCCGCAGGTCTGCATATATACGAAAAAATCATTTTCTGTGAGAAGGCGACGTCCTAGGACCAATCTTAGCACGGCATTGGATTCAGTGGCACATTTTCTATAACGGAGAGTAAGAAAATATGAAATAAGACCCAAAATTTGGGGATGAGGGTCAATGTTCTGAAACCGGAAAACTCCACTCCACTCCCTTTGGTAAAAAAATTCGTAAAAAAGTTTAGGTTCTCGATCAGGACAAAAACTCTTCTGTTTGTTAGTTTGGATACATTGATCACGAATTCGGCCTCTGTACCAAGTTTTGCCGTGTTTGAAAAAAAAACCTAAGAATTTTGCATTTCCCGCAGGTCTGCATATATACGAAAAAATAATTTTCTGGCGTCCTAGGACCAATCTTAGCACGGCATTGGATTCAGTGGCACATTTTCTATAACGGAGAGTAGGAAACCATTAAATAAGACACAAAATTTGGGGATGAGGGTCGATGTTCTGAAACCGGAAAACCCCACAGGACCCTCCCTTTGGTAAAAAAATTCGTAAAAAATTTTAGGTTCTCGATCAGGACAAAAACTCTTCTGTTTGTTAATTTTGATACATTGATCACGAATTCGGCCTCTGTTCCAAGTTTTGCCGTATTTGAAAAAAAAAACGTAAAAATTTTGCATTTCCCGCAGGTCTGCATATATACGAAAAAATAATTTTCAGTGACAAGGCGACGTCCTAGGACCAATCTTAGGATACATTGATCACAAATTCGGCGTCTGTTCCAAATTTTGCCGTGTTTGAAAAAAAAACCTAAAAATTCTGCATTTCCTGTGAGAAGGCGACGTCCTAGGGCCAATCTTAGCACGGCATTGGATTCAGTGGCACATTTTCTATAACGGAGAGTAGGAAACCATGAAATAAGACCCAACATTTGGGGATGAGGGTCGATGTTCTGAAACCGGAAAAGTCCACAGGACCTGGTAAAAAAATTCGTAAAAAATTTTAGGTTCTCGATCAGGACAAAAACTCTTCTGTTTGTTAGTTTGGATACATTGATCACAAATTCGGCCTCTGTTCCAAGTTTTGCCGTGTTTGAAAAAAAAACCTAAAAATTTTGCATTTCCCGCAGGTCTGCATATATACGAAAAAATAATTTTCTGTGAGAAGGCGACGTCCTAGGACCAATCTTAGCACGGCATTGGATTCAGTGGCACATTTTCTATAACGGAGAGTAGGAAACCATGAAATAAGGCCCAACATTTGGGGATGAGGGTCGATGTTCTGAAACCGGAAAAGTCCACAGGACCTGGTAAAAAAATTCGTAAAAAATTTTAGGTTCTCGATCAGGACAAAAACTCTTCTGTTTGTTAGTTTGGATACATTGATCACAAATTCCTCTGTTCCAAGTTTTGCCGTGTTTGAAAAAAAAACCTAGAAATTTTGCATTTCCCGCAGGTCTGCATATATACGAAAAAATAATTTTCTGTGAGAAAGCGACGTCCTAGGACCAATTTTTGCACGAGATTGGATTCAGCGGCACATTTTCTATAACGGAGAGTAGGAAACCATGAAATAAGACCAAAAATTTTAGGATGAGGGTCGATGTTCTGAAACCGGAAAACTCCACAGGACCCTCCCTTTGGTAAGAAAATTCGTAAAAAATTTTAGGTTC
This sequence comes from Callosobruchus maculatus, assembly GCA_951848785.1. NCBI lineage: Eukaryota > Metazoa > Arthropoda > Insecta > Coleoptera > Chrysomelidae > Callosobruchus > Callosobruchus maculatus. Next base: position 312,619 of record CATOUR010000290.1, read on the forward strand.
TCGATCAGGACAAAAACTCTTCTGTTTGTTAGTTTGGATACATTGATCACGAATTCGGCCTCTGTTCCAAGTTTTGCCGTGTTTGAAAGAAAAACCTAAAAATTTTGCATTTCCCGCAGGTCTGCATATATACGAAAATATCATTTTCTGTGAGAAAGCGACGTCCTAGGACCAATCTTAGCACGGCGTTGGATTTAGTGGCACATTTTCTATAACGGAGAGTAGGAAACCATGAAATAAGACCCAAAATTTAGGGATGAGGGTCGATGTTCTGAAACCGGAAAACTCCACAGGACCCTCCCTCTGGTAAAAAAATTCGTAAAAAATTTTAGGTTCTCGATCAGGACAAAAACTCTTCTGTTTGTTAGTTTGGATACTTTGATCACGAATTCGGCCTCTGTTCCAAGTTTTGCCGTGTTTGAAAAAAAAAACCTAGAAATTTTGCATTTCCCGCAGGTCTGCATATATACGAAAAAATAATTTTCTGTGAGAAAGCGACGTCCTAGGACCAATCTTAGCACGGCGTTGGATTTAGTGGCACATTTTCTATAACGGAGAGTAGGAAGCCATGAATTAAGACCCAAAATTTAGGGATGAGGGTCGATGTTCTGAAACCGGAAAACTCCACAGGACCCTCCCTTTGGTAAGAAAATTCGTAAAAAATTTTAGGTTCTCGATCAGGACAAAAACTCTTCTGTTTGTTAGTTTGGATAGATTGATCACGAGTTCGGCCTCTGTTCCAAGTTTTGCCGTGTTTGAAAGAAAAACCTAAAAATTTTGCATTTCCCGCAGGTCTGCATATATACGAAAATATCATTTTCTGTGGGAAAGCGACGTCCTAGGACCAATCTTAGCACGGCGTTGGATTTAGTGGCACATTTTCTATAACGGAGAGTAGGAAACCATGAATTAAGACCCAAAATTTAGGGATGAGGGTCGATGTTCTGAAACCGGAAAACTCCACAGGACCCTCCCTTTGGTAAAAAAATTCGTAAAAAATTTTAGGTTCTCGATCAGGACAAAAACTCTTCTGTTTGTTATTTTGGATACATTGATCACGAATTCGGCCTCTGTTCCAAGTTTTGCCGTGTTTGAAAGAAAAACCTAAAAATTTTGCATTTCCCGCAGGTCTGCATATATACGAAAATATCATTTTCTGTGAGAAAGCGACGTCCTAGGACCAATCTTAGCACGGCATTGGATTCAGTGGCACATTTTCTACAAGGGAGAGTAGGAAACCATGAAATAAGACCCAAAATTTGGGGATGAGGGTCGATGTTCTGAAACCGGAAAACTCTACAGGACCCTCCCTCTGGTAAAAAAATTCGTAAAAAATTTTAGGTTCTCGATCAGGACAAAAACTCTTCTGTTTGTCAGTTTGGATACTTTGATCACGAATTCGGCCTCTGTTCCAAGTTTTGCCGTGTTTGAAAAAAAAACCTAGAAATTTTGCATTTCCCGCAGGTCTGCATATATACGAAAAAATGGAGTCAAGTTGATTGACTCAGTACTTCCCACACATTACTGTGATATCAGTTTATTATTTTCCCATAGCATGAAGCTTTAGTCTGAGATCTCCTTGCAACCAAATCATCGGCAGCCTTCCCTCCCCTAAAATTGTCTTATGCCGCTAAGTATTTCCTTCAGAGGTCAATGGACAGCCTAAAACATCTAAAAACGAAGTTTGAGTTGTTTTCATACTTTTAGTTTTTTGATTATTGCTATATACGCTGCCACTGACACGATATTTAACAAACACACGCGTTTTCCATCATCACCACGGTAATAATACTGTGTCAAAATTTAATTAGAATCAATGTTATAGTGTCTACGTTACAAAATACAAAAAGATCTAAAGCAATAAATACTCGTATGTATGTATACAGAAAATTCTAAGTCCCTTAGTTTCCGTAATACGCTAGGCAATGTTCGGATGGACCTAAAAAGTTGATTTATGTCGCTAGGTCTTCCTTCAGAGCCCCTACCCCACACCCTATTATGAATACAAGAAATTTCTCAGTTTTTCAACCCCCCACCCCCTAACCACCCCAATTTCACCCCACCAAAAAAAAAACGCAGAAAATGATCAGGAACCTCTAAAACGCTTAAAAACGAAGTTTGAGCTGTTTTTATATTTTTACTTTTTTTTATTATTTGTGCGCCGCCACTGGCACGATTTATAAAAACCATACGCGTTTTCCATCCTCGCCACGGTAGTAATACTGTGTCAAAATTTCATTAACATCAATTCAACAGTTTCCTTGTAACACAATATAGAAGGATCTAAAGCAATACTCTCGTATGTTTACACCAGAAAAAATTCTAAGTCCTTTGGTTTCTGTAATAGGCAAGGCAATGTTCGGATGGACCTAAAAAAGTTATTTATGTTGCTAGGTCTTCCTTCATGGGTCAGCGGGCAGTCTATTATGAAAGCAACAAATTTTTCAATTTTACAACCCCCCACCCCCCAACCACCCCAATTTAACCCCCACCCAAAAAAAAGTAAAAAATGATCAGGAACCTCTAAAACGCCTAAAAACGAAGTTTGAGGAATATTTAATTTTTTTTGTTTTTTGCTAATTACTCCGCCGCCCCTGCACCGATTTTCAAAATTATAAGAACATTACCTACTACGACCCCCCAGCATATCGCTGCCCAAATTTCATCACAATCCATGCAGCGGTTACTGAGATTACGAGGACACAAAAACGCGTACAGACAGACCGACAGACAGACCGACAGACAGACAGACAGACCGACAGACAGACAGACACCGACGGAAATGAGTGACATGGATTTTCGTTATGTAGACATCATGAAACGCCCAAAAAGTGTATTATCTCAAAATCGAAAATTTTCGCGATCACAATACTCCCCTCACCTATCGGTGTGGGAAGTAAAAATAATTTTCTGTGAGAAAGCGACGTCCTAGGACCAATCTTAGCACGGCATTGGATTCAGTGGCACATATTCTACAAGGGAGAGTAGGAAACCATGAAATAAGACCCAAAATTTGGGGATGAGGGTCGATGTTCTGAAACCGGAAAACTCCACAGGCTTTGGTAAAAAAATTCGTAAAAAATTTTAGCTTCTGGATCAGGACAAAAACTCTTCTGTTTGTTAGTTTGGATACATTGAACACGAATTCGGCCTCTGTTCCAAGTTTTGCCGTGTTTGAAAAAAAAACCTAAAAATTTTGTATTTCCCGCAGGTCTGCATATATACGAAAAAATAATTTTCTGTGAGAAAGCGACGTCCTAGGACCAATCTTACCACGGCGTTGGATTCAGTGGCACATTTTCTATAACGGAGAGTAAGAAACCATGAAATAAGACCCAAAATTTGGGGATGAGGGTCGATGTTCTGAAACCGGAAAACTCCACTCCACTCCCTTTGGTAAAAAAATTCGTAAAAAAGTTTAGGTTCTCGATCAGGACAAAAACTCTTCTGTTTGTTAGTTTGGATACATTGATCACGAATTCGGCCTCTGTTCCAAGTTTTGCCGTGTTTGAAAAAAAAACCTAAAAATTTTGTATTTCCCGCAGGTCTGCATATATACGAAAAAATAATTTTCTGTGAGAAAGCGACGTCCTAGGACCAATCTTACCACGGCGTTGGATTCAGTGGCACATTTTCTATAACGGAGAGTAAGAAACCATGAAATAAGACCCAAAATTTGGGGATGAGGGTCGATGATCTGAAACCGGGAAACTCCACAGGACCCTCCTTTTGGTAAAAAAATTCGTAAAAAAATGTAGGTTCTAGACCAGGACAAAAACTCTTCTGTATGTTAGTTTGGATACATTGATAACGAAGTCGGCCTCTGTTCCAAGTTTTGCCGTGTTTGAAAAAAATCCTAAAAATTTTGCATTTCCCGCAGGTCTGCATATATACGAAAAAATCATTTTCTGTGAGAAGGCGACGTCCTAGGACAATCTTAGCACGGCATTGGATTCAGTGGCACATTTTCTATAACGGAGAGTAAGAAAATATGAAATAAGACCCAAAATTTGGGGATGAGGGTCAATGTTCTGAAACCGGAAAACCCCACAGGACCCTCCCTTTGGTAAAAAAATTCGTAAAAAATTTTAGGTTCTCGATCAGGACAAAAACTCTTCTGTTTGTTAATTTTGATACATTGATCACGAATTCGGCCTCTGTTCCAAGTTTTGCCGTATTTGAAAAAAAAAACGTAAAAATTTTGCATTTCCCGCAGGTCTGCATATATACGAAAAAATAATTTTCTGTGACAAGGCGACGTCCTAGGACCAATCTTAGGATACATTGATCACAAATTCGGCGTCTGTTCCAAATTTTGCCGTGTTTGAAAAAAAAACCTAAAAATTCTGCATTTCCTGTGAGAAGGCGACGTCCTAGGGCCAATCTTAGCACGGCATTGGATTCAGTGGCACATTTTCTATAACGGAGAGTAGGAAACCATGAAATAAGACCCAAAATTTGGGGATGAGGGTCGATGTTCTGAAACCGGAAAAGTCCACAGGACTTGGTAAAAAAATTCGTAAAAAATTTTACGTTCTCGATCAGGACAAAAACTCTTCTGTTTGTTAGTTTGGATACATTGATCACGAATTCGGCCTCTGTTCCAAGTTTTGCCATGTTTGAAAAAAAAACCTAAAAATTTTGCATTTCCCGCAGGTCTGCATATATACGAAAAAATAATTTTCTGTGAGAAGGCGACGTCCTAGGACCAATCTTAGCACGGCATTGGATTCAGTGGCACATTTTCTACAAGGGAGAGTAGGAAACCATGAAATAAGACCCAAAATTTGGGGATCAGGGTCGATGTTCTGAAACCGGAAAACTCTACAGGACCCTCCCTCTGGTAAAAAAATTCGTAAAAAATTTTAGGTTCTCGATCAGGACAAAAACTCTTCTGTTTGTCAGTTTGGATACTTTGATCACGAATTCGGCCTCTGTTCCAAGTTTTGCCGTGTTTGAAAAAAAAACCTAGAAATTTTGCATTTCCCGCAGGTCTGCATATATACGAAAAAATAATTTTCTGTGAGAAAGCGACGTCCTAGGACCAATCTTAGCACGGCATTGGATTCAGTGGCACATATTCTACAAGGGAGAGTAGGAAACCATGAAATAAGACCCAAAATTTGGGGATGAGGGTCGATGTTCTGAAACCGGAAAACTCCACAGGCTTTGGTAAAAAAATTCGTAAAAAATTTTAGGTTCTCGATCAGGACAAAAACTCTTCTGTTTGTTAGTTTGGATACATTGATCACGAATTCGGCCTCTGTTCCAAGTTTTGCCGTGTTTGAAAAAAAAAACCTAAAAATTTTGCATTTCCCGCAGGTCTGCATATATACGAAAAAATAATTTTCTGTGAGAAAGCGACGTCCTAGGACCAATCTTAGCACGGCATTGGATTCAGTGGCACATTTTCTACAAGGGAGAGTAGGAAACCATGAAATAAGACCCAAAATTTGGGGATCAGGGTCGATGTTCTGAAACCGGAAAACTCTACAGGACCCTCCCTCTGGTAAAAAAATTCGTAAAAAATTTTAGGTTCTCGATCAGGACAAAAACTCTTCTGTTTGTTAGTTTGGATACATTGATCACGAATTCGGCCTCTGTTCCAAGTTTTGCCGTGTTTGAAAAAAAAAACCTAAAAATTTTGCATTTCCCGCAGGTCTGCATATATACGAAAAAATAATTTTCTGTGAGAAAGCGACGTCCTAGGACCAATCTTAGCACGGCATTGGATTCAGTGGCACATTTTCTACAAGGGAGAGTAGGAAACCATGAAATAAGACCCAAAATTTGGGGATCAGGGTCGATGTTCTGAAACCGGAAAACTCTACAGGACCCTCCCTCTGGTAAAAAAATTCGTAAAAAATTTTAGGTTCTCGATCAGGACAAAAACTCTTCTGTTTGTCAGTTTGGATACTTTGATCACGAATTCGGCCTCTGTTCCAAGTTTTGCCGTGTTTGAAAAAAAAACCTAGAAATTTTGCATTTCCCGCAGGTCTGCATATATACGAAAAAATAATTTTCTGTGAGAAAGCGACGTCCTAGGACCAATCTTAGCACGGCATTGGATTCAGTGGCACATATTCTACAAGGGAGAGTAGGAAACCATGAAATAAGACCCAAAATTTGGGGATGAGGGTCGATGTTCTGAAACCGGAAAACTCCACAGGCTTTGGTAAAAAAATTCGTAAAAAATTTTAGGTTCTCGATCAGGACAAAAACTCTTCTGTTTGTTAGTTTGGATACATTGATCACGAATTCGGCCTCTGTTCCAAGTTTTGCCGTGTTTGAAAAAAAAAACCTAAAAATTTTGCATTTCCCGCAGGTCTGCATATATACGAAAAAATAATTTTCTGTGAGAAAGCGACGTCCTAGGACCAATCTTGGCACGGCATTGGATTCAGTCGCACATTTTCTATAACGGAGAGTAGGAAACCATGAAATAAGACCCAAAATTTGGGGATGAGGGTCGATGCTCTGAAACCGGAAAACTCCACAGGACCCTCCCTTTGGTAAAAAAATTCGTAAAAAATTTTAGGTTCTGGATCAGGACAAAAACTCTTCTGTATGTTAGTTTGGATACATTGATCACGAATTCGGCCTCTGTTCTAAGTTTTGCCGTGTTTGAAAAAAAAACCTAAGATTTTGCATTTCCCGAAGGTCTGCATATATACGAAAAAATAATTTTCTGTGAGAAAGCGACGTCCTAGGACCAATCTTACCACGACATTGGATCCAGTGGCACATTTTCTATAACGGAGAGTAGGAAACCATGAAATAAGACCCAAAATTTGGGGATGAGGGTCGATGTTCTGAAACCGGAAAACTCCACAGGACCCTTTGGTAAAAAAATTCGTAAAAAATTTTAGGTTCTCGATCAGGACAAAAACTCTTCTGTTTGTTAGTTTGGATACATTGAACACGAATTCGGCCTCTGTTCCATGTTTTGCCGTGTTTGAAAAAAAAACCTAAAAATTTTGCATTTCCCGCAGGTCTGCATATGTACGAAAAAATAATTTCCTGTGAGAAAGCAACGTCCTAGGACCAATCTTAGCACGGCATTGGATTCAGTGGCACATTTTCTATAACGGACAGTAGGAAACCATGAAATAAGACCCAAAATTTGGGGAAGAGGGTCGATGTTCTGAAACCGGAAAACTCCACAGGACCCTCCCTCTGGTAAAAAAATTCGTAAAAAATTTTAGGTTCTCGATCAGGACAAAAACTCTTCTGTTTGTTAGTTTGGATACATTGATCACCAATTCGGCCTCTGTTCCAAGTTTTGCCGTGTTTGAAAAAAAAACCTAAAAATTTTGCATTTCCCGCAGGTCTGCATATATACGAAAAAATCATTTTCTGTGAGAAGGCGACGTCCTAGGACCAATCTTAGCGCGGCATTGGATTCAGTGGCACATTTTCTATAACGGAGAGTAAGAAAATATGAAATAAGACCCAAAATTTGGGGATGAGGGTCAATGTTCTGAAACCGGAAAACCCCACAGGACCCTCCCTTTGGTAAAAAAATTCGTAAAAAATTTTAGGTTCTCGATCAGGACAAAAACTCTTCTGTTTGTTAATTTTGATACATTGATCACGAATTCGGCCTCTGTTCCAAGTTTTGCCGTATTTGAAAAAAAAAACGTAAAAATTTTGCATTTCCCGCAGGTCTGCATATATACGAAAAAATAATTTTCTGTGACAAGGCGACGTCCTAGGACCAATCTTAGGATACATTGATCACAAATTCGGCGTCTGTTCCAAATTTTGCCGTGTTTGAAAAAAAAACCTAAAAATTCTGCATTTCCTGTGAGAAGGCGACGTCCTAGGGCCAATCTTAGCACGGCATTGGATTCAGTGGCACATTTTCTATAACGGAGAGTAGGAAACCATGAAATAAGACCCAAAATTTGGGGATGAGGGTCGATGTTCTCAAACCGGAAAACTCTACAGGACCCTCCCTCTGGTAAAAAAATTCGTAAAAAATTTTAGGTTCTCGATCAGGACAAAAACTCTTCTGTTTGTCAGTTTGGATACTTTGATCACGAATTCGGCCTCTGTTCCAAGTTTTGCCGTGTTTGAAAAAAAAACCTAGAAATTTTGCATTTCCCGCAGGTCTGCATATATACGAAAAAATAATTTTCTGTGAGAAAGCGACGTCCTAGGACCAATTTTAGCACGGGATTGGATTCAGTGGCACATTTTCTACAAGAGAGAGTAAGAAACCATGAAATAAGACCCAAAATTTGGGGATGAGGGTCGATGTTCTGAAACCGGAAAACTCTACAGGACCCTCCCTCTGGTAAAAAAATTCGTAAAAAATTTTAGGTTCTCGATCAGGACAAAAACTCTTCTGTTTGTCAGTTTGGATACTTTGATCACGAATTCGGCCTCTGTTCCAAGTTTTGCCGTGTTTGAAAAAAAAACCTAGAAATTTTGCATTTCCCGCAGGTCTGCATATATACGAAAAAATAATTTTCTGTGAGAAAGCGACGTCCTAGGACCAATCTTAGCACGGCGTTGGATTTAGTGGCACATTTTCTATAACGGAGAGTAGGAAACCATGAAATAAGACCCAAAATTTAGGGATGAGGGTCGATGTTCTGAAACCGGAAAACTCCACAGGACCCTCCCTCTGGTAAAAAAATTCGTAAAAAATTTTAGGTTCTCGATCAGGACCAAAACTCTTCTGTTTGTTAGTTTGGATACTTTGATCACGAATTCGGCCTCTGTTCCAAGTTTTGCCGTGTTTGAAAAAAAAAACCTAGAAATTTTGCATTTCCCGCAGGTCTGCATATATACGAAAAAATAATTTTCTGTGAGAAAGCGACGTCCTAGGACCAATCTTAGCACGGGATTGGATTCAGTGGCACATTTTCTACAAGGGAGAGTAGGAAACCATGAAATAAGACCCAAAATTTGGGGATGAGGGTCGATGTTCTGAAACCGGAAAACTCCACAGGCCCTCCCTTTGGTAAAAAAATTCGTAAAAAATTTTAGCTTCTGGATCAGGACAAAAACTCTTCTGTTTGTTAGTTTGGATACATTGAACACGAATTCGGCCTCTGTTCCAAGTTTTGCCGTGTTTGAAAAAAAACCTAAAAATTTTGCATTTCCCGCAGGTCTGCATATATATGAAAAAATAATTTTCTGTGAGAAAGCGACGTCCTAGGACCAATCTTACCACGGCATTGGATTCAGTGGCACATTTTCTATAACGGAGAGTAGGAAACCATGAAATAAGACCCAAAATTTGGGGATAAGGGTCGATGCTCTGAAACCGGAAAACTCCACAGGCCTCCCTTTGGTAAAAAAATTCGTAAAAAATTTTAGGTTCTGGATCAGGACAAAAACTCTTCTGTATGTTAGTTTGGATACATTGATCACGAATTCGGCCTCTGTTCTAAGTTTTGCCGTGTTTGAAAAAAAAACCTAAAATTTTGCATTTCCCGAAGGTCTGCATATATACGAAAAAATCATTTTCTGTGAGAAGGCGACGTCCTAGGACCAATCGTAGCACGGCATTGGATTAAGTGGCACATTTTCTATAACGGAGAGTAAGAAACCATGAAATAAGACCCAAAATTTGGGGATGAGGGTCGATGTTCTGAAACCGGAAAACTCCACTCCACTCCCTTTGGTAAAAAAATTCGTAAAAAAGTTTAGGTTCTCGATCAGGACAAAAACTCTTCTGTTTGTTAGTTTGGATACATTGATCACGAATTCGGCCTCTGTTCCAAGTTTTGCCGTGTTTGAAAAAAAAAACCTAAAAATTTTGCATTTCCCGCAGGTCTGCATATATACGAAAAAATAATTTTCTGTGAGAAAGCGACGTCCTAGGACCAATCTTGGCACGGCATTGGATTCAGTGGCACATTTTCTATAACGGAGAGTAGGAAACCATGAAATAAGACCCAAAATTTGGGGATGAGGGTCGATGCTCTGAAACCGGAAAACTCCACAGGCCTCCCTTTGGTAAAAAAATTCGTAAAAAATTTTAGGTTCTCGATCAGGACAAAAACTCTTCTGTTTGTTAGTTTGGATACATTGAACACGAAATCGGCCTCTGTTCCATGTTTTGCCGTGTTTGAAAAAAAAAACCTAAAAATTTTGCATTTCCCGCAGGTCTGCATATATACGAAAAAATAATTTCCTGTGAGAAAGCAACGTCCTAGGACCAATCTTAGCACGGCATTGGATTCAGTGGCACATTTTCTATAACGGAGAGTAGGAAACCATAAAATAAGACCCAAAATTTGGGGAAGAGGGTCGATGTTCTGAAACCGGAAAACTCCACAGGACCCTCCCTGTGGTAAAAAAATTCGTAAAAAATTTTAGATTCTCGATCAGGACAAAAACTCTTCTGTTTGTTAGTTTGGATACATTGATCACCAATTCGGCCTCTGTTCCAAGTTTTTCCGTGTTTGAAAAAAAACCTAAAAATTTTGCATTTCCCGCAGGTCTGCATATATACGAAAAAATAATTTTCTGTGAGAAAGCGACGTCCTAGGACCAATCTTACCACGGCACTGGATTCAGTGGCACATTTTCTATAACGGAGAGTAGGAAACCATGAAATAAGACCCAAAATTTGGGGATGAGGGTCGATGTTCTGAAACCGGAAAACTCCACAGGACCCTCCTTTTGGTAAAAAAATTCGTAAAAAAATGTAGGTTATAGATCAGGACAAAAACTCTTCTGTATGTTAGTTTGGATACATTGATAACGAAGTCGGCCTCTGTTCCAAGTTTTGCCGTGTTTGAAAAAAAAACCTAAAAATTTTGCATTTCCCGCAGGTCTGCATATATACGAAAAAATAATGTTCTGTGAGAAGGCGACGTCCTAGGACCAATCTTAGCACGGCATTGGATTCAGTGACACATTTTCTGCAAGGGAGAGTAGGAAACCATGAAATAAGACCCAAAATTTGGGGATGAGGGTCGATGTACTGAAACCGGAAAACTCCACAGGCCTCCCTTTGGTAAAAAAATTCGTAAAAAATTTTAGGTTCTGGATCAGGACAAAAACTCTTCTGTTTGTTAGTTTGGATACATTGAACACGAATTCGGCCTCTGTTCCAAGTTTTGCCGTGTTTGAAAAAAAACCTAAAAATTTTGCATTTCCCGCAGGTCTGCATATATACGAAAAAATAATTTTCTGTGAGAAAGCGACGTCCTAGGACCAATCTTAGCACGGGATTGGATTCAGTGGCACATTTTCTACAAGGGAGAGTAGGAAACCATGAAATAAGACCCAAAATTTGGGGATGAGGGTCGATGTTCTGAAACCGGGAAACTCCACAGGCCCTCCCTTTGGTAAAAAAATTCGTAAAAAATTTTAGCTTCTGGATCAGGACAAAAACTCTTCTGTTTGTTAGTTTGGATACATTGAACACGAATTCGGCCTCTGTTCCAAGTTTTGCCGTGTTTGAAAAAAAACCTAAAAATTTTGCATTTCCCGCAGGTCTGCATATATACGAAAAAATAATTTTCTGTGAGAAAGCGACGTCCTAGGACCAATCTTACCACGGCATTGGATTCAGTGGCACATTTTCTATAACGGAGAGTAGGAAACCATGAAATAAGACCCAAAATTTGGGGATAAGGGTCGATGCTCTGAAACCGGAAAACTCCACAGGCCTCCCTTTGGTAAAAAAATTCGTAAAAAATTTTAGGTTCTGGATCAGGACAAAAACTCTTCTGTATGTTAGTTTGGATACATTGATCACGAATTCGGCCTCTGTTCTAAGTTTTGCCGTGTTTGAAAAAAAAAACCTAAAATTTTGCATTTCCCGAAGGTCTGCATATATACGAAAAAATCATTTTCTGTGAGAAGGCGACGTCCTAGGACCAATCCTAGCACGGCATTGGATTAAGTGGCACATTTTCTATAACGGAGAGTAAGAAACCATGAAATAAGACCCAAAATTTGGGGATGAGGGTCGATGTTCTGAAACCGGAAAACTCCACTCCACTCCCTTTGGTAAAAAAATTCGTAAAAAAGTTTAGGTTCTCGATCAGGACAAAAACTCTTCTGTTTGTTAGTTTGGATACATTGATCACGAATTCGGCCTCTGTTCCAAGTTTTGCCGTGTTTGAAAAAAAAAACCTAAAAATTTTGCATTTCCCGCAGGTCTGCATATATACGAAAAAATAATTTTCTGTGAGAAAGCGACGTCCTAGGACCAATCTTGGCACGGCATTGGATTCAGTGGCACATTTTCTATAACGGAGAGTAGGAAACCATGAAATAAGACCCAAAATTTGGGGATGAGGGTCGATGCTCTGAAACCGGAAAACTCCACAGGCCTCCCTTTGGTAAAAAAATTCGTAAAAAATTTTAGGTTCTCGATCAGGACAAAAACTCTTCTGTTTGTTAGTTTGGATACATTGAACACGAAATCGGCCTCTGTTCCATGTTTTGCCGTGTTTGAAAAAAAAAAACCTAAAAATTTTGCATTTCCCGCAGGTCTGCATATATACGAAAAAATAATTTCCTGTGAGAAAGCAACGTCCTAGGACCAATCTTAGCACGGCATTGGATTCAGTGGCACATTTTCTATAACGGAGAGTAGGAAACCATAAAATAAGACCCAAAATTTGGGGAAGAGGGTCGATGTTCTGAAACCGGAAAACTCCACAGGACCCTCCCTGTGGTAAAAAAATTCGTAAAAAATTTTAGATTCTCGATCAGGACAAAAACTCTTCTGTTTGTTAGTTTGGATACATTGATCACCAATTCGGCCTCTGTTCCAAGTTTTTCCGTGTTTGAAAAAAAACCTAAAAATTTTGCATTTCCCGCAGGTCTGCATATATACGAAAAAATAATTTTCTGTGAGAAAGCGACGTCCTAGGACCAATCTTACCACGGCACTGGATTCAGTGGCACATTTTCTATAACGGAGAGTAGGAAACCATGAAATAAGACCCAAAATTTGGGGATGAGGGTCGATGTTCTGAAACCGGAAAACTCCACAGGACCCTCCTTTTGGTAAAAAAATTCGTAAAAAAATGTAGGTTATAGATCAGGACAAAAACTCTTCTGTATGTTAGTTTGGATACATTGATAACGAAGTCGGCCTCTGTTCCAAGTTTTGCCGTGTTTGAAAAAAAAACCTAAAAATTTTGCATTTCCCGCAGGTCTGCATATATACGAAAAAATCATTTTCTGTGAGAAGGCGACGTCCTAGGACCAATCTTAGCACGGCATTGGATTCAGTGGCACATTTTCTATAACGGAGAGTAAGAAAATATGAAATAAGACCCAAAATTTGGGGATGAGGGTCAATGTTCTGAAACCGGAAAACTCCACTCCACTCCCTTTGGTAAAAAAATTCGTAAAAAAGTTTAGGTTCTCGATCAGGACAAAAACTCTTCTGTTTGTTAGTTTGGATACATTGATCACGAATTCGGCCTCTGTACCAAGTTTTGCCGTGTTTGAAAAAAAAACCTAAGAATTTTGCATTTCCCGCAGGTCTGCATATATACGAAAAAATAATTTTCTGTGAGAAAGCGACGTCCTAGCACCAATCTTAGCACGGCATTGGATTCAGTGGCACATTTTCTATAACGGAGAGTAGGAAACCATTAAATAAGACACAAAATTTGGGGATGAGGGTCGATGTTCTGAAACCGGAAAACCCCACAGGACCCTCCCTTTGGTAAAAAAATTCGTAAAAAATTTTAGGTTCTCGATCAGGACAAAAACTCTTCTGTTTGTTAATTTTGATACATTGATCACGAATTCGGCCTCTGTTCCAAGTTATGCCGTATTTGAAAAAAAAAACGTAAAAATTTTGCATTTCCCGCAGGTCTGCATATATACGAAAAAATAATTTTCTGTGACAAGGCGACGTCCTAGGACCAATCTTAGGATACATTGATCACAAATTCGGCGTCTGTTCCAAATTTTGCCGTGTTTGAAAAAAAAACCTAAAAATTCTGCATTTCCTGTGAGAAGGCGACGTCCTAGGGCCAATCTTAGCACGGCATTGGATTCAGTGGCACATTTTCTATAACGGAGAGTAGGAAACCATGAAATAAGACCCAACATTTGGGGATGAGGGTCGATGTTCTGAAACCGGAAAAGTCCACAGGACTTGGTAAAAAAATTCGTAAAAAATTTTAGTTTCTCGATCAGGACAAAAACTCTTCTGTTTGTTAGTTTGGATACATTGATCACGAATTCGGCCTCTGTTCCAAGTTTTGCTGTGTTTGAAAAAAAACCTAAAAATTTTGCATTTCCCGCAGGTCTGCATATATACGAAAAAATAATTTTCTGTGAGAAGGCGACGTCCTAGGACCAATCTTAGCACGGCATTGGATTCAGTGGCACATTTTCTACAAGGGAGAGTAGGAAACCATGAAATAAGACCCAAAATTTGGGGATGAGGGTCGATGTTCTGAAACCGGAAAACTCTACAGGACCCTCCCTCTGGTAAAAAAATTCGTAAAAAATTTTAGGTTCTTGATCAGGACAAAAACTCTTCTGTTTGTCAGTTTGGATACTTTGATCACGAATTCGGCCTCTGTTCCAAGTTTTGCCGTGTTTGAAAAAAAAACCTAGAAATTTTGCATTTCCCGCAGGTCTGCATATATACGAAAAAATAATTTTCTGTGAGAAAGCGACGTCCTAGGACCAATCTTAGCACGGCATTGGATTCAGTGGCACATTTTCTACAAGGGAGAGTAGGAAACCATGAAATAAGACCCAAAATTTGGGGATGAGGGTCGATGTTCTGAAACCGGAAAACTCCACAGGCCCTCCCTTTGGTAAAAAAATTCGTAAAAAATTTTAGCTTCTGGATCAGGACAAAAACTCTTCTGTTTGTTAGTTTGGATACATTGAACACGAATTCGGCCTCTGTTCCAAGTTTTGCCGTGTTTGAAAAAAAAACCTAGAAATTTTGCATTTCCCGCAGGTCTGCATATATACGAAAAAATAATTTTCTGTGAGAAAGCGACGTCCTAGGACCAATTTTAGCACGGGATTGGATTCAGTGGCACATTTTCTATAACGGAGAGTAGGAAACCATGAAATAAGACCAAAAATTTTAGGATGAGGGTCGATGTTCTGAAACCGGAAAACTCCACAGGACCCTCCCTTTGGTAAGAAATTTCGTAAAAAATTTTAGGTTCTCGATCAGGACAAAAACTCTTCTGTTTGTTAGTTTGGATACATTGATCACGAATTCGGCCTCTGTTCCAAGTTTTGCCGTGTTTGAAAGAAAAACCTAAAAATTTTGCATTTCCCGCAGGTCTGCATATATACGAAAATATCATTTTCTGTGAGAAAGCGACGTCCTAGGACCAATCTTAGCACGGCGTTGGATTTAGTGGCACATTTTCTATAACGGAGAGTAGGAAACCATGAAATAAGACCCAAAATTTAGGGATGAGGGTCGATGTTCTGAAACCGGAAAACTCCACAGGACCCCCCCTTTTGTAAAAAAATTCGTAAAAAATTTTAGGTTCTCGATCAGGACAAAAACTCTTCTGTTTGTTAGTTTGGATACATTGATCATGAATTCGGCCTCTGTTCCAAGTTTTGCCGTGTTTGAAAAAAAACCTAAAAATTTTGCATTTCCCGCAGGTCTGCATATATACGAAAATATCATTTTCTGTGAGAAAGCGACGTCCTAGGACCAATCTTAGCACGGCGTTGGATTTAGTGGCACATTTTCTATAACGGAGAGTAGGAAACCATGAAATAAGACCCAAAATTTAGGGATGAGGGTCGATGTTCTGAAACCGGAAAACTCCACAGGACCCTCCCTCTGGTAAAAAAATTCGTAAAAAATTTTAGGTTCTCGATCAGGACCAAAACTCTTCTGTTTGTTAGTTTGGATACTTTGATCACGAATTCGGCCTCTGTTCCAAGTTTTGCCGTGTTTGAAAAAAAAAACCTAGAAATTTTGCATTTCCCGCAGGTCTGCATATATACGAAAAAATAATTTTCTGTGAGAAAGCGACGTCCTAGGACCAATCTTAGCACGGGATTGGATTCAGTGGCACATTTTCTACAAGGGAGAGTAGGAAACCATGAAATAAGACCCAAAATTTGGGGATGAGGGTCGATGTTCTGAAACCGGAAAACTCCACAGGCCCTCCCTTTGGTAAAAAAATTCGTAAAAAATTTTAGCTTCTGGATCAGGACAAAAACTCTTCTGTTTGTTAGTTTGGATACATTGAACACGAATTCGGCCTCTGTTCCAAGTTTTGCCGTGTTTGAAAAAAAACCTAAAAATTTTGCATTTCCCGCAGGTCTGCATATATACGAAAAAATAATTTTCTGTGAGAAAGCGACGTCCTAGGACCAATCTTACCACGGCATTGGATTCAGTGGCACATTTTCTATAACGGAGAGTAGGAAACCATGAAATAAGACCCAAAATTTGGGGATAAGGGTCGATGCTCTGAAACCGGAAAACTCCACAGGCCTCCCTTTGGTAAAAAAATTCGTAAAAAATTTTAGGTTCTGGATCAGGACAAAAACTCTTCTGTATGTTAGTTTGGATACATTGATCACGAATTCGGCCTCTGTTCTAAGTTTTGCCGTGTTTGAAAAAAAAACCTAAAATTTTGCATTTCCCGAAGGTCTGCATATATACGAAAAAATCATTTTCTGTGAGAAGGCGACGTCCTAGGACCAATCCTAGCACGGCATTGGATTAAGTGGCACATTTTCTATAACGGAGAGTAAGAAACCATGAAATAAGACCCAAAATTTGGGGATGAGGGTCGATGTTCTGAAACCGGAAAACTCCACTCCACTCCCTTTGGTAAAAAAATTCGTAAAAAAGTTTAGGTTCTCGATCAGGACAAAAACTCTTCTGTTTGTTAGTTTGGATACATTGATCACGAATTCGGCCTCTGTTCCAAGTTTTGCCGTGTTTGAAAAAAAAAACCTATAAATTTTGCATTTCCCGCAGGTCTGCATATATACGAAAAAATAATTTTCTGTGAGAAAGCGACGTCCTAGGACCAATCTTGGCACGGCATTGGATTCAGTGGCACATTTTCTATAACGGAGAGTAGGAAACCATGAAATAAGACCCAAAATTTGGGGATGAGGGTCGATGCTCTGAAACCGGAAAACTCCACAGGCCTCCCTTTGGTAAAAAAATTCGTAAAAAAGTTTAGGTTCTCGATCAGGACAAAAACTCTTCTGTTTGTTAGTTTGGATACATTGATCACGAATTCGGCCTCTGTTCCAAGTTTTGCCGTGTTTGAAAAAAAAAACCTATAAATTTTGCATTTCCCGCAGGTCTGCATATATACGAAAAAATAATTTTCTGTGAGAAAGCGACGTCCTAGGACCAATCTTGGCACGGCATTGGATTCAGTGGCACATTTTCTATAACGGAGAGTAGGAAACCATGAAATAAGACCCAAAATTTGGGGATGAGGGTCGATGCTCTGAAACCGGAAAACTCCACAGGCCTCCCTTTGGTAAAAAAATTCGTAAAAAATTTTAGGTTCTCGATCAGGACAAAAACTCTTCTGTTTGTTAGTTTGGATACATTGAACACGAAATCGGCCTCTGTTCCATGTTTTGCCGTGTTTGAAAAAAAAAACCTAAAAATTTTGCATTTCCCGCAGGTCTGCATATATACGAAAAAATAATTTCCTGTGAGAAAGCAACGTCCTAGGACCAATCTTAGCACGGCATTGGATTCAGTGGCACATTTTCTATAACGGAGAGTAGGAAACCATGAAATAAGACCCAAAATTTGGGGAAGAGGGTCGATGTTCTGAAACCGGAAAACTCCACAGGACCCTCCCTGTGGTAAAAAAATTCGTAAAAAATTTTAGATTCTCGATCAGGACAAAAACTCTTCTGTTTGTTAGTTTGGATACATTGATCACCAATTCGGCCTCTGTTCCAAGTTTTTCCGTGTTTGAAAAAAAACCTAAAAATTTTGCATTTCCCGCAGGTCTGCATATATACGAAAAAATAATTCTGTGAGAAAGCGACGTCCTAGGACCAATCTTACCACGGCACTGGATTCAGTGGCACATTTTCTATAACGGAGAGTAGGAAACCATGAAATAAGACCCAAAATTTGGGGATGAGGGTCGATGTTCTGAAACCGGAAAACTCCACAGGACCCTCCTTTTGGTAAAAAAATTCGTAAAAAAATGTAGGTTATAGATCAGGACAAAAACTCTTCTGTATGTTAGTTTGGATACATTGATAACGAAGTCGGCCTCTGTTCCAAGTTTTGCCGTGTTTGAAAAAAAAACCTAAAAATTTTGCATTTCCCGCAGGTCTGCATATATACGAAAAAATCATTTTCTGTGAGAAGGCGACGTCCTAGGACCAATCTTAGCACGGCATTGGATTCAGTGGCACATTTTCTATAACGGAGAGTAAGAAAATATGAAATAAGACCCAAAATTTGGGGATGAGGGTCAATGTTCTGAAACCGGAAAACTCCACTCCACTCCCTTTGGTAAAAAAATTCGTAAAAAAGTTTAGGTTCTCGATCAGGACAAAAACTCTTCTGTTTGTTAGTTTGGATACATTGATCACGAATTCGGCCTCTGTACCAAGTTTTGCCGTGTTTGAAAAAAAAACCTAAGAATTTTGCATTTCCCGCAGGTCTGCATATATACGAAAAAATAATTTTCTGTGAGAAAGCGACGTCCTAGCACCAATCTTAGCACGGCATTGGATTCAGTGGCACATTTTCTATAACGGAGAGTAGGAAACCATTAAATAAGACACAAAATTTGGGGATGAGGGTCGATGTTCTGAAACCGGAAAACCCCACAGGACCCTCCCTTTGGTAAAAAAATTCGTAAAAAATTTTAGGTTCTCGATCAGGACAAAAACTCTTCTGTTTGTTAATTTTGATGCATTGATCACGAATTCGGCCTCTGTTCCAAGTTATGCCGTATTTGAAAAAAAAACGTAAAAATTTTGCATTTCCCGCAGGTCTGCATATATACGAAAAAATAATTTTCTGTGACAAGGCGACGTCCTAGGACCAATCTTAGGATACATTGATCACAAATTCGGCGTCTGTTCCAAATTTTGCCGTGTTTGAAAAAAAAAACCTAAAAATTCTGCATTTCCTGTGAGAAGGCGACGTCCTAGGGCCAATCTTAGCACGGCATTGGATTCAGTGGCACATTTTCTATAACGGAGAGTAGGAAACCATGAAATAAGACCCAACATTTGGGGATGAGGGTCGATGTTCTGAAACCGGAAAAGTCCACAGGACTTGGTAAAAAAATTCGTAAAAAATTTTAGGTTCTCGATCAGGACAAAAACTCTTCTGTTTGTTAGTTTGGATACATTGATCACGAATTCGGCCTCTGTTCCAAGTTTTGCTGTGTTTGAAAAAAAACCTAAAAATTTTGCATTTCCCGCAGGTCTGCATATATACGAAAAAATAATTTTCTGTGAGAAGGCGACGTCCTAGGACCAATCTTAGCACGGCATTGGATTCAGTGGCACATTTTCTACAAGGGAGAGTAGGAAACCATGAAATAAGACCCAAAATTTGGGGATGAGGGTCGATGTTCTGAAACCGGAAAACTCTACAGGACCCTCCCTCTGGTAAAAAAATTCGTAAAAAATTTTAAGTTCTTGATCAGGACAAAAACTCTTCTGTTTGTCAGTTTGGATACTTTGATCACGAATTCGGCCTCTGTTCCAAGTTTTGCCGTGTTTGAAAAAAAAACCTAGAAATTTTGCATTTCCCGCAGGTCTGCATATATACGAAAAAATAATTTTCTGTGAGAAAGCGACGTCCTAGGACCAATCTTAGCACGGCATTGGATTCAGTGGCACATTTTCTACAAGGGAGAGTAGGAAACCATGAAATAAGACCCAAAATTTGGGGATGAGGGTCGATGTTCTGAAACCGGAAAACTCCACAGGCCCTCCCTTTGGTAAAAAAATTCGTAAAAAATTTTAGCTTCTGGATCAGGACAAAAACTCTTCTGTTTGTTAGTTTGGATACATTGAACACGAATTCGGCCTCTGTTCCAAGTTTTGCCGTGTTTGAAAAAAAAACCTAAAAATTTTGCATTTCCCGCAGGTCTGCATATATACGAAAAAATAATTTTCTGTGAGAAAGCGACGTCCTAGGACCAATCTTACCACGGCATTGCATTCAGTGGCACATTTTCTATAACGGAGAGTAGGAAACCATGAAATAAGACCCAAAATTTGGGGATGAGGGTCGTATGGTAAAAAAATTCGTAAAAAATTTTAGGTTCTCGATCAGGACAAAAACTCTTCTGTTTGTTAGTTTGGATACATTGATCACGAATTCGGCCTCTGTTCCAAGTTTTGCCGTGTTTGAAAAAAAAACCTAAAAATTTTGCATTTCCCGCAGGTCTGCATATATACGAAAAAATAATTTTCTGTGAGAAAGCGACGTCCTAGGACCAATCTTGGCACGGCATTGGATTCAGTCGCACATTTTCTATAACGGAGAGTAGGAAACCATGAAATAAGACCCAACATTTGGGGATGAGGGTCGATGTTCTGAAACCGGAAAACTCCACAGGACTTTGGTAAAAAAATTCGTAAAAAATTTTAGGTTCTCGATCAGGACAAAAACTCTTCTGTTTGTTAGTTTGGATACATTGATCACGAATTCGGCCTCTGTTCCAAGTTTTGCCGTGTTTGAAAAAAAAACCTAAAAATTTTGCATTTCCCGCAGGTCTGCATATATACGAAAAAATAATGTTCTGTGAGAAGGCGACGTCCTAGGACCAATCTTAGCACGGCATTGGATTCAGTGGCACATTTTCTGCAAGGGAGAGTAGGAAACCATGAAATAAGACCCAAAATTTGGGGATGAGGGTCGATGTTCTGAAACCGGAAAACTCCACAGGCCCTCCCTTTGGTAAAAAAATTCGTAAAAAATTTTAGCTTCTGGATCAGGACAAAAACTCTTCTGTTTGTTAGTTTGGATACATTGATCACGAATTCGGCCTCTGTTCCAAGTTTTGCCGTGTTTGAAAAAAAACCTAAAAATTTTGCATTTCCCGCAGGTCTGCATATATACGAAAAAATAATGTTCTGTGAGAAAGCGACGTCCTAGGACCAATCTTACCACGGCATTGGATTCAGTGGCACATTTTCTATAACGGAGAGTAGGAAACCATGAAATAAGACCCAAAATTTGGGGATGAGGGTCGATGCTCTGAAACCGGAAAACTCCACAGGACCCTCCCTTTGGTAAAAAAATTCGTAAAAAATTTTAGGTTCTGGATCAGGACAAAAACTCTTCTGTATGTTAGTTTGGATACATTGATCACGAATTCGGCCTCTGTTCTAAGTTTTGCCGTGTTTGAAAAAAAAACCTAAAATTTTGCATTTCCCGAAGGTCTGCATATATACGAAAAAATCATTTTCTGTGAGAAGGCGACGTCCTAGGACCAATCTTAGCACGGCATTGGATTAAGTGGCACATTTTCTATAACGGAGAGTAAGAAACCATGAAATAAGACCCAAAATTTGGGGATGAGGGTCGATGTTCTGAAACCGGAAAACTCCACTCCACTCCCTTTGGTAAAAAAATTCGTAAAAAAGTTTAGGTTCTCGATCAGGACAAACACTCTTCTGTTTGTTAGTTTGGATACATTGATCACGAATTCGGCCTCTGTTCCAAGTTTTGCCGTGTTTGAAAAAAAAACCTAAAAATTTTGCCTTTCCCGCAGGTCTGAATATATACGAAAAAATCATTTTCTGTGAGAAGGCGACGTCCTAGGACCAATCTTAGCACGGCATTGGATTAAGTGGCACATTTTCTATAACGGAGAGTAAGAAAATATGAAATAAGACCCAAAATTTGGGGATGAGGGTCAATGTTCTGAAACCGGAAAACTCCACTCCACTCCCTTTGGTAAAAAAATTCGTAAAAAAGTTTAGGTTCTCGATCAGGACAAAAACTCTTCTGTTTGTTAGTTTGGATACATTGATCACGAATTCGGCCTCTGTACCAAGTTTTGCCGTGTTTGAAAAAAAAACCTAAGAATTTTGCATTTCCCGCAGGTCTGCATATATACGAAAAAATAATTTTCTGTGAGAAAGCGACGTCCTAGCACCAATCTTAGCACGGCATTGGATTCAGTGGCACATTTTCTATAACGGAGAGTAGGAAACCATTAAATAAGACACAAAATTTGGGGATGAGGGTCGATGTTCTGAAACCGGAAAACCCCACAGGACCCTCCCTTTGGTAAAAAAATTCGTAAAAAATTTTAGGTTCTCGATCAGGACAAAAACTCTTCTGTTTGTTAATTTTGATGCATTGATCACGAATTCGGCCTCTGTTCCAAGTTATGCCGTATTTGAAAAAAAAACGTAAAAATTTTGCATTTCCCGCAGGTCTGCATATATACGAAAAAATAATTTTCTGTGACAAGGCGACGTCCTAGGACCAATCTTAGGATACATTGATCACAAATTCGGCGTCTGTTCCAAATTTTGCCGTGTTTGAAAAAAAAAACCTAAAAATTCTGCATTTCCTGTGAGAAGGCGACGTCCTAGGGCCAATCTTAGCACGGCATTGGATTCAGTGGCACATTTTCTATAACGGAGAGTAGGAAACCATGAAATAAGACCCAACATTTGGGGATGAGGGTCGATGTTCTGAAACCGGAAAAGTCCACAGGACTTGGTAAAAAAATTCGTAAAAAATTTTAGGTTCTCGATCAGGACAAAAACTCTTCTGTTTGTTAGTTTGGATACATTGATCACGAATTCGGCCTCTGTTCCAAGTTTTGCTGTGTTTGAAAAAAAACCTAAAAATTTTGCATTTCCCGCAGGTCTGCATATATACGAAAAAATAATTTTCTGTGAGAAGGCGACGTCCTAGGACCAATCTTAGCACGGCATTGGATTCAGTGGCACATTTTCTACAAGGGAGAGTAGGAAACCATGAAATAAGACCCAAAATTTGGGGATGAGGGTCGATGTTCTGAAACCGGAAAACTCTACAGGACCCTCCCTCTGGTAAAAAAATTCGTAAAAAATTTTAGGTTCTTGATCAGGACAAAAACTCTTCTGTTTGTCAGTTTGGATACTTTGATCACGAATTCGGCCTCTGTTCCAAGTTTTGCCGTGTTTGAAAAAAAAACCTAGAAATTTTGCATTTCCCGCAGGTCTGCATATATACGAAAAAATAATTTTCTGTGAGAAAGCGACGTCCTAGGACCAATCTTAGCACGGCATTGGATTCAGTGGCACATTTTCTACAAGGGAGAGTAGGAAACCATGAAATAAGACCCAAAATTTGGGGATGAGGGTCGATGTTCTGAAACCGGAAAACTCCACAGGCCCTCCCTTTGGTAAAAAAATTCGTAAAAAATTTTAGCTTCTGGATCAGGACAAAAACTCTTCTGTTTGTTAGTTTGGATACATTGAACACGAATTCGGCCTCTGTTCCAAGTTTTGCCGTGTTTGAAAAAAAAACCTAAAAATTTTGCATTTCCCGCAGGTCTGCATATATACGAAAAAATAATTTTCTGTGAGAAAGCGACGTCCTAGGACCAATCTTACCACGGCATTGCATTCAGTGGCACATTTTCTATAACGGAGAGTAGGAAACCATGAAATAAGACCCAAAATTTGGGGATGAGGGTCGTATGGTAAAAAAATTCGTAAAAAATTTTAGGTTCTCGATCAGGACAAAAACTCTTCTGTTTGTTAGTTTGGATACATTGATCACGAATTCGGCCTCTGTTCCAAGTTTTGCCGTGTTTGAAAAAAAAACCTAAAAATTTTGCATTTCCCGCAGGTCTGCATATATACGAAAAAATAATTTTCTGTGAGAAAGCGACGTCCTAGGACCAATCTTGGCACGGCATTGGATTCAGTCGCACATTTTCTATAACGGAGAGTAGGAAACCATGAAATAAGACCCAACATTTGGGGATGAGGGTCGATGTTCTGAAACCGGAAAACTCCACAGGACTTTGGTAAAAAAATTCGTAAAAAATTTTAGGTTCTCGATCAGGACAAAAACTCTTCTGTTTGTTAGTTTGGATACATTGATCACGAATTCGGCCTCTGTTCCAAGTTTTGCCGTGTTTGAAAAAAAAACCTAAAAATTTTGCATTTCCCGCAGGTCTGCATATATACGAAAAAATAATGTTCTGTGAGAAGGCGACGTCCTAGGACCAATCTTAGCACGGCATTGGATTCAGTGGCACATTTTCTGCAAGGGAGAGTAGGAAACCATGAAATAAGACCCAAAATTTGGGGATGAGGGTCGATGTTCTGAAACCGGAAAACTCCACAGGCCCTCCCTTTGGTAAAAAAATTCGTAAAAAATTTTAGCTTCTGGATCAGGACAAAAACTCTTCTGTTTGTTAGTTTGGATACATTGATCACGAATTCGGCCTCTGTTCCAAGTTTTGCCGTGTTTGAAAAAAAACCTAAAAATTTTGCATTTCCCGCAGGTCTGCATATATACGAAAAAATAATGTTCTGTGAGAAAGCGACGTCCTAGGACCAATCTTACCACGGCATTGGATTCAGTGGCACATTTTCTATAACGGAGAGTAGGAAACCATGAAATAAGACCCAAAATTTGGGGATGAGGGTCGATGCTCTGAAACCGGAAAACTCCACAGGACCCTCCCTTTGGTAAAAAAATTCGTAAAAAATTTTAGGTTCTGGATCAGGACAAAAACTCTTCTGTATGTTAGTTTGGATACATTGATCACGAATTCGGCCTCTGTTCTAAGTTTTGCCGTGTTTGAAAAAAAAACCTAAAATTTTGCATTTCCCGAAGGTCTGCATATATACGAAAAAATCATTTTCTGTGAGAAGGCGACGTCCTAGGACCAATCTTAGCACGGCATTGGATTAAGTGGCACATTTTCTATAACGGAGAGTAAGAAACCATGAAATAAGACCCAAAATTTGGGGATGAGGGTCGATGTTCTGAAACCGGAAAACTCCACTCCACTCCCTTTGGTAAAAAAATTCGTAAAAAAGTTTAGGTTCTCGATCAGGACAAACACTCTTCTGTTTGTTAGTTTGGATACATTGATCACGAATTCGGCCTCTGTTCCAAGTTTTGCCGTGTTTGAAAAAAAAACCTAAAAATTTTGCCTTTCCCGCAGGTCTGAATATATACG
Organism: Callosobruchus maculatus; assembly: GCA_951848785.1. Classification (NCBI taxonomy): domain Eukaryota; kingdom Metazoa; phylum Arthropoda; class Insecta; order Coleoptera; family Chrysomelidae; genus Callosobruchus; species Callosobruchus maculatus. The sequence continues at coordinate 337,728 of CATOUR010000290.1, forward strand.
AAAAAATCATTTTCTGTGAGAAGGCGACGTCCTAGGACCAATCTTAGCACGGCATTGGATTCAGTGGCACATTTTCTATAACGGAGAGTAAGAAAATATGAAATAAGACCCAAAATTTGGGGATGAGGGTCAATGTTCTGAAACCGGAAAACTCCACTCCACTCCCTTTGGTAAAAAAATTCGTAAAAAAGTTTAGGTTCTCGATCAGGACAAAAACTCTTCTGTTTGTTAGTTTGGATACATTGATCACGAATTCGGCCTCTGTACCAAGTTTTGCCGTGTTTGAAAAAAAAACCTAAGAATTTTGCATTTCCCGCAGGTCTGCATATATACGAAAAAATAATTTTCTGGCGTCCTAGGACCAATCTTAGCACGGCATTGGATTCAGTGGCACATTTTCTATAACGGAGAGTAGGAAACCATTAAATAAGACACAAAATTTGGGGATGAGGGTCGATGTTCTGAAACCGGAAAACCCCACAGGACCCTCCCTTTGGTAAAAAAATTCGTAAAAAATTTTAGGTTCTCGATCAGGACAAAAACTCTTCTGTTTGTTAATTTTGATACATTGATCACGAATTCGGCCTCTGTTCCAAGTTTTGCCGTATTTGAAAAAAAAACGTAAAAATTTTGCATTTCCCGCAGGTCTGCATATATACGAAAAAATAATTTTCTGTGACAAGGCGACGTCCTAGGACCAATCTTAGGATACACTGATCACAAATTCGGCGTCTGTTCCAAATTTTGCCGTGTTTGAAAGAAAAACCTAAAAATTCTGCATTTCCTGTGAGAAGGCGACGTCCTAGGGCCAATCTTAGCACGGCATTGGGTTCAGTGGCACATTTTCTATAACGGAGAGTAGGAAACCATGAAATAAGACCCAACATTTGGGGATGAGGGTCGATGTTCTGAAACCGGAAAAGTCCACAGGACCTGGTAAAAAAATTCGTAAAAAATTTTAGGTTCTCGATCAGGACAAAAACTCTTCTGTTTGTTAGTTTGGATACATTGATCACAAATTCGGCCTCTGTTCCAAGTTTTGCCGTGTTTGAAAAAAAAACCTAAAAATTTTGCATTTCCCGCAGGTCTGCATATATACGAAAAAATAATTTTCTGTGAGAAGGCGACGTCCTAGGACCAATCTTAGCACGGCATTGGATTAAGTGGCACATTTTCTACAAGGGAGAGTAGGAAACCATGAAATAAGACCCAAAATTTGGGGATGAGGGTCGATGTTCTGAAACCGGAAAACTCTACAGCACCCTCCCTCTGGTAAAAAAATTCGTAAAAAATTTTAGGTTCTCGATCAGGACAAAAACTCTTCTGTTTGTCAGTTTGGATACTTTGATCACGAATTCGGCCTCTGTTCCAAGTTTTGCCGTGTTTGAAAAAAAAACCTAGAAATTTTGCATTTCCCGCAGGTCTGCATATATACGAAAAAATAATTTTCTGTGAGAAAGCGACGTCCTAGGACCAATTTCAGCACGGGATTGGATTCAGTGGCACATTTTCTATAACGGAGAGTAGGAAACCATGAAATAAGACCAAAAATTTTAGGATGAGGGTCGATGTTCTGAAACCGGAAAACTCCACAGGACCCTCCCTTTGGTAAGAAAATTCGTAAAAAATTTTAGGTTCTCGATCAGGACAAAAACTCTTCTGTTTGTTAGTTTGGATACATTGATCACGAATTCGGCCTCTGTTCCAAGTTTTGCCGTGTTTGAAAGAAAAACCTAAAAATTTTGCATTTCCCGCAGGTCTGCATATATACGAAAATATCATTTTCTGTGAGAAAGCGACGTCCTAGGACCAATCTTAGCACGGCGTTGGATTTAGTGGCACATTTTCTATAACGGAGAGTAGGAAACCATGAAATAAGACCCAAAATTTAGGGATGAGGGTCGATGTTCTGAAACCGGAAAACTCCACAGGACCCTCCCTCTGGTAAAAAAATTCGTAAAAAATTTTAGGTTCTCGATCAGGACAAAAACTCTTCTGTTTGTTAGTTTGGATACTTTGATCACGAATTCGGCCTCTGTTCCAAGTTTTTCCGTGTTTGAAAAAAAAAACCTAGAAATTTTGCATTTCCCGCAGGTCTGCATATATACGAAAAAATAATTTTCTGTGAGAAAGCGACGTCCTAGGACCAATCTTAGCACGGGATTGGATTCAGTGGCACATTTTCTATAACGGAGAGTAGGAAACCATGAAATAAGACCAAAAATTTTAGGATGAGGGTCGATGTTCTGAAACCGGAAAACTCCACAGGACCCTCCCTTTGGTAAGAAAATTCGTAAAAAATTTTAGGTTCTCGATCAGGACAAAAACTCTTCTGTTTGTTAGTTTGGATAGATTGATCACGAATTCGGCCTCTGTTCCAAGTTTTGCCGTGTTTGAAAGAAAAACCTAAAAATTTTGCATTTCCCGCAGGTCTGCATATATACGAAAATATCATTTTCTGTGAGAAAGCGACGTCCTAGGACCAATCTTAGCACGGCGTTGGATTTAGTGGCACATTTTCTATAACGGAGAGTAGGAAACCATGAATTAAGACCCAAAATTTAGGGATGAGGGTCGATGTTCTGAAACCGGAAAACTCCACAGGACTTGGTAAAAAAATTCGTAAAAAATTTTAGGTTCTCGATCAGGACAAAAACTCTTCTGTTTGTTAGTTTGGATAGATTGATCACGAATTCGGCCTCTGTTCCAAGTTTTGCCGTGTTTGAAAGAAAAACCTAAAAATTTTGCATTTCCCGCAGGTCTGCATATATACGAAAATATCATTTTCTGTGAGAAAGCGACGTCCTAGGACCAATCTTAGCACGGCATTGGATTCAGTGGCACATTTTCTACAAGGGAGAGTAGGAAACCATGAAATAAGACCCAAAATTTGGGGATGAGGGTCGATGTTCTGAAACCGGAAAAGTCCACAGGACTTGGTAAAAAAATTCGTAAAAAATTTTAGGTTCTCGATCAGGACAAAAACTCTTCTGTTTGTTAGTTTGGATACATTGATCACGAATTCGGCCTCTGTTCCAAGTTTTGCCGTGTTTGAAAAAAAAACCTAAAAATTTTGCATTTCCCGCAGGTCTGCATATATACGAAAAAATAATTTTCTGTGAGAAGGCGACGTCCTAGGACCAATCTTGGCACGGCATTGGATTCAGTGGCACATTTTCTACAAGGGAGAGTAGGAAACCATGAAATAAGACCCAAAATTTGGGGATGAGGGTCGATGTTCTGAAACCGGAAACTCTACAGGACCCTCCCTCTGGTAAAAAAATTCGTAAAAAATTTTAGGTTCTCGATCAGGACAAAAACTCTTCTGTTTGCCAGTTTGGATACTTTGATCACGAATTCGGCCTCTGTTCCAAGTTTTGCCGTGTTTGAAAAAAAAACCTAGAAATTTTGCATTTCCCGCAGGTCTGCATATATACGAAAAAATAATTTTCTGTGAGAAAGCGACGTCCTAGGACCAATCTTAGCACGGCATTGGATTCAGTGGCACATATTCTACAAGGGAGAGTAGGAAACCATGAAATAAGACCCAAAATTTGGGGATGAGGGTCGATGTTCTGAAACCGGAAAACTCCACAGGCTTTGGTAAAAAAATTCTCAAAAAATTTTAGCTTCTGGATCAGGACAAAAACTCTTCTGTTTGTTAGTTTGGATACATTGAACACGAATTCGGCCTCTGTTCCAAGTTTTGCCGTGTTTGAAAAAAAAACCTAAAAATTTTGTATTTCCCGCAGGTCTGCATATATACGAAAAAATAATTTTCTGTGAGAAAGCGACGTCCTAGGACCAGTCTTACCACGGCGTTGGATTCAGTGGCACATTTTCTATAAGGGAGAGTAAGAAACCATGAAATAAGACCCAAAATTTGGGGATGAGGGTCGATGTTCTGAAACCGGAAAGCTCCACTCCACTCCCTTTGGTAAAAAAATTCGTAAAAAAGTTTAGGTTCTCGATCAGGACAAAAACTCTTCTGTTTGTTAGTTTGGATACATTGATCACGAATTCGGCCTCTGTTCCAAGTTTTGCCGTGTTTGAAAAAAAGAACCTAAAAATTTTGCATTTCCCGCAGGTCTGCATATATACGAAAAAATAATTTTCTGCGAGAAAGCGACGTCCTAGGACCAATCTTGGCACGGCATTGGATTCAGTGGCACATTTTCTATAACGGAGAGTAGGAAACCATGAAATAAGACCCAAAATTTGGGGATGAGGGTCGATGTTCTGAAACCGGAAAACTCCACAGGACCCTCCCTTTGGTAAAAAAATTCGTAAAAAATTTTAGGTTCTCGATCAGGACAAAAACTCTTCTGTTTGTTAGTTTGGATACATTGAACACGAATTCGGCCTCTGTTCCATGTTTTGCCGTGTTTGAAAAAAAAAACCTAAAAATTTTGCATTTCCCGCAGGTCTGCATATATACGAAAAAATAATTTCCTGTGAGAAAGCAACGTCCTAGGACCAATCTTAGCACGGCATTGGATTCAGTGGCACATTTTCTATATCGGACAGTAGGAAACCATGAAATAAGACCCAAAATTTGGGGAAGAGGGTCGATGTTCTGAAACCGGAAAACTCCACAGGACCCTCCCTTTGGTAAGAAAATTCGTAAAAAATTTTAGGTTCTCGATCAGGACAAAAACTCTTCTGTTTGTTAGTTTGGATACATTGATCACCAATTCGGCCTCTGTTCCAAGTTTTTCCGTGTTTGAAAAGAAACCTAAAAATTTTGCATTTCCCGCAGGTCTGCATATATACGAAAAAATAATTTTCTGTGAGAAAGCGACGTCCTTGGACCAATCTTACCACGGCATTGGATTCAGTGGCACATTTTCTATAACGGAGAGTAGGAAACCATGAAATAAGACCCAAAATTTGGGGATGAGGGTCAATGATCTGAAACCGGAAAACTCCACAGGACCCTCCTTTTGGTAAAAAAATTCGTAAAAAAATGTAGGTTCTAGATCAGGACAAAAACTCTTCTGTATGTTAGTTTGGATACATTGATAACGAAGTCGGCCTCTGTTCCAAGTTTTGCCGTGTTTGAAAAAAAAACCTAAAAATTTTGCATTTCCCGCAGGTCTGCATATATACGAAAAAATCATTTTCTGTGAGAAGGCGACGTCCTAGGACAATCTTAGCACGGCATTGGATTCAGTGGCACATTTTCTATAACGGAGAGTAAGAAAATATGAAATAAGACCCAAAATTTGGGGATGAGGGTCAATGTTCTGAAACCGGAAAACCCCACAGGACCCTCCCTTTGGTAAAAAAATTCGTAAAAAATTTTAGGTTCTCGATCAGGACAAAAACTCTTCTGTTTGTTAATTTTGATACATTGATCACGAATTCGGCCTCTGTTCCAAGTTTTGCCGTATTTGAAAAAAAAAACGTAAAAATTTTGCATTTCCCGCAGGTCTGCATATATACGAAAAAATAATTTTCTGTGACAAGGCGACGTCCTAGGACCAATCTTAGGATACATTGATCACAAATTCGGCGTCTGTTCCAAATTTTGCCGTGTTTGAAAAAAAACCTAAAAATTCTGCATTTCCTGTGAGAAGGCGACGTCCTAGGGCCAATCTTAGCACGGCATTGGATTCAGTGGCACATTTTCTATAACGGAGAGTAGGAAACCATGAAATAAGACCCAACATTTGGGGATGAGGGTCGATGTTCTGAAACCGGAAAAGTCCACAGGACTTGGTAAAAAAATTCGTAAAAAATTTTACGTTCTCGATCAGGACAAAAACTCTTCTGTTTGTTAGTTTGGATGCATTGATCACGAATTCGGCCTCTGTTCCAAGTTTTGCCATGTTTGAAAAAAAAACCTAAAAATTTTGCATTTCCCGCAGGTCTGCATATATACGAAAAAATAATTTTCTGTGAGAAGGCGACGTCCTAGGACCAATCTTAGCACGGCATTGGATTCAGTGGCACATTTTCTACAAGGGAGAGTAGGAAACCATGAAATAAGACCCAAAATTTGGGGATCAGGGTCGATGTTCTGAAACCGGAAAACTCCATAGGACCCACCCTCTGGTAAAAAAATTCGTAAAAAATTTTAGGTTCTCGATCAGGACAAAAACTCTTCTGTTTGTTAGTTTGGATACTTTGATCACGAATTCGGCCTCTGTTCCAAGTTTTGCCGTGTTTGAAAAAAAAACCTAGAAATTTTGCATTTCCCGCAGGTCTGCATATATACGAAAAAATAATTTTCCGTGAGAAAGCGACGTCCTAGGACCAATCTTAGCACGGGATTGGATTCAGTGGCACATTTTCTATAACGGAGAGTAGGAAACCATGAAATAAGACCAAAAATTTTAGGATGAGGGTCAATGTTCTGAAACCGGAAAACTCCACTCCACTCCCTTTGGTAAAAAAATTCGTAAAAAAGTTTAGGTTCTCGATCAGGACAAAAACTCTTCTGTTTGTTAGTTTGGATACATTGATCACGAATTCGGCCTCTGTACCAAGTTTTGCCGTGTTTGAAAAAAAAAACCTAAGAATTTTGCATTTCCCGCAGGTCTGCATATATACGAAAAAATAATTTTCTGTGAGAAAGCGACGTCCTAGGACCAATCTTAGCACGGCATTGGATTCAGTGGCACATTTTCTATAACGGAGAGTAGGAAACCATTAAATAAGACACAAAATTTGGGGATGAGGGTCGATGTTCTGATACCGGAAAACCCCACAGGACCCTGCCTTTGGTAAAAAAATTCGTAAAAAATTTTAGGTTCTCGATCAGGACAAAAACTCTTCTGTTTGTTAATTTTGATACATTGATCACGAATTCGGCCTCTGTTCCAAGTTTTGCCGTATTTGAAAAAAAAAAACGTAAAAATTTTGCATTTCCCGCAGGTCTGCATATATACGAAAAAATAATTTTCTGTGACAAGGCGACGTCCTAGGACCAATCTTAGGATACATTGATCACAAATTCGGCGTCTGTTCCAAATTTTGCCGTGTTTGAAAAAAAAACCTAAAAATTCTGCATTTCCTGTGAGAAGGCGATGTCCTAGGGCCAATCTTAGCACGGCATTGGATTCAGTGAAACATTTTCTATAACGGAGAGTAGGAAACCATGAAATAAGACCCAACATTTGGGGATGAGGGTCGATGTTCTGAAACCGGAAAAGTCCACAGGACTTGGTAAAAAAATTCGTAAAAAATTTTAGGTTCTCGATCAGGACAAAAACTCTTCTGTTTGTTAGTTTGGATACATTGATCACGAATTCGGCCTCTGTTCCAAGTTTTGCCGTGTTTGAAAAAAAACCTAAAAATTTTGCATTTCCCGCAGGTCTGCATATATACGAAAAAATAATTTTCTGTGAGAAGGCGACGTCCTAGGACCAATCTTAGCACGGCATTGGATTCAGTGGCACATTTTCTACAAGGGAGAGTAGGAAACCATGAAATAAGACCCAAAATTTGGGGATGAGGGTCGATGTTCTGAAACCGGAAAACTCTACAGGACCCTCCCTCTGGTAAAAAAATTCGTAAAAAATTTTAGGTTCTCGATCAGGACAAAAACTCTTCTGTTTGTCAGTTTGGATACTTTGATCACGAATTCGGCCTCTGTTCCAAGTTTTGCCGTGTTTGAAAAAAAACCTAGAAATTTTGCATTTCCCGCAGGTCTGCATATATACGAAAAAATAATTTTCTGTGAGAAAGCGACGTCCTAGGACCAATTTTAGCACGGGATTGGATTCAGTGGCACATTTTCTATAACGGAGAGTAGGAAACCATGAAATAAGACCAAAAATTTTAGGATGAGGGTCGATGCTCTGAAACCGGAAAACTCCACAGGACCCTCCCTTTGGTAAGAAAATTCGTAAAAAATTTTAGGTTCTCGATCAGGACAAAAACTCTTCTGTTTGTCAGTTTGGATACTTTGATCACGAATTCAGCCTCTGTTCCAAGTTTTGCCGTGTTTGAAAAAAAAAACCTAGAAATTTTGCATTTCCCGCAGGTCTGCATATATACGAAAAAATAATTTTCTGTGAGAAAGCGACGTCCTAGGACCAATTTTAGCACGGGATTGGATTCAGTGGCACATTTTCTACAAGGGAGAGTAGGAAACCATGAAATAAGACCCAAAATTTGGGGATGAGGGTCGATGTTCTGAAACCGGAAAACTCTACAGGACCCTCCCTCTGGTAAAAAAATTCGTAAAAAATTTTAGGTTCTCGATCAGGACAAAAACTCTTCTGTTTGTCAGTTTGGATACTTTGATCACGAATTCGGCCTCTGTTCCAAGTTTTGCCGTGTTTGAAAAAAAAACCTAGAAATTTTGCATTTCCCGCAGGTCTGCATATATACGAAAAAATAATTTTCTGTGAGAAAGCGACGTCCTAGGACCAATCTTAGCACGGCATTGGATTCAGTGGCACATATTCTACAAGGGAGAGTAGGAAACCATGAAATAAGACCCAAAATTTGGGGATGAGGGTGGATGTTCTGAAACCGGAAAACTCCACAGGCTTTGGTAAAAAAATTCGTAAAAAATTTTAGCTTCTGGATCAGGACAAAAACTCTTCTGTTTGTTAGTTTGGATACATTGAACACGAATTCGGCCTCTGTTCCAAGTTTTGCCGTGTTTGAAAAAAAAACCTAAAAATTTTGTATTTCCCGCAGGTCTGCATATATACGAAAAAATAATTTTCTGTGAGAAAGCGACGTCCTAGGACCAATCTTACCACGGCGTTGGATTCAGTGGCACATTTTCTATAACGGAGAGTAGGAAACCATGAAATAAGACCCAAAATTTGGGGATGAGGGTCGATGTTCTGAAACCGGTAAACTCCACAAGACCCTCCCTTTGGTAAAAAAATTCGTAAAAAATTTTAGGTTCTCGATCAGGACAAAAACTCTTCTGTTTGTTAGTTTGGATACATTGATCACGAATTCGGCCTCTGTTCCAAGTTTTGCCGTGTTTGAAAAAAAGCCAAAAATTTTGCATTTCCCGCAGGTCTGCATATATACGAAAAAATAATTTTCTGTAAGAAAGCGACGTCCTAGGACCAATCTTGGCACGGCATTGGATTCAGTCGCACATTTTCTATAACGGAGAGTAGGAAACCATGAAATAAGACCCAAAATTTGGGGATGAGGGTCGATGCTCTGAAACCGGAAAACTCCACAGGTACTCCTTTGGTAAAAAAATTCGTAAAAAATTTTAGGTTCTGGATCAGGACAAAAACTCTTCTGTATGATAGTTTGGATACATTGATCACGAATTCGGCCTCTGTTCTAAGTTTTGCCGTGTTTGAAAAAAAAACCTAAAATTTTGCATTTCCCGAAGGTCTGCATATATACGAAAAAATCATTTTCTGTGAGAAGGCGACGTCCTAGGACCAATCTTAGCACGGCATTGGATTAAGTGGCACATTTTCTATAACGGAGAGTAAGAAACCATGAAATAAGACCCAAAATTTGGGGATGAGGGTCGATGTTCTGAAACCGGAAAACTCCACTCCACTCCCTTTGGTAAAAAAATTCGTAAAAAAGTTTAGGTTCTCGATCTGGACAAAAACTCTTCTGTTTGTTAGTTTGGATACATTGATCACGAATTCGGCCTCTGTTCCAAGTTTTGCCGTGTTTGAAAAAAAAAACCTAAAAATTTTGCATTTCCCGCAGATCTGCATATATACGAAAAAATAATTTTCTGTGAGAAAGCGACGTCCTAGGACCAATCTTGGCACGGCATTGGATTCAGTGGCACATTTTCTATAACGGAGAGTAGGAAACCATGAAATAAGACCCAAAATTTGGGGATGAGGGTCGATGTTCTGAAACCGGAAAACTCCACAGGACCCTCCCTTTGGTAAAAAAATTCGTAAAAAATTTTAGGTTCTCGATCAGGACAAAAACTCTTCTGTTTGTTAATTTTGATACATTGATCACGAATTCGGCCTCTGTTCCAGGTTTTGCCGTATTTGAAAAAAAAAAACGTAAAAATTTTGCATTTCCCGCAGGTCTGCATATATACGAAAAAATAATTTTCTGTGACAAGGCGACGTCCTAGGACCAATCTTAGGATACATTGATCACAAATTCGGCGTCTGTTCCAAATTTTGCCGTGTTTGAAAAAAAAACCTAAAAATTCTGCATTTCCTGTGAGAAGGCGACGTCCTAGGGCCAATCTTAGCACGGCATTGGATTCAGTGGCACATTTTCTATAACGGAGAGTAGGAAACCATGAAATAAGACCCAACATTTGGGGATGAGGGTCGATGTTCTGAAACCGGAAAAGTCCACCGGACTTGGTAAAAAAATTCGTAAAAAATTTTAGGTTCTCGATCAGGACAAAAACTCTTCTGTTTGTTAGTTTGGATACATTGATCACGAATTCGGCCTCTGTTCCAAGTTTTGCCGTGTTTGAAAAAAAAACCTAAAAATTTTGCATTCCCCGCAGGTCTGCATATATACGAAAAAATAATTTTCTGTGAGAAGGCGACGTCCTAGGACCAATCTTAGCACGGCATTGGATTCAGTGGCACATTTTCTACAAGGGAGAGTAGGAAACCATGAAATAAGACCCAAAATTTGGGGATCAGGGTCGATGTTCTGAAACCGGAAAACTCCACTCCACCCCCTTTGGTAAAAAAATTCGTAAAAAATTTTAGGTTCTCGATCAGGACAAAAACTCTTCTGTTTGTCAGTTTGGATACTTTGATCACGAATTCGGCCTCTGTTCCAAGTTTTGCCGTGTTTGAAAAAAAAAACCTAGAAATTTTGCATTTCCCGCAGGTCTGCATATATACGAAAAAATAATTTTCTGTGAGAAAGCGACGTCCTAGGACCAATTTTAGCACGGGATTGGATTCAGTGGCACATTTTCTACAAGGGAGAGTAGGAAACCATGAAATAAGACCCAAAATTTGGGGATGAGGGTCGATGTTCTGAAACCGGAAAACTCTACAGGACCCTCCCTCTGGTAAAAAAATTCGTAAAAAATTTTAGGTTCTCGATCAGGACAAAAACTCTTCTGTTTGTCAGTTTGGATACTTTGATCACGAATTCGGCCTCTGTTCCAAGTTTTGCCGTGTTTGAAAAAAAAAACCTAGAAATTTTGCATTTCCCGCAGGTCTGCATATATACGAAAAAATAATTTTCTGTGAGAAAGCGACGTCCTAGGACCAATCTTAGCACGGCATTGGATTCAGTGGCACATATTCTACAAGGGAGAGTAGGAAACCATGAAATAAGACCCAAAATTTGGGGATGAGGGTCGATGTTCTGAAACCGGAAAACTCCACAGGCTTTGGTAAAAAAATTCGTAAAAAATTTTAGCTTCTGGATCAGGACAAAAACTCTTCTGTTTGTTAGTTTGGATACATTGAACACGAATTCGGCCTCTGTTCCAAGTTTTGCCGTGTTTGAAAAAAAAACCTAAAATTTTGAATTTCCCGAAGGTCTGCATATATACGAAAAAATCATTTTCTGTGAGAAGGCGACGTCCTAGGACCAATCTTCGCACGGCATTGGATTAAGTGGCACATTTTCTATAACGGAGAGTAAGAAACCATGAAATAAGACCCAAAATTTGGGGATGAGGGTCGATGTTCTGAAACCGGAAAACTCCACTCCACTCCCTCTGGTAAAAAAATTCGTAAAAAATTTTAGCTTCTGGATCAGGACAAAAACTCTTCTGTTTGTTAGTTTGGATACATTGAACACGAATTCGGCCTCTGTTCCAAGTTTTGCCGTGTTTGAAAAAAAAACCTAAAATTTTGCATTTCCCGAAGGTCTGCATATATACGAAAAAATCATTTTCTGTGAGAAGGCGACGTCCTAGGACCAATCTTAGCACGGCATTGGATTCAGTGGCACATTTTCTACAAGGGAGAGTAGGAAACCATGAAATAAGACCCAAAATTTGGGGATGAGGGTCAATGTTCTGAAACCGGAAAACCCCACAGGACCCTCCCTTTGGTAAAAAAATTCGTAAAAAATTTTAGGTTCTCGATCAGGACAAAAACTCTTCTGTTTGTTAATTTTGATACATTGATCACGAATTCGGCCTCTGTTCCAAGTTTTGCCGTATTTGAAAAAAAAAACGTAAAAATTTTGCATTTCCCGCAGGTCTGCATATATACGAAAAAATAATTTTCTGTGACAAGGCGACGTCCTAGGACCAATCTTAGGATACATTGATCACAAATTCGGCGTCTGTTCCAAATTTTGCCGTGTTTGAAAAAAAAAACCTAAAAATTCTGCATTTCCTGTGAGAAGGCGACGTCCTAGGGCCAATCTTAGCACGGCATTGGATTCAGTGGCACATTTTCTATAACGAAGAGTAGAAAACCATGAAATAAGACCCAACATTTGGGGATGAGGGTCGATGTTCTGAAACCGGAAAAGTCCACCGGACTTGGTAAAAAAATTCGTAAAAAAATTTAGGTTCTCGATCAGGACAAAAACTCTTCTGTTTGTTAGTTTGGATACATTGAACACGAATTCGGCCTCTGTTCCATGTTTTGCCGTGTTTGAAAAAAAAAACCTAAAAATTTTGCATTTCCCGCAGGTCTGCATATGTACGAAAAAATAATTTCCTGTGAGAAAGCAACGTCCTAGGACCAATCTTAGCACGGCATTGGATTCAGTGGCACATTTTCTATAACGGACAGTAGGAAACCATGAAATAAGACCCAAAATTTGGGGAAGAGGGTCGATGTTCTGAAACCGGAAAACTCCACAGGACCCTCCCTCTGGTAAAAAAATTCGTAAAAAATTTTAGGTTCTCGATCAGGACAAAAACTCTTCTGTTTGTTAGTTTGGATACATTGATCACCAATTCGGCCTCTGTTCCAAGTTTTGCCGTGTTTGAAAAAAAAACCTAAAAATTTTGCATTTCCCGCAGGTCTGCATATATACGAAAAAATCATTTTCTGTGAGAAGGCGACGTCCTAGGACCAATCTTAGCACGGCATTGGATTCAGTGGCACATTTTCTATAACGGAGAGTAAGAAAATATGAAATAAGACCCAAAATTTGGGGATGAGGGTCAATGTTCTGAAACCGGAAAACCCCACAGGACCCTCCCTTTGGTAAAAAAATTCGTAAAAAATTTTAGGTTCTCGATCAGGACAAAAACTCTTCTGTTTGTTAATTTTGATACATTGATCACGAATTCGGCCTCTGTTCCAAGTTTTGCCGTATTTGAAAAAAAAAAAACGTAAAAATTTTGCATTTCCCGCAGGTCTGCATATATACGAAAAAATAATTTTCTGTGACAAGGCGACGTCCTAGGACCAATCTTAGGATACATTGATCACAAATTCGGCGTCTGTTCCAAATTTTGCCGTGTTTGAAAAAAAACCCTAAAAATTCTGCATTTCCTGTGAGAAGGCGACGTCCTAGGGCCAATCTTAGCACGGCATTGGATTCAGTGGCACATCTTCTATAACGGAGAGTAGAAAACCATGAAATAAGACCCAACATTTGGGGATGAGGGTCGATGTTCTGAAACCGGAAAAGTCCACCGGACTTGGTAAAAAAATTCGTAAAAAATTTTAGGTTCTCGATCAGGACAAAAACTCTTCTGTTTGTTAGTTTGGATACATTGAACACGAATTCGGCCTCTGTTCCAAGTTTTGCCGTGTTTGAAAAAAAAACCTAAAAATTTTGTATTTCCCGCAGGTCTGCATATATACGAAAAAATAATTTTCTGTGAGAAAGCGACGTCCTAGGACCAATCTTACCACGGCGTTGGATTCAGTGGCACATTTTCTATAACGGAGAGTAGGAAACCATGAAATAAGACCCAAAATTTGGGGATGAGGGTCGATGTTCTGAAACCGGAAAACTCCACAGGACCCTCCCTTTGGTAAAAAAATTCGTAAAAAATTTTAGGTTCTCGATCAGGACAAAAACTCTTCTGTTTGTTAGTTTGGATACATTGAACACGAATTCGGCCTCTGTTCCATGTTTTGCCGTGTTTGAAAAAAAAAACCTAAAAATTTTGCATTTCCCGCAGGTCTGCATATGTACGAAAAAATAATTTCCTGTGAGAAAGCAACGTCCTAGGACCAATCTTAGCACGGCATTGGATTCAGTGGCACATTTTCTATAACGGACAGTAGGAAACCATGAAATAAGACCCAAAATTTGGGGAAGAGGGTCGATGTTCTGAAACCGGAAAACTCCACAGGACCCTCCCTCTGGTAAAAAAATTCGTAAAAAATTTTAGGTTCTCGATCAGGACAAAAACTCTTCTGTTTGTTAGTTTGGATACATTGATCACCAATTCGGCCTCTGTTCCAAGTTTTGCCGTGTTTGAAAAAAAAACCTAAAAATTTTGCATTTCCCGCAGGTCTGCATATATACGAAAAAATCATTTTCTATGAGAAGGCGACGTCCTAGGACCAATCTTAGCACGGCATTGGATTCAGTGGCACATTTTCTATAACGGAGAGTAAGAAAATATGAAATAAGACCCAAAATTTGGGGATGAGGGTCAATGTTCTGAAACCGGAAAACCCCACAGGACCCTCCCTTTGGTAAAAAAATTCGTAAAAAATTTTAGGTTCTCGATCAGAACAAAAACTCTTCTGTTTGTTAATTTTGATACATTGATCACGAATTCGGCCTCTGGTCCAAGTTTTGCCGTATTTGAAAAAAAAAACGTAAAAATTTTGCATTTCCCGCAGGTCTGCATATATACGAAAAAATAATTTTCTGTGAGAAGGCGACGTCCTAGGACCAATCTTAGCACGGCATTGGATTCAGTGGCACATTTTCTACAAGGGAGAGTAGGAAACCATGAAATAAGACCCAAAATTTGGGGATCAGGGTCGATGTTCTGAAACCGGAACACTCTACAGGACCCTCCCTCTGGTAAAAAAATTCGTAAAAAATTTTAGGTTCTCGATCAGGACAAAAACTCTTCTGTTTGTCAGTTTGGATACTTTGATCACGAATTCGGCCTCTGTTCCAAGTTTTGCCGTGTTTGAAAGAAAAACCTAAAAATTTTGCATTTCCCGCAGGTCTGCATATATACGAAAATATCATTTTCTGTGAGAAAGCGACGTCCTAGGACCAATCTTAGCACGGCGTTGGATTTAGTGGCACATTTTCTATAACGGAGAGTAGGAAACCATGAAATAAGACCCAAAATTTAGGGATGAGGGTCGATGTTCTGAAACCGGAAAACTCCACAGGACCCTCCCTCTGGTAAAAAAATTCGTAAAAAGTTTTAGGTTCTCGATCAGGACAAGAACTCTTCTGTTTGTTAGTTTGGATACTTTGATCACGAATTCGGCCTCTGTTCCAAGTTTTGCCGTGTTTGAAAAAAAAACCTAGAAATTTTGCATTTCCCGCAGGTCTGCATATATACGAAAAAATAATTTTCTGTGAGAAGGCGACGTCCTAGGACCAATCTTAGCACGGCATTGGATTCAGTGGCACATTTTCTACAAGGGAGAGTAGGAAACCATGAAATAAGACCCAAAATTTGGGGATCAGGGTCGATGTTCTGAAACCGGAAAACTCCACTCCACTCCCTTTGGTAAAAAAATTCGTAAAAAAGTTTAGGTTCTCGATCAGGACAAAAACTCTTCTGTTTGTTAGTTTGGATACATTGATCACGAATTCGGCCTCTGTACCAAGTTTTGCCGTGTTTGAAAAAAAAACCTAAGAATTTTGCATTTCCCGCAGGTCTGCATATATACGAAAAAATAATTTTCTGTGAGAAAGCGACGTCCTAGGACCAATCTTAGCACGGCATTGGATTCAGTGGCACATTTTCTATAACGGAGAGTAGGAAACCATTAAATAAGACACAAAATTTGGGGATGAGGGTCGATGCTCTGAAACCGGAAAACCCCACAGGACCCTCCCTTTGGTAAAAAAATTCGTAAAAAATTTTAGGTTCTCGATCAGGACAAAAACTCTTCTGTTTGTTAATTTTGATACATTGATCACGAATTCGGCCTCTGTTCCAAGTTTTGCCGTATTTGAAAAAAAAAACGTAAAAATTTTGCATTTCCCGCAGGTCTGCATATATACGAAAAAATAATTTTCTGTGACAAGGCGACGTCCTAGGACCAATCTTAGGATACATTGATCACAAATTCGGCGTCTGTTCCAAATTTTGCCGTGTTTGAAAAAAAAAACCTAAAAATTCTGCATTTCCTGTGAGAAGGCGATGTCCTAGGGCCAATCTTAGCACGGCATTGGATTCAGTGGCACATTTTCTATAACGGAGAGTAGGAAACCATGAAATAAGACCCAACATTTGGGGATGAGGGTCGATGTTCTGAAACCGGAAAAGTCCACAGGACTTGGTAAAAAAATTGGTAAAAAATTTTAGGTTCTCGATCATGACAAAAACTCTTCTGTTTGTTAGTTTGGATAAATTGATCACGAATTCGGCCTCTGTTCCAAGTTTTGCCGTGTTTGAAAAAAAAACCTAAAAATTTTGCATTTCCCGCAGGTCTGCATATATACGAAAAAATAATTTTCTGTGAGAAGGCGACGTCCTAGGACCAATCTTAGCACGGCGTTGGATTTAGTGGCACATTTTCTATAACGAGGAGTAGGAAACCATGAAATAAGACCCAAAATTTAGGGATGAGGGTCGATGTTCTGAAACCGGAAAACTCCACAGGACCCTCCCTCTGGTAAAAAAATTCGTAAAAAATTTTAGGTTCTCGATCAGGACAAAAACTCTTCTGTTTGTTAGTTTGGATACTTTGATCACGAATTCGGCCTCTGTTCCAAGTTTTGCCGTGTTTGAAAAAAAAACCTAGAAATTTTGCATTTCCCGCAGGTCTGCATATATACGAAAATATCATTTTCTGTGAGAAAGCGACGTCCTAGGTCCAATCTTAGCACGGGATTGGATTCAGTGGCACATTTTCTATAACGGAGAGTAGGAAACCATGAAATAAGACCAAAAATTTTAGGATGAGGATCGATGTTCTGAAACCGGAAAACTCCACAGGACCCTCCCTTTGGTAAGAAAATTCGTAAAAAATTTTAGGTTCTCGATCAGGACAAAAACTCTTCTGTTTGTTAGTTTGGATACATTGATCACGAATTCGGCCTCTGTTCCAAGTTTTGCCGTGTTTGAAAGAAAAACCTAAAAATTTTGCATTTCCCGCAGGTCTGCATATATACGAAAATATCATTTTCTGTGAGAAAGCGACGTCCTAGGTCCAATCTTAGCACGGCGTTGGATTTAGTGGCACATTTTCTATAACGGAGAGTAGGAAACCATGAAATAAGACCCAAAATTTAGGGATGAGGGTCGATGTTCTGAAATCGGAAAACTCCACAGGACCCTCCCTCTGGTAAAAAAATTCGTAAAAAATTTTAGGTTCTCGATCAGGACAAAAACTCTTCTGTTTGTTAGTTTGGATACTTTGATCACGAATTCGGCCTCTGTTCCAAGTTTTGTTGTGTTTGAAAAAAAAACCTAGAAATTTTGCATTTCCCGCAGGTCTGCATATATACGAAAAAATAATTTTCTGTGAGAAAGCGACGTTCTAGGACCAATCTTAGCACGGGATTGGATTCAGTGGCACGTTTTCTATAACGGAGAGTAGGAAACCATGAAATAAGACCAAAAATTTTAGGATGAGGGTCGATGTTCTGAAACCGGAAAACTCCACAGGACCCTCCCTTTGGTAAGAAAATTCGTAAAAAATTTTAGGTTCTCGATCAGGACAAAAACTCTTCTGTTTGTCAGTTTGGATACATTGATCACGAATTCGGCCTCTGTTCCAAGTTTTGCCGTGTTTGAAAGAAAAACCTAAAAATTTTGCATTTCCCGCAGGTCTGCATATATACGAAAATCTCATTTTCTGTGAGAAAGCGACGTCCTAGGACCAATCTTAGCACGGCGTTGGATTTAGTGGCACATTTTCTATAACGGAGAGTAGGAAACCATGAAATAAGACCCAAAATTTGGGGATGAGGATCGATGCTCTGAAACCGGAAAACTCCACAGGATCCCTTTTGTAAAAAAATTCGTAAAAAATTTTAGGTTCTCGATCAGGACAAAAACTCTTCTGTTTGCTAGTTTGGATACATTGATCACAAATTCGGCCTCTGTTCCAAGTTTTGCCGTGTTTGAAAAAAAAAACCTAAAAATTTTGCATTTCCCGCAGGTCTGCATATATACGAAAAAATAATATTCTGTGAGAAGGCGACGTCCTAGGACCAATCTTAGCACGGCATTGGATTCAGTGACACATTTTCTATAACGGAGAGTAGGAAACCATGAAATAAGACCCAAAATTTGGGGATGAGGGTCGATGTTCTGAAACCGGAAAACTCCACAGGACTTGGTAAAAAAATTCGTAAAAAATTTTAGGTTCTCGATCAGGACAAAAACTCTTCTGTATGTTAGGTTGGATACGTTGATCACGAATTCGGCCTCTGTTCCAAGTTTTGCCGTGTTTGAAAAGAAAACCTAAAAATTTTGCATTTTCCGCAGGTCTGCATATATACGAAAAAATCATTTTCTGTGAGAAGGCGACGTCCTAGGACCAATCTTAGCACGGCATTGGATTCAGTGGCACACTTTCTATAACGGAGAGTAGGAAACCATGAAATAAGACCCTTTGGTAAAAAAATTCGTAAAAAATTTTAGGTTCTCGATCAGGACAAAAACTCTTCGGTTTGTTAATTTTTATACATTGATCACGAATTCGGCTTCTGTTCCAAGTTTTGCCGTGTTTGAAAAAAAAACCTAAAAATTTTGCATTTCCCGCAGGTCTGCATATATACGAAAAAATAATTCTCTGTGAGAAAGCGACGTCCTAGGACCAATCTTAGCACGGCATTGGATTCAGTGGCACATTTTCTATAACGGAGAGCAGGAAACCAGGAAATAAGACCCAAAATTTGGGGATGAGGGTCGATGTTCTGAAACCGGAAAACTCCACAGGAGTTTGGTAAAAAAATTCGTAAAAAATTTTAGCTTCTCGATCAGGACAAAAACTCTTCTGTTTGTTAGTTTGGATACATTGATCACGAATTCGGCCTCTGTTCCAAGTTTTGCCGTGTTTGAAAAAGAAAACCTAAAAATTTTGCATTTCCCGCAGGTCTGCATATATACGAAAAATAATTTTCTGTGAGAAGGCGACGTCCTAGGACCAATCTTAGCACAGCATTGGACTCAGTGGCACATTTTTTATAACGGAGAGTAGGAAACCATGAAATAAGACCCAAAATTTGGGGATGAGGGTCGATGCTCTGAAACCGGAAAACTCCACAGGACCCTCCCTTTTGTAAAAAAATTCGTAAAAAATTTTAGCTTCTCGATCAGGACAAAAACTCTTCTGTTTGTTAGTTTGGACACATTGATCACGAATTCGGCCTCTGTTCCAAGTTTTGCCGTGTTTGAAAAAAAAACCTAAAAATTTTGCATTTCCCGCAGGTCTGCATATATACGAAAAAATCATTTTCTGTGAGAAGGCGACGTCCTAGGACCAATCTTAGCACGGCATTGGATTCAGTGGCACATTTTCTATAACGGAGAGTAGGAAACCATGAAATAAGACCAAAAATTTGGGGATGAGTGTCGATGTTCTGAAACCGGACAACTCCCTTTGGTAATAAAATTCGTAAAAAATTTTAGGTTCTCGATCAGGACAAAAACTCTTCTGTTTGTTAGTTTGGATACATTGATCACGAATTCGGCCTCTGTTCCAAGTTTTGCCGTGTTTGAAAAAAAACCTAAATATTTTGCATTTCCCGCAGGTCTGCATATATACGAAAAAATAATTTTCTGTGAGAAAGCGACGTCCTAGGACCAATCTTAGCACGGCATTGGATTCAGTGGCACATTTTCTATAACGGAGAGTAGGAAACCATGAAATAAGACCCAAAATTTGGGGATGAGGGTCGATGTTCTGAAACCGGAAAACCCCACAGGTAAAACCCCTTTGGTAAAAAAATTCGTAAAAAATTTTAGGTTCTCGATCAGGACAAAAACTCTTCTGTTTGTTAATTTTGATACATTGATCACGAATTCGGCCTCTGTTCCAAGTTTTGCCGTGTTTGCAAAAAAAAACCTAAAAATTTTGCATTTCCCGCAGGTCTGCATATATACGAAAAAATAATTTTCTGTGAGAAGGCGACGTCTTAGTACCAATCTTAGCACGGCATTGGATTCAGTGGCACATTTTCTATAACGGAGAGTAGGAAACCATGAAATAAGACCCAAAATTTGGGGATGAGGGTCGATGTTCTGAAACCGGAAAGCTCCACAGGACCCTCCCTTTGGTAAAAAAATTCGTAAATAATTTTAGCTTCTCGATCAGGCCAAAAACTCTTCTGTTTGTTAGTTTGGATACATTGATCACGAATTCGGCCTCTGTTCCAAGTTTTGCCGTGTTTGAAAAAAAACCTAAAAATTTTGCATTTCCCGCAGGTCTGCATATATACGAAAAAATAATTTTCTGTGAGAAGGCGACGTCCTAGGACCAATCTTAGCACGGCATTGGATTCAGTGGCACATTTTCTATAACGGAGAGTAGGAAACCGTGAAATAAGACCCAAAATTTGGGGATGAGGGTCGATGTTCTGAAACCGGAAAACTCCCTTTGGTAATAAAATTCGTAAAAAATTTTAGGTTCTCGATCAGGACAAAAACTCTTCTGTTTGTTAGTTTGGATACATTGATCACGAATTCGGCCTCTGTTCCAAGTTTTGCCGTGTTTGAAAAAAACCTAAATATTTTGCATTTCCCGCAGCTCTGCATATATACGAAAAAATAATTTTCTGTGAGAAAGCGACGTTCTAGGACCAATCTTAGCACGGCATTGGATTCAGTGGCACATTTTCTATAACGGAGAGTAGGAAACCATGAAATAAGACCCAAAATTTGGGGATGAGGGTCGATGTTCTGAAACCGGAAAACCCCACAGCCCCCCACACCCCTTTGGTAAAAAAATTCGTAAAAAATTTTAGGTTCTCGATCAGAACAAAAACTCTTCTGTTTGTTAATTCTGATACATTGATCACGACTTCGGCCTCTGTTCCAAGTTTTGCCGTGTTTGCAAAAAAAAACCTAAAAATTTTGCATTTCCCGCAGGTCTGCATATATACGAAAAAATAATTTTCTGTGAGAAGGCGACGTCCTAGGACCAATCTTAGCACGGCATTGGATTCAGTGGCACATTTTCTATAACGGAGAGTAGGAAACCATGAAATAAGACCCAAAATTTGGGGATGAGGGTCGATGTTCTGAAACCGGAAAACTCCACAGGACCCTCCCTCCCATTGGTAAAAAAATTCGTAAAAAATTTTAGCTTCTCGATCAGGCCAAAAACTCTTCTGTTTGTTAGTTTGGATACATTGATCACGAATTCGGCCTCTGTTCCAAGTTTTGCCGTGTTTGAAAAAAAAACCTAAAAATTTTGCATTTCCCGCAGGTCTGCATATATACGAAAAAATCATTTTCTGTGAGAAGGCGACGTCCTAGGACCAATCTTAGCACGGCATTGGATTCAGTGGCACATTTTCTATAACGGAGAGTAGGAAACCATGAAATAAGACCAAAAATTTGGGGATGAGGGTCGATGTTCTGAAACCGGAAAACTCCCTTTGGTAATAAAATTCGTAAAAAAATTTAGGTTCTCGATCAGGACAAAAACTCTTCTGTTTGTTAGTTTGGATACATTGATCACGAGTTCGGCCTCTGTTCCAAGTTTTGCCGTGTTTGAAAAAAAACCTAAATATTTTGCATTTCCCGCAGGTCTGCATATATACGAAAAAATAATTTTCTGTGAGAAAGCGACGTCCTAGGACCAATCTTAGCACGGCATTGGATTCAGTGGCACATTTTCTATAACCGAGAGTAGGAAACCATGAAATAAGACCCAAAATTTGGGGATGAGGGTCGATGTTCTGAAACCAGAAAACCCCACAGGTAAAACCCCTTTGGTAAAAAAATTCGTAAAAAATTTTAGGTTCTCGATCAGGACAAAAACTCTTCTGTTTGTTAATTTTGATACATTGATCACGAATTCGGCCTCTGTTCCAAGTTTTGCCGTGTTTGCAAAAAAAAACCTAAAAATTTTGCATTTCCCGCAGGTCTGCATATATACGAAAAAATAATTTTCTGTGAGAAGGCGACGTCTTAGGACCAATCTTAGCACGGCATTGGATTCAGTGGCACATTTTCTATAACGGAGAGTAGGAAACCATGAAATAAGACCCAACATTTGGGGATGAGGGTCGATGTTCTGAAACCGGAAAAGTCCACCGGACTTGGTAATAAAATTCGTAAAAAATTTTAGGTTCTCGATCAGGACAAAAACTCTTCTGTTTGTTGGTTTGGATACATTGATCACGAATTCGGCCTCTGTTCCAAGTTTTGCCGTGTTTGAAAAAAAAACCTAAAAATTTTGCATTTCCCGCAGGTCTGCATATATACGAAAAAATAATTTTCTGTGAGAAAGCGACGTCCTAGGACCAATCTTAGCACGGCATTGGATTCAGTGGCACATTTTCTATAACGGAGAGTAGGAAACCATGAAATAAGACCCAAAATTTGGGGATGAGGGTCGATGTTCTGAAACCGGAAAACCCCACAGGTAAAACCCCTTTGGTAAAAAAATTCGTAAAAAATTTTAGGTTCTCGATCAGGACAAAAACTCTTCTGTTTGTTAATTTTGATACATTGATCACGAATTCGGCCTCTGTTCCAAGTTTTGCCGTGTTTGCAAAAAAAAACCTAAAAATTTTGCATTTCCCGCAGGTCTGCATATATACGAAAAAATAATTTTCTGTGAGAAGGCGACGTCTTAGTACCAATCTTAGCACGGCATTGGATTCAGTGGCACATTTTCTATAACGGAGAGTAGGAAACCATGAAATAAGACCCAAAATTTGGGGATGAGGGTCGATGTTCTGAAACCGGAAAGCTCCACAGGACCCTCCCTTTGGTAAAAAAATTCGTAAAAAATTTTAGCTTCTCGATCAGGCCAAAAACTCTTCTGTTTGTTAGTTTGGATACATTGATCACGAATTCGGCCTCTGTTCCAAGTTTTGCCGTGTTTGAAAAAAAACCTAAAAATTTTGCATTTCCCGCAGGTCTGCATATATACGAAAAAATAATTTTCTGTGAGAAGGCGACGTCCTAGGACCAATCTTAGCACGGCATTGGATTCAGTGGCACATTTTCTATAACGGAGAGTAGGAAACCATGAAATAAGACCCAAAATTTGGGGATGAGGGTCGATGTTCTGAAACCGGAAAACTCCCTTTGGTAATAAAATTCGTAAAAAATTTTAGGTTCTCGATCAGGACAAAAACTCTTCTGTTTGTTAGTTTGGATACATTGATCACGAATTCGGCCTCTGTTCCAAGTTTTGCCGTGTTTGAAAAAAACCTAAATATTTTGCATTTCCCGCAGCTCTGCATATATACGAAAAAATAATTTTCTGTGAGAAAGCGACGTTCTAGGACCAATCTTAGCACGGCATTGGATTCAGTGGCACATTTTCTATAACGGAGAGTAGGAAACCATGAAATAAGACCCAAAATTTGGGGATGAGGGTCGATGTTCTGAAACCGGAAAACCCCACAGCCCCCCACACCCCTTTGGTAAAAAAATTCGTAAAAAATTTTAGGTTCTCGATCAGAACAAAAACTCTTCTGTTTGTTAATTCTGATACATTGATCACGACTTCGGCCTCTGTTCCAAGTTTTGCCGTGTTTGCAAAAAAAAAACCTAAAAATTTTGCATTTCCCGCAGGTCTGCATATATACGAAAAAATAATTTTCTGTGAGAAGGCGACGTCCTAGGACCAATCTTAGCACGGCATTGGATTCAGTGGCACATTTTCTATAACGGAGAGTAGGAAACCATGAAATAAGACCCAAAATTTGGGGATGAGGGTCGATGTTCTGAAACCGGAAAACTCCACAGGACCCTCCCTCCCATTGGTAAAAAAATTCGTAAAAAATTTTAGCTTCTCGATCAGGCCAAAAACTCTTCTGTTTGTTAGTTTGGATACATTGATCACGAATTCGGCCTCTGTTCCAAGTTTTGCCGTGTTTGAAAAAAAAACCTAAAAATTTTGCATTTCCCGCAGGTCTGCATATATACGAAAAAATCATTTTCTGTGAGAAGGCGACGTCCTAGGACCAATCTTAGCACGGCATTGGATTCAGTGGCACATTTTCTATAACGGAGAGTAGGAAACCATGAAATAAGACCAAAAATTTGGGGATGAGGGTCGATGTTCTGAAACCGGAAAACTCCCTTTGGTAATAAAATTCGTAAAAAAATTTAGGTTCTCGATCAGGACAAAAACTCTTCTGTTTGTTAGTTTGGATACATTGATCACGAGTTCGGCCTCTGTTCCAAGTTTTGCCGTGTTTGAAAAAAAACCTAAATATTTTGCATTTCCCGCAGGTCTGCACATATACGAAAAAATAATTTTCTGTGAGAAAGCGACGTCCTAGGACCAATCTTAGCACGGCATTGGATTCAGTGGCACATTTTCTATAACCGAGAGTAGGAAACCATGAAATAAGACCCAAAATTTGGGGATGAGGGTCGATGTTCTGAAACCAGAAAACCCCACAGGTAAAACCCCTTTGGTAAAAAAATTCGTAAAAAATTTTAGGTTCTCGATCAGGACAAAAACTCTTCTGTTTGTTAATTTTGATACATTGATCACGAATTCGGCCTCTGTTCCAAGTTTTGCCGTGTTTGCAAAAAAAAACCTAAAAATTTTGCATTTCCCGCAGGTCTGCATGTATACGAAAAAATAATTTTCTGTGAGAAGGCGACGTCTTAGGACCAATCTTAGCACGGCATTGGATTCAGTGGCACATTTTCTATAACGGAGAGTAGGAAACCATGAAATAAGACAAAACATTTGGGGATGAGGGTCGATGTTCTGAAACCGGAAAAGTCCACCGGACTTGGTAAAAAAATTCGTAAAAAATTTTAGGTTCTCGATCAGGACAAAAACTCTTCTGTTTGTTGGTTTGGATACATTGATCACGAATTCGGCCTCTGTTCCAAGTTTTGCCGTGTTTGAAAAAAAAACCTAAAAATTTTGCATTCCCCGCAGGTCTGCATATATACGAAAAAATAATTTTCTGTGAGAAGGCGACGTCCTAGGACCAATCTTAGCACGGCATTGGATTCAGTGGCACATTTTCTACAAGGGAGAGTAGGAAACCATGAAATAAGACCCAAAATTTGGGGATCAGGGTCGATGTTCTGAAACCGGAAAACTCCACTCCACCCCCTTTGGTAAAAAAATTCGTAAAAAATTTTAGGTTCTCGATCAGGACAAAAACTCTTCTGTTTGTCAGTTTGGATACTTTGATCACGAATTCGGCCTCTGTTCCAAGTTTTGCCGTGTTTGAAAAAAAAAACCTAGAAATTTTGCATTTCCCGCAGGTCTGCATATATACGAAAAAATAATTTTCTGTGAGAAAGCGACGTCCTAGGACCAATTTTAGCACGGGATTGGATTCAGTGGCACATTTTCTACAAGGGAGAGTAGGAAACCATGAAATAAGACCCAAAATTTGGGGATGAGGGTCGATGTTCTGAAACCGGAAAACTCTACAGGACCCTCCCTCTGGTAAAAAAATTCGTAAAAAATTTTAGGTTCTCGATCAGGACAAAAACTCTTCTGTTTGTCAGTTTGGATACTTTGATCACGAATTCTGCCTCTGTTCCAAGTTTTGCCGTGTTTGAAAAAAAAACCTAGAAATTTTGCATTTCCCGCAGGTCTGCATATATACGAAAAAATAATTTTCTGTGAGAAAGCGACGTCCTAGGACCAATCTTAGCACGGCATTGGATTCAGTGGCACATATTCTACAAGGGAGAGTAGGAAACCATGAAATAAGACCCAAAATTTGGGGATGAGGGTCGATGTTCTGAAACCGGAAAACTCCACAGGCTTTGGTAAAAAAATTCGTAAAAAATTTTAGCTTCTGGATCAGGACAAAAACTCTTCTGTTTGTTAGTTTGGATACATTGAACACGAATTCGGCCTCTGTTCCAAGTTTTGCCGTGTTTGAAAAAAAAACCTAAAATTTTGCATTTCCCGAAGGTCTGCATATATACGAAAAAATCATTTTCTGTGAGAAGGCGACGTCCTAGGACCAATCTTAGCACGGCATTGGATTAAGTGGCACATTTTCTATAACGGAGAGTAAGAAACCATGAAATAAGACCCAAAATTTGGGGATGAGGGTCGATGTTCTGAAACCGGAAAACTCCACTCCACTCCCTTTGGTAAAAAAATTCGTAAAAAAGTTTAGGTTCTCGATCTGGACAAAAACTCTTCTGTTTGTTAGTTTGGATATATTGATCACGAATTCGGCCTCTGTTCCAAGTTTTGCCGTGTTTGAAAAAAAAAACCTAAAAATTTTGCATTTCCCGCAGATCTGCATATATACGAGAAAATAATTTTCTGTGAGAAAGCGACGTCCTAGGGCCAATCTTGGCACGGCATTGGATTCAGTGGCACATTTTCTATAACGGAGAGTAGGAAGCCATGAAATAAGACCCAAAATTTGGGGATGAGGGTCGATGTTCTGAAACCGGAAAACTCCACAGGACCCTCCCTTTGGTAAAAAAATTCGTAAAAAATTTTAGGTTCTCGATCAGGACAAAAACTCTTCTGTTTGTTAGTTTGGATACATTGAACACGAATTCGGCCTCTGTTCCATGTTTTGCCGTGTTTGAAAAAAAAACCTAAAAATTTTGCATTTCCCGCAGGTCTGCATATGTACGAAAAAATAATTTCCTGTGAGAAAGCAACGTCCTAGGACCAATCTTAGCACGGCATTGGATTCAGTGGCACATTTTCTATAACGGACAGTAGGAAACCATGAAATAAGACCCAAAATTTGGGGAAGAGGGTCGATGTTCTGAAACCGGAAAACTCCACAGGATCCTCCCTCTGGTAAAAAAATTCGTAAAAAATTTTAGGTTCTCGATCAGGACAAAAACTTTTCTGTTTGTTAGTTTGGATACATTGATCACCAATTCGGCCTCTGTTCCAAGTTTTGCCGTGTTTGAAAAAAAAAACCTAAAAATTTTGCATTTCCCGCAAGTCTGCATATATACGAAAAAATCATTTTCTGTGAGAAGGCGACGTCCTAGGACCAATCTTAGGATACATTGATCACAAATTCGGCGTCTGTTCCAAATTTTGCCGTGTTTGAAAAAAAAACCTAAAAATTCTGCATTTCCTGTGAGAAGGCGACGTCCTAGGGCCAATCTTAGCACGGCATTGGATTCAGTGGCACATTTTCTATAACGGAGAGTAGAAAACCATGAAATAAGACCCAACATTTGGGGATGAGGGTCGATGTTCTGAAACCGGAAAAGTCCACCGGACTTGGTAAAAAAATTCGTAAAAAATTTTAGGTTCTCGATCAGGACAAAAACTCTTCTGTTTGTTAGTTTGGATACATTGAACACGAATTCGGCCTCTGTTCCAAGTTTTGCCGGGTTTGAAAAAAAAAACCTAAAAATTTTGTATTTCCCGCAGGTCTGCATATATACGAAAAAATAATTTTCTGTGAGAAAGCGACGTCCTAGGACCAATCTTACCACGGCGTTGGATTCAGTGGCACATTTTCTATAACGGAGAGTAGGAAACCATGAAATAAGACCCAAAATTTGGGGATGAGGGTCGATGTTCTGAAACCGGAAAACTCCCTTTGGTAATAAAATTCGTAAAAAAATTTAGGTTCTCGATCAGGACAAAAACTCTTCTGTTTGTTAGTTTGGATACATTGATCACGAGTTCGGCCTCTGTTCCAAGTTTTGCCGTGTTTGAAAAAAAACCTAAATATTTTGCATTTCCCGCAGGTCTGCATATATACGAAAAAATAATTTTCTGTGAGAAAGCGACGTCCTAGGACCAATCTTAGCACGGCATTGGATTCAGTGGCACATTTTCTATAACCGAGAGTAGGAAACCATGAAATAAGAACCAAAATTTGGGGATGAGGGTCGATGTTCTGAAACCAGAAAACCCCACAGGTAAAACCCCTTTGGTAAAAAAATTCGTAAAAAATTTTAGGTTCTCGATCAGGACAAAAACTCTTCTGTTTGTTAATTTTGATACATTGATCACGAATTCGGCCTCTGTTCCAAGTTTTGCCGTGTTTGCAAAAAAAAACCTAAAAATTTTGCATTTCCCGCAGGTCTGCATATATACGAAAAAATAATTTTCTGTGAGAAGGCGACGTCTTAGGACCAATCTTAGCACGGCATTGGATTCAGTGGCACATTTTCTATAACGGAGAGTAGGAAACCATGAAATAAGACCCAACATTTGGGGATGAGGGTCGATGTTCTGAAACCGGAAAAGTCCACCGGACTTGGTAAAAAAATTCGTAAAAAATTTTAGGTTCTCGATCAGGACAAAAACTCTTCTGTTTGTTAGTTTGGATACATTGATCACGAATTCGGCCTCTGTTCCAAGTTTTGCCGTGTTTGAAAAAAAAACCTAAAAATTTTGCATTCCCCGCAGGTCTGCATATATACGAAAAAATAATTTTCTGTGAGAAGGCGACGTCCTAGGACCAATCTTAGCACGGCATTGGATTCAGTGGCACATTTTCTACAAGGGAGAGTAGGAAACCATGAAATAAGACCCAAAATTTGGGGATCAGGGTCGATGTTCTGAAACCGGAAAACTCCACTCCACCCCCTTTGGTAAAAAAATTCGTAAAAAATTTTAGGTTCTCGATCAGGACAAAAACTCTTCTGTTTGTCAGTTTGGATACTTTGATCACGAATTCGGCCTCTGTTCCAAGTTTTGCCGTGTTTGAAAAAAAAAACCTAGAAATTTTGCATTTCCCGCAGGTCTGC
The DNA here is from genome assembly GCA_951848785.1 of Callosobruchus maculatus. Classification (NCBI taxonomy): domain Eukaryota; kingdom Metazoa; phylum Arthropoda; class Insecta; order Coleoptera; family Chrysomelidae; genus Callosobruchus; species Callosobruchus maculatus. The sequence continues at coordinate 366,571 of CATOUR010000290.1, forward strand.
ATATATACGAAAAAATAATTTTCTGTGAGAAAGCGACGTCCTAGGACCAATTTTAGCACGGGATTGGATTCAGTGGCACATTTTCTACAAGGGAGAGTAGGAAACCATGAAATAAGACCCAAAATTTGGGGATGAGGGTCGATGTTCTGAAATCGGAAAACTCTACAGGACCCTCCCTCTGGTAAAAAAATTCGTAAAAAATTTTAGGTTCTCGATCAGGACAAAAACTCTTCTGTTTGTCAGTTTGGATACTTTGATCACGAATTCGGCCTCTGTTCCAAGTTTTGCCGTGTTTGAAAAAAAAACCTAAAATTTTGCATTTCCCGAAGGTCTGCATATATACGAAAAAATCATTTTCTGTGAGAAGGCGACGTCCTAGGACCAATCTTAGCACGGCATTGGATTAAGTGGCACATTTTCTATAACGGAGAGTAAGAAACCATGAAATAAGACCCAAAATTTGGGGATGAGGGTCGATGTTCTGAAACCGGAAAACTCCACTCCACTCCCTTTGGTAAAAAAATTCGTAAAAAAGTTTAGGTTCTCGATCTGGACAAAAACTCTTCTGTTTGTTAGTTTGGATACATTGATCACGAATTCGGCCTCTGTTCCAAGTTTTGCCGTGTTTGAAAAAAAAAACCTAAAAATTTTGCATTTCCCGCAGATCTGCATATATACGAAAAAATAATTTTCTGTGAGAAAGCGACGGCCTAGGACCAATCTTGGCACGGCATTGGATTCAGTGGCACATTTTCTATAACGGAGAGTAGGAAACCATGAAATAAGACCCAAAATTTGGGGATGAGGGTCGATGTTCTGAAACCGGAAAACTCCACAGGACCCTCCCTTTGGTAAAAAAATTCGTAAAAAATTTTAGGTTCTCGATCAGGACAAAAACTTTTCTGTTTGTTAGTTTGGATACATTGATCACCAATTCGGCCTCTGTTCCAAGTTTTGCCGTGTTTGAAAAAAAAAACCTAAAAATTTTGCATTTCCCGCAAGTCTGCATATATACGAAAAAATCATTTTCTGTGAGAAGGCGACGTCCTAGGACCAATCTTAGCACGGCATTGGATTCAGTGGCACATTTTCTACAAGGGAGAGTAGGAAACCATGAAATAAGACCCAAAATTTGGGGATGAGGGTCAATGTTCTGAAACCGGAAAACCCCACAGGACCCTCCCTTTGGTAAAAAAATTCGTAAAAAATTTTAGGTTCTCGATCAGGACAAAAACTCTTCTGTTTGTTAATTTTGATACATTGATCACGAATTCGGCCTCTGTTCCAAGTTTTGCCGTATTTGAAAAAAAAAACGTAAAAATTTTGCATTTCCCGCAGGTCTGCATATATACGAAAAAATAATTTTCTGTGACAAGGCGACGTCCTAGGACCAATCTTAGGATACATTGATCACAAATTCGGCGTCTGTTCCAAATTTTGCCGTGTTTGAAAAAAAAACCTAAAAATTCTGCATTTCCTGTGAGAAGGCGACGTCCTAGGGCCAATCTTAGCACGGCATTGGATTCAGTGGCACATTTTCTATAACGGAGAGTAGAAAACCATGAAATAAGACCCAACATTTGGGGATGAGGGTCGATGTTCTGAAACCGGAAAAGTCCACCGGACTTGGTAAAAAAATTCGTAAAAAATTTTAGGTTCTCGATCAGGACAAAAACTCTTCTGTTTGTTAGTTTGGATACATTGAACACGAATTCGGCCTCTGTTCCAAGTTTTGCCGTGTTTGAAGAAAAAACCTAAAAATTTTGTATTTCCCGCAGGTCTGCATATATACGAAAAAATAATTTTCTGTGAGAAAGCGACGTCCTAGGACCAATCTTACCACGGCGTTGGATTCAGTGGCACATTTTCTATAACGGAGAGTAGGAAACCATGAAATAAGACCCAAAATTTGGGGATGAGGGTCGATGTTCTGAAACCGGAAAACTCCACAGGACCCTCCCTTTGGTAAAGAAATTCGTAAAAAATTTTAGGTTCTCGATCAGGACAAAAACTCTTCTGTTTGTTAGTTTGGATACATTGAACACGAATTCGGCCTCTGTTCCATGTTTTGCCGTGTTTGAAAAAAAAAACCTAAAAATTTTGCATTTCCCGCAGGTCTGCATATGTACGAAAAAATAATTTCCTGTGAGAAAGCAACGTCCTAGGACCAATCTTAGCACGGCATTGGATTCAGTGGCACATTTTCTATAACGGACAGTAGGAAACCATGAAATAAGACCCAAAATTTGGGGAAGAGGGTCGATGTTCTGAAACCGGAAAACTCCACAGGACCCTCCCTCTGGTAAAAAAATTCGTAAAAAATTTTAGGTTCTCGATCAGGACAAAAACTCTTCTGTTTGTTAGTTTGGATACATTGATCACCAATTCGGCCTCTGTTCCAAGTTTTGCCGTGTTTGAAAAAAAAACCTAAAAATTTTGCATTTCCCGCAGGTCTGCATATATACGAAAAAATCATTTTCTGTGAGAAGGCGACGTCCTAGGACCAATCTTAGCACGGCATTGGATTCAGTGGCACATTTTCTATAACGGAGAGTAAGAAAATATGAAATAAGACCCAAAATTTGGGGATGAGGGTCAATGTTCTGAAACCGGAAAACCCCACAGGACCCTCCCTTTGGTAAAAAAATTCGTAAAAAATTTTAGGTTCTCGATCAGGACAAAAACTCTTCTGTTTGTTAATTTTGATACATTGATCACGAATTCGGCCTCTGTTCCAAGTTTTGCCGTATTTGAAAAAAAAAACGTAAAAATTTTGCATTTCCCGCAGGTCTGCATATATACGAAAAAATAATTTTCTGTGACAAGGCGACGTCCTAGGACCAATCTTAGGATACATTGATCACAAATTCGGCGTCTGTTCCAAATTTTGCCGTGTTTGAAAAAAAAACCTAAAAATTCTGCATTTCCTGTGAGAAGGCGACGTCCTAGGGCCAATCTTAGCACGGCATTGGATTCAGTGGCACATTTTCTATAACGGAGAGTAGAAAACCATGAAATAAGACCCAACATTTGGGGATGAGGGTCGATGTTCTGAAACCGGAAAAGTCCACCGGACTTGGTAAAAAAATTCGTAAAAAATTTTAGGTTCTCGATCAGGACAAAAACTCTTCTGTTTGTTAGTTTGGATACATTGAACACGAATTCGGCCTCTGTTCCAAGTTTTGCCGTGTTTGAAAAAAAAACCTAAAAATTTTGTATTTCCCGCAGGTCTGCATATATACGAAAAAATAATTTTCTGTGAGAAAGCGACGTCCTAGGACCAATCTTACCACGGCGTTGGATTCAGTGGCACATTTTCTATAACGGAGAGTAGGAAACCATGAAATAAGACCCAAAATTTGGGGATGAGGGTCGATGTTCTGAAACCGGAAAACTCCACAGGACCCTCCCTTTGGTAAAAAAATTCGTAAAAAATTTTAGGTTCTCGATCAGGACAAAAACTCTTCTGTTTGTCAGTTTGGATACATTGAACACGAATTCGGCCTCTGTTCCATGTTTTGCCGTGTTTGAAAAAAAAAACCTAAAAATTTTGCATTTCCCGCAGGTCTGCATATGTACGAAAAAATAATTTCCTGTGCGAAAGCAACGTCTTAGGACCAATCTTAGCACGGCATTGGATTCAGTGGCACATTTTCTATAACGGACAGTAGGAAACCATGAAATAAGACCCAAAATTTGGGGAAGAGGGTCGATGTTCTGAAACCGGAAAACTCCACAGGACCCTCCCTCTGGTAAAAAAATTCGTAAAAAATTTTAGGTTCTCGATCATGACAAAAACTCTTCTGTTTGTTAATTTTGATACATTCATCACGAATTCGGCCTCTGTTCCAAGTTTTGCCGTGTTTGTAAAAAAGAAAACCTAAAAATTTTGCATTTCCCGCAGGTCTGCATATATACGAAAAAATAATCTTCTGTGAGAAGGCGACGTCCTAGGACCAATCTTAGCACGGCATTGGATTCAGTGGCACATTTTCTATAACGGAGAGTAGGAGACCATGAAATAAGACCCAAAATTTGGGGATGAGGAGGAGGAAAACTCCCTTTGGTAATAAAATTCGTAAAAAATTTTAGGTTCTCGATCAGGACAAAAACTCTTCTGTTTGTTAGTTTGGATACATTGATCACGAATTCGGCCTCTGTTCCAAGTTTTGCCGTGTTTGAAAAAAAAACCTAAAAATTTTGCATTTCCCGCAGGTCTGCATATATACGAAAAAATAATTTTCTGTGAGAGGGCGACGTCCTAGGACCAATCTTAGCACGGCATTGGATTCAGTGGCACATTTTCTATAACGGAAAGTAGGAAACCATGAAATAAGACCCAAAATTTGGGGATGAGGGTCGATGTTCTGAAACCGGAAAACTCCCTTTGGTAATAAAATTCGTAAAAAATTTTAGGTTCTCGATCAGGACAAAAACTCTTCTGTTTGTTAGTTTGGATACATTGATCACGAATTCGGCCTCTGTTCCAAGTTTTGCCGTGTTTGAAAAAAAACCTAAATATTTTGCATTTCCCGCAGCTCTGCATATATACGAAAAAATAATTTTCTGTGAGAAAGCGACGTTCTAGGACCAATCTTAGCACGGCATTGGATTCAGTGGCACATTTTCTATAACGGAGAGTAGGAAACCATGAAATAAGACCCAAAATTTGGGGATGAGGGTCGATGCTCTGAAACCGGAAAACCCCACAGCCCCCCACACCCCTTTGGTAAAAAAATTCGTAAAAAATTTTAGGTTCTCGATCAGAACAAAAACTCTTCTGTTTGTTAATTTTGATACATTGATCACGAATTCGGCCTCTGTTCCAAGTTTTGCCGTGTTTGAAAAAAAAACCTAAAAATTTTGCATTTCCCGCAGGTCTGCATATATACGAAAAAATAATTTTCTGTGAGAAGGCGACGTCCTAGGACCAATCTTAGCACGGCATTGGATTCAGTGGCACATTTTCTATAACGGAAAGTAGGAAACCATGAAATAAGACCCAAAATTTGGGGATGAGGGTCGATGTTCTGAAACCGGAAAACTCCCTTTGGTAATAAAATTCGTAAAAAATTTTAGGTTCTCGATCAGGACAAAAACTCTTCTGTTTGTTAGTTTGGATACATTGATCACGAATTCGGCCTCTGTTCCAAGTTTTGCCGTGTTTGAAAAAAAACCTAAATATTTTGCATTTCCCGCAGCTCTGCATATATACGAAAAAATAATTTTCTGTGAGAAAGCGACGTTCTAGGACCAATCTTAGCACGGCATTGGATTCAGTGGCACATTTTCTATAACGGAGAGTAGGAGACCATGAAATAAGACCCAAAATTTGGGGATGAGGAGGAGGAAAACTCCCTTTGGTAATAAAATTCGTAAAAAATTTTAGGTTCTCGATCAGGACAAAAACTCTTCTGTTTGTTAGTTTGGATACATTGATCACGAATTCGGCCTCTGTTCCAAGTTTTGCCGTGTTTGAAAAAAAAACCTAAAAATTTTGCATTTCCCGCAGGTCTGCATATATACGAAAAAATAATTTTCTGTGAGAAGGCGACGTCCTAGGACCAATCTTAGCACGGCATTGGATTCAGTGGCACATTTTCTATAACGGAAAGTAGGAAACCATGAAATAAGACCCAAAATTTGGGGATGAGGGTCGATGTTCTGAAACCGGAAAACTCCCTTTGGTAATAAAATTCGTAAAAAATTTTAGGTTCTCGATCAGGACAAAAACTCTTCTGTTTGTTAGTTTGGATACATTGATCACGAATTCGGCCTCTGTTCCAAGTTTTGCCGTGTTTGAAAAAAAACCTAAATATTTTGCATTTCCCGCAGCTCTGCATATATACGAAAAAATAATTTTCTGTGAGAAAGCGACGTTCTAGGACCAATCTTAGCACGGCATTGGATTCAGTGGCACATTTTCTATAACGGAAAGTAGGAAACCATGAAATAAGACCCAAAATTTGGGGATGAGGGTCGATGTTCTGAAACCGGAAAACTCCCTTTGGTAATAAAATTCGTAAAAAATTTTAGGTTCTCGATCAGGACAAAAACTCTTCTGTTTGTTAGTTTGGATACATTGATCACGAATTCGGCCTCTGTTCCAAGTTTTGCCGTGTTTGAAAAAAATCCTAAACATTTTGCATTTCCCGCAGGTCTGGATATATACGAAAAAATAATTTTCTGTGAGAAGGCGACGTCCTAGGACCAATCTTAGCACGGCATTGGATTCAGTGGCACATTTTCTATAACGGAGAGTAGGAAACCATGAAATAAGACCCAAAATTTGGGGATGAGGGTCGATGTTCTGAAACCGGAAAACTCCACAGGACCCTCCCTTTCGTAAAAAAATTCGTAAAAAATTTTAGGTTCTCGATCAGGACAAAAACTCTTCTGTTTGTTAGTTTGGATACATTGATCACGAATTCGGCCTCTGTTCCAAGTTTTGCCGTGTTTGAAAAAGAAAACCTAAAAATTTTGCAATTCCCGCAGGTCTGCATATATACGAAAAAATGATTTTCTGTGAGAAGGCGACGTCCTAGGACCAATCTTAGCACGGCATTGGATTCAGTGGCACATTTTTTATAACGGAGAGTCGGAAACCATGAAATAAGACCCAAAATTTGGGGATGAGGGTCGATGCTCTGAAACCGGAAAACTCCACAGGACCCTCCCTTTTGTAAAAAAATTCGTAAAAAATTTTAGCTTCTCGATCAGGACAAAAACTTTTCTGTTTGTTAGTTTGGATACATTGATCACGAATTCGGCCTCTGTTCCAAGTTTTGCCGTGTTTGAAAAAAAACCTAAATATTTTGCATTTCCCGCAGGTCTGCATATATACGAAAAAATAATTTTCTGTGAGAAAGCGACGTCCTAGGACCAATCTTAGCACGGCATTGGATTCAGTGGCGCATTTTCTATAACGGAGAGTAGGAAACCATGAAATAAGACCCAAAATTTGGGGATGAGGGTCGATGTTCTGAAACCGGAAAACCCCACAGGTAAAACCCCTTTGGTAAAAAAATTCGTAAAAAATTTTAGGTTCTCGATCATGACAAAAACTCTTCTGTTTGTTAATTTTGATACATTCATCACGAATTCGGCCTCTGTTCCAAGTTTTGCCGTGTTTGTAAAAAAGAAAACCTAAAAATTTTGCATTTCCCGCAGGTCTGCATATATACGAAAAAATAATCTTCTGTGAGAAGGCGACGTCCTAGGACCAATCTTAGCACGGCATTGGATTCAGTGGCACATTTTCTATAACGGAGAGTAGGAGACCATGAAATAAGACCCAAAATTTGGGGATGAGGAGGAGGAAAACTCCCTTTGGTAATAAAATTCGTAAAAAATTTTAGGTTCTCGATCAGGACAAAAACTCTTCTGTTTGTTAGTTTGGATACATTGATCACGAATTCGGCCTCTGTTCCAAGTTTTGCCGTGTTTGAAAAAAAAACCTAAAAATTTTGCATTTCCCGCAGGTCTGCATATATACGAAAAAATAATTTTCTGTGAGAAGGCGACGTCCTAGGACCAATCTTAGCACGGCATTGGATTCAGTGGCACATTTTCTATAACGGAAAGTAGGAAACCATGAAATAAGACCCAAAATTTGGGGATGAGGGTCGATGTTCTGAAACCGGAAAACTCCCTTTGGTAATAAAATTCGTAAAGAATTTTAGGTTCTCGATCAGGACAAAAACTCTTCTGTTTGTTAGTTTGGATACATTGATCACGAATTCGGCCTCTGTTCCAAGTTTTGCCGTGTTTGAAAAAAAACCTAAATATTTTGCATTTCCCGCAGCTCTGCATATATACGAAAAAATAATTTTCTGTGAGAAAGCGACGTTCTAGGACCAATCTTAGCACGGCATTGGATTCAGTGGCACATTTTCTATAACGGAGAGTAGGAAACCATGAAATAAGACCCAAAATTTGGGGATGAGGGTCGATGTTCTGAAACCGGAAAACCCCACAGCCCCCCACACCCCTTTGGTAAAAAAATTCGTAAAAAATTTTAGGTTCTCGATCAGAACAAAAACTCTTCTGTTTGTTAATTTTGATACATTGATCACGAATTCGGCCTCTGTTCCAAGTTTTGCCGTGTTTGCAAAAAAAAACCTAAAAATTTTGCATTTCCCGCAGGTCTGCATATATACGAAAAAATAATTTTCTGTGAGAAGGCGACGTCCTAGGACCAATCTTAGCACGGCATTGGATTCAGTGGCACATTTTCTATAACGGAGAGTAGGAAACCATGAAATAAGACCCAAAATTTGGGGATGAGGGTCGATGTTCTGAAACCGGAAAACTCCACAGGACCCTCCCTTTCGTAAAAAAATTCGTAAAAAATTTTAGGTTCTCGATCAGGACAAAAACTCTTCTGTTTGTTAGTTTGGATACATTGATCACGAATTCGGCCTCTGTTCCAAGTTTTGCCGTGTTTGAAAAAGAAAACCTAAAAATTTTGCAATTCCCGCAGGTCTGCATATATACGAAAAAATGATTTTCTGTGAGAAGGCGACGTCCTAGGACCAATCTTAGCACGGCATTGGATTCAGTGGCACATTTTTTATAACGGAGAGTCGGAAACCATGAAATAAGACCCAAAATTTGGGGATGAGGGTCGATGCTCTGAAACCGGAAAACTCCACAGGACCCTCCCTTTTGTAAAAAAATTCGTAAAAAATTTTAGCTTCTCGATCAGGACAAAAACTTTTCTGTTTGTTAGTTTGGATACATTGATCACGAATTCGGCCTCTGTTCCAAGTTTTGCCGTGTTTGAAAAAAAACCTAAATATTTTGCATTTCCCGCAGGTCTGCATATATACGAAAAAATAATTTTCTGTGAGAAAGCGACGTCCTAGGACCAATCTTAGCACGGCATTGGATTCAGTGGCGCATTTTCTATAACGGAGAGTAGGAAACCATGAAATAAGACCCAAAATTTGGGGATGAGGGTCGATGCTCTGAAACCGGAAAACTCCACAGGACCCTCCCTTTTGTAAAAAAATTCGTAAAAAATTTTAGGTTCTCGATCAGGACAAAAACTCTTCTGTTTGTTAGTTTGGATACATTGATCACCAATTCGTCCTCTGTTCCAAGTTTTGCCGTGTTTGAAAAAAAAACCTAAAAATTTTGCATTTCCCGCAGGTCTGCATATATACGAAAAAATCATTTTCTGTGAGAAGGCGACGTCCTAGGACCAATCTTAGCACGGCATTGGATTCAGTGGCACATTTTCTATAACGGAGAGTAAGAAAATATGAAATAAGACCCAAAATTTGGGGATGAGGGTCAATGTTCTGAAACCGGAAAACCCCACAGGACCCTCCCTTTGGTAAAAAAATTCGTAAAAAATTTTAGGTTCTCGATCAGAACAAAAACTCTTCTGTTTGTTAATTTTGATACATTGATCACGAATTCGGCCTCTGGTCCAAGTTTTGCCGTATTTGAAAAAAAAAACGTAAAAATTTTGCATTTCCCGCAGGTCTGCATATATACGAAAAAATAATTTTCTGTGAGAAGGCGACGTCCTAGGACCAATCTTAGCACGGCATTGGATTCAGTGGCACATTTTCTACAAGGGAGAGTAGGAAACCATGAAATAAGACCCAAAATTTGGGGATCAGGGTCGATGTTCTGAAACCGAAAAACTCTACAGGACCCTCCCTCTGGTAAAAAAATTCGTAAAAAATTTTAGGTTCTCGATCAGGACAAAAACTCTTCTGTTTGTCAGTTTGGATACTTTGATCACGAATTCGGCCTCTGTTCCAAGTTTTGCCGTGTTTGAAAGAAAAACCTAAAAATTTTGCATTTCCCGCAGGTCTGCATATATACGAAAATATCATTTTCTGTGAGAAAGCGACGTCCTAGGACCAATCTTAGCACGGCGTTGGATTTAGTGGCACATTTTCTATAACGGAGAGTAGGAAACCATGAAATAAGACCCAAAATTTAGGGATGAGGGTCGATGTTCTGAAACCGGAAAACTCCACAGGACCCTCCCTCTGGTAAAAAAATTCGTAAAAAATTTTAGGTTCTCGATCAGGACAAGAACTCTTCTGTTTGTTAGTTTGGATACTTTGATCACGAATTCGGCCTCTGTTCCAAGTTTTGCCGTGTTTGAAAAAAAAACCTAGAAATTTTGCATTTCCCGCAGGTCTGCATATATACGAAAAAATAATTTTCTGTGAGAAGGCGACGTCCTAGGACCAATCTTAGCACGGCATTGGATTCAGTGGCACATTTTCTACAAGGGAGAGTAGGAAACCATGAAATAAGACCCAAAATTTGGGGATCAGGGTCGATGTTCTGAAACCGGAAAACTCCACTCCACTCCCTTTGGTAAAAAAATTCGTAAAAAAGTTTAGGTTCTCGATCAGGACAAAAACTCTTCTGTTTGTTAGTTTGGATACATTGATCACGAATTCGGCCTCTGTACCAAGTTTTGCCGTGTTTGAAAAAAAAACCTAAGAATTTTGCATTTCCCGCAGGTCTGCATATATACGAAAAAATAATTTTCTGTGAGAAAGCGACGTCCTAGGACCAATCTTAGCACGGCATTGGATTCAGTGGCACATTTTCTATAACGGAGAGTAGGAAACCATTAAATAAGACCAAAAATTTGGGGATGAGTGTCGATGTTCTGAAACCGGAAAACCCCACAGGTAAAACCCCTTTGGTAAAAAAATTCGTAAAAAATTTTAGGTTCTCGATCAGGACAAAAACTCTTCTGTTTGTTAATTTTGATACATTGATCACGAATTCGGCCTCTGTTCCAAGTTTTGCCGTGTTTGCAAAAAAAAACCTAAAAATTTTGCATTTCCCGCAGGTCTGCATATATACGAAAAAATAATTTTCTGTGAGAAGGCGACGTCTTAGTACCAATCTTAGCACGGCATTGGATTCAGTGGCACATTTTCTATAACGGAGAGTAGGAAACCATGAAATAAGACCCAACATTTGGGGATGAGGGTCGATGTTCTGAAACCGGAAAGCTCCACAGGACCCTCCCTTTGGTAAAAAAATTCGTAAAAAATTTTAGCTTCTCGATCAGGCCAAAAACTCTTCTGTTTGTTAGTTTGGATACATTGATCACGAATTCGGCCTCTGTTCCAAGTTTTGCCGTGTTTGAAAAAAAACCTAAAAATTTTGCATTTCCCGCAGGTCTGCATATATACGAAAAAATAATTTTCTGTGAGAAGGCGACGTCCTAGGACCAATCTTAGCACGGCATTGGATTCAGTGGCACATTTTCTATAACGGAGAGTAGGAAACCATGAAATAAGACCCAAAATTTGGGGATGAGGGTCGATGTTCTGAAACCGGAAAACTCCCTTTGGTAATAAAATTCGTAAAAAATTTTAGGTTCTCGATCAGGACAAAAACTCTTCTGTTTGTTAGTTTGGATACATTGATCACGAATTCGGCCTCTGTTCCAAGTTTTGCCGTGTTTGAAAAAAACCTAAATATTTTGCATTTCCCGCAGCTCTGCATATATACGAAAAAATAATTTTCTGTGAGAAGGCGACGTCCTAGGACCAATCTTAGCACGGTATTGGATTCAGTGGCACATTTTCTATAACGGAGAGTAGGAAACCATGAAATAAGACCCAAAATTTGGGGATGAGGGTCGATGTTCTGAAACCGGAAAACTCCACAGGACCCTCCCTCCCATTGGTAAAAAAATTCGTAAAAAATTTTAGCTTCTCGATCAGGCCAAAAACTCTTCTGTTTGTTAGTTTGGATACATTGATCACGAATTCGGCCTCTGTTCCAAGTTTTGCCGTGTTTGAAAAAAAAACCTAAAAATTTTGCATTTCCCGCAGGTCTGCATATATACGAAAAAATCATTTTCTGTGAGAAGGCGACGTCCTAGGACCAATCTTAGCACGGCATTGGATTCAGTGGCACATTTTCTATAACGGAGAGTAGGAAACCATGAAATAAGACCAAAAATTTGAGGATGAGGGTCGATGTTCTGAAACCGGAAAACTCCCTTTGGTAATAAAATTCGTAAAAAAATTTAGGTTCTCGATCAGGACAAAAACTCTTCTGTTTGTTAGTTTGGATACATTGATCACGAGTTCGGCCTCTGTTCCAAGTTTTGCCGTGTTTGAAAAAAAACCTAAATATTTTGCATTTCCCGCAGGTCTGCATATATACGAAAAAATAATTTTCTGTGAGAAAGCGACGTCCTAGGACCAATCTTAGCACGGCATTGGATTCAGTGGCACATTTTCTATAACCGAGAGTAGGAAACCATGAAATAAGACCCAAAATTTGGGGATGAGGGTCGATATTCTGAAACCAGAAAACCCCACAGGCAAAACCCCTTTGGTAAAAAAATTCGTAAAAAATTTTAGGTTCTCGATCAGGACAAAAACTCTTCTGTTTGTTAATTTTGATACATTGATCACGAATTCGGCCTCTGTTCCAAGTTTTGCCGTGTTTGCAAAAAAAACCTAAAAATTTTGCATTTCCCGCAGGTCTGCATATATACGAAAAAATAATTTTCTGTGAGAAGGCGACGTCTTAGGACCAATCTTAGCACGGCATTGGATTCAGTGGCACATTTTCTATAACGGAGAGTAGGAAACCATGAAATAAGACCCAAAATTTGGGGATGAGGGTCGATGTTCTGAAACCGGAAAACTCCACAGGACCCTCCCTTTGGTAAAAAAATTCGTAAAAAATTTTAGCTTCTCGATCAGGCCAAAAACTCTTCTGTTTGTTAGTTTGGATACATTGATCACGAATTCGGCCTCTGTTCCAAGTTTTGCCGTGTTTGAAAAAAAAACCTAAAAATTTTGCATTTCCCGCAGGTCTGCATATATACGAAAAAATAATTTTCTGTGAGAAGGCGACGTCCTAGGACCAATCTTAGCACGGCATTGGATTCAAAGGCACATTTTCTATAACGGAAAGTAGGAAACCATGAAATAAGACCCAAAATTTGGGGATGAGGGTCGATGTTCTGAAACCGGAAAACTCCCTTTGGTAATAAAATTCGTAAAAAATTTTAGGTTCTCGATCAGGACAAAAACTCTTCTGTTTGTTAGTTTGGATACATTGATCACGAATTCGGCCTCTGTTCCAAGTTTTGCCGTGTTTGAAAAAAAACCTAAATATTTTGCATTTCCCGCAGCTCTGCATATATACGAAAAAATAATTTTCTGTGAGAAAGCGACGTTCTAGGACCAATCTTAGCACGGCATTGGATTCAGTGGCACATTTTCTATAACGGAGAGTAGGAAACCATGAAATAAGACCCAAAATTTGGGGATGAGGGTCGATGTTCTGAAACCGGAAAACCCCACAGCCCCCCACACCCCTTTGGTAAAAAAATTCGTAAAAAATTTTAGGTTCTCGATCAGAACAAAAACTCTTCTGTTTGTTAATTTTGATACATTGATCACGAATTCGGCCTCTGTTCCAAGTTTTGCCGTGTTTGCAAAAAAAAACCTAAAAATTTTGCATTTCCCGCAGGTCTGCATATATACGAAAAAATAATTTTCTGTGAGAAGGCGACGTCCTAGGACCAATCTTAGCACGGCATTGGATTCAGTGGCACATTTTCTATAACGGAGAGTAGGAAACCATGAAATAAGACCCAAAATTTGGGGATGAGGGTCGATGTTCTGAAACCGGAAAACTCCACAGGACCCTCCCTCCCTTTGGTAAAAAAATTCGTAAAAAATTTTAGCTTCTCGATCAGGCCAAAAACTGTTCTGTTTGTTAGTTTGGATACATTGATCACGAATTCGGCCTCTGTTCCAAGTTTTGCCGTGTTTAAAAAAAAACCTAAAAATTTTGCATTTCCCGCAGGTCTGCATATATACGATAAAATCATTTTCTGTGAGAAGGCGACGTCCTAGGACCAATCTTAGCACGGCATTGGATTCAGTGGCACATTTTCTATAACGGAGAGTAGGAAACCATGAAATAAGACCAAAAATTTGGGGATGAGGGTCGATGTTCTGAAACCGGAAAACTCCCTTTGGTAATAAAATTCGTAAAAAATTTTAGGTTCTCGATCAGGACAAAAACTCTTCTGTTTGTTAGTTTGGATACATTGATCACGAATTCGGCCTCTGTTCCAAGTTTTGCCGTGTTTGAAAAAAAACCCAAATATTTTGCATTTCCCGCAGGTCTGCATATATACGAAAAAATAATTTTCTGTGAGAAAGCGACGTCCTAGGACCAATCTTAGCACGGCATTGGATTCAGTGGCACATTTTCTATAACGGAGAGTAGGAAACCATGAAATAAGACCCAAAATTTGGGGATGAGGGTCGATGTTCTGAAACCGGAAAACCCCACAGGTAAAACCCCTTTGGTAAAAAAATTCGTAAAAAATTTTAGGTTCTCGATCAGGACAAAAACTCTTCTGTTTGTTAATTTTGATACATTGATCACGAATTCGGCCTCTGTTCCAAGTTTTGCCGTGTTTGCAAAAAAAAACCTAAAAATTTTGCATTTCCCGCAGGTCTGCATATATACGAAAAAATAATTTTCTGTGAGAAGGCGACGTCTTAGGACCAATCTTAGCACGGCATTGGATTCAGTGGCACATTTTCTATAACGGAGAGTAGGAAACCATGAAATAAGACCCAAAATTTGGGGATGAGGGTCGATGTTCTGAAACCGGAAAACTCCACAGGACCCTCCCTCCCTTTGGTAAAAAAATTCGTAAAAAATTTTAGGTTCTCGATCAGGACAAGAACTCTTCTGTTTGTTAGTTTGGATACTTTGATCACGAATTCGGCCTCTGTTCCAAGTTTTGCCGTGTTTGAAAAAAAAACCTAGAAATTTTGCATTTCCCGCAGGTCTGCATATATACGAAAAAATAATTTTCTGTGAGAAGGCGACGTCCTAGGACCAATCTTAGCACGGCATTGGATTCAGTGGCACATTTTCTACAAGGGAGAGTAGGAAACCATGAAATAAGACCCAAAATTTGGGGATCAGGGTCGATGTTCTGAAACCGGAAAACCCCACAGGACCGTCCCTTTGGTAAAAAAATTCGTAAAAAATTTTAGGTTCTCGATCAGGACAAAAACTCTTCTGTTTGTTAATTTTGATACATTGATCACGAATTCGGCCTCTGTTCCAAGTTTTGCCGTATTTGAAAAACAAACGTAAAAATTTTGCATTTCCCGCAGGTCTGCATATATACGAAAAAATAATTTTCTGTGACAAGGCGACGTCCTAGGACCAATCTTAGGATACATTGATCACAAATTCGGCGTCTGTTCCAAATTTTGCCGTGTTTGAAAAAAAAACCTAAAAATTCTGCATTTCCTGTGAGAAGGCGATGTCCTAGGGCCAATCTTAGCACGGCATTGGATTCAGTGGCACATTTTCTATAACGGAGAGTAGGAAACCATGAAATAAGACCCAACATTTGGGGATGAGGGTCGATGTTCTGAAACCGGAAAAGTCCACAGGACTTGGTAAAAAAATTCGTAAAAAATTTTAGCTTCTCGATCAGGCCAAAAACTGTTCTGTTTGTTAGTTTGGATACATTGATCACGAATTCGGCCTCTGTTCCAAGTTTTGCCGTGTTTGAAAAAAAAACCTAAAAATTTTGCATTTCCCGCAGGTCTGCATATATACGAAAAAATCATTTTCTGTGAGAAGGCGACGTCCTAGGACCAATCTTAGCACGGCATTGGATTCAGTGGCACATTTTCTATAACGGAGAGTAGGAAACCATGAAATAAGACCAAAAATTTGGGGATGAGGGTCGATGTTCTGAAACCGGAAAACTCCCTTTGGTAATAAAATTCGTAAAAAATTTTAGGTTCTCGATCAGGACAAAAACTCTTCTGTTTGTTAGTTTGGATACATTGATCACGAATTCGGCCTCTGTTCCAAGTTTTGCCGTGTTTGAAAAAAAACCCAAATATTTTGCATTTCCCGCAGGTCTGCATATATACGAAAAAATAATTTTCTGTGAGAAAGCGACGTCCTAGGACCAATCTTAGCACGGCATTGGATTCAGTGGCACATTTTCTATAACGGAGAGTAGGAAACCATGAAATAAGACCCAAAATTTGGGGATGAGGGTCGATGTTCTGAAACCGGAAAACCCCACAGGTAAAACCCCTTTGGTAAAAAAATTCGTAAAAAATTTTAGGTTCTCGATCAGGACAAAAACTCTTCTGTTTGTTAATTTTGATACATTGATCACGAATTCGGCCTCTGTTCCAAGTTTTGCCGTGTTTGCAAAAAAAAACCTAAAAATTTTGCATTTCCCGCAGGTCTGCATATATACGAAAAAATAATTTTCTGTGAGAAGGCGACGTCTTAGGACCAATCTTAGCACGGCATTGGATTCAGTGGCACATTTTCTATAACGGAGAGTAGGAAACCATGAAATAAGACCCAAAATTTGGGGATGAGGGTCGATGTTCTGAAACCGGAAAACTCCACAGGACCCTCCCTCCCTTTGGTAAAAAAATTCGTAAAAAATTTTAGGTTCTCGATCAGGACAAGAACTCTTCTGTTTGTTAGTTTGGATACTTTGATCACGAATTCGGCCTCTGTTCCAAGTTTTGCCGTGTTTGAAAAAAAAACCTAGAAATTTTGCATTTCCCGCAGGTCTGCATATATACGAAAAAATAATTTTCTGTGAGAAGGCGACGTCCTAGGACCAATCTTAGCACGGCATTGGATTCAGTGGCACATTTTCTACAAGGGAGAGTAGGAAACCATGAAATAAGACCCAAAATTTGGGGATGAGGGTCGATGTTCTGAAACCGGAAAACCCCACAGGACCGTCCCTTTGGTAAAAAAATTCGTAAAAAATTTTAGGTTCTCGATCAGGACAAAAACTCTTCTGTTTGTTAATTTTGATACATTGATCACGAATTCGGCCTCTGTTCCAAGTTTTGCCGTATTTGAAAAAAAAAAACGTAAAAATTTTGCATTTCCCGCAGGTCTGCATATATACGAAAAAATAATTTTCTGTGACAAGGCGACGTCCTAGGACCAATCTTAGGATACATTGATCACAAATTCGGCGTCTGTTCCAAATTTTGCCGTGTTTGAAAAAAAAACCTAAAAATTCTGCATTTCCTGTGAGAAGGCGATGTCCTAGGGCCAATCTTAGCACGGCATTGGATTCAGTGGCACATTTTCTATAACGGAGAGTAGGAAACCATGAAATAAGACCCAACATTTGGGGATGAGGGTCGATGTTCTGAAACCGGAAAAGTCCACAGGACTTGGTAAAAAAATTCGTAAAAAATTTTAGGTTCTCGATCATGACAAAAACTCTTCTGTTTGTTAGTTTGGATAAATTGATCACGAGTTCGGCCTCTGTTCCAAGTTTTGCCGTGTTTGAAAAAAAAACCTAAAAATTTTGCATTTCCCGCAGGTCTGCATATATACGAAAAAATAATTTTCTGTGAGAAGGCGACGTCCTAGGACCAATCTTAGCACGGCATTGGATTCAGTGGCACATTTTCTACAAGGGAGAGTAGGAAACCATGAAATAAGACCCAAAATTTGGGGATGAGGGTCGATGTTCTGAAACCGGAAAACTCTACAGGACCCTCCCTCTGGTAAAAAAATTCGTAAAATATTTTAGGTTCTCGATCAGGACAAAAACTCTTCTGTTTGTCAGTTTGGATACTTTGATCACGAATTCGGCCTCTGTTCCAAGTTTTGCCGTGTTTGAAAAAAAAACCTAGAAATTTTGCATTTCCCGCAGGTCTGCATATATACGAAAAAATAATATTCTGTGAGAAGGCGACGTCCTAGGACCAATCTTAGCACGGCATTGGATTCAGTGACACATTTTCTATAACGGAGAGTAGGAAACCTTGAAATAAGACCCAAAATTTGGGGATGAGGGTCGATGTTCTGAAACCGGAAAACTCCACAGGACTTGGTAAAAAAATTCGTAAAAAATTTTAGGTTCTCGATCAGGACAAAAACTCTTCTGTATGTTAGGTTGGATACGTTGATCACGAATTCGGCCTCTGTTCCAAGTTTTGCCGTGTTTGAAAAGAAAACCTAAAAATTTTGCATTTCCCGCAGGTCTGCATATATACGAAAAAATCATTTTCTGTGAGAAGGCGACGTCCTAGGACCAATCTTAGCACGGCATTGGATTCAGTGGCACATTTTCTACAAGGGAGAGTAGGAAACCATGAAATAAGACCCAAAATTTGGGGATGAGGGTCGATGTTCTGAAACCGGAAAACTCTACAGGACCCTCCCTCTGGTAAAAAAATTCGTAAAATATTTTAGGTTCTCGATCAGGACAAAAACTCTTCTGTTTGTCAGTTTGGATACTTTGATCACGAATTCGGCCTCTGTTCCAAGTTTTGCCGTGTTTGAAAAAAAAACCTAGAAATTTTGCATTTCCCGCAGGTCTGCATATATACGAAAAAATAATTTTCTGTGAGAAAGCGACGTCCTAGGACCAATCTTAGCACGGGATTGGATTCAGTGGCACATTTTCTATAACGGAGAGTAGGAAACCATGAAATAAGACCCAAAATTTAGGGATGAGGGTCGATGTTCTGAAACCGGAAAACTCCACAGGACCCTCCCTTTGGTAAAAAAATTCGTAAAAAATTTTAGGTTCTCGATCAGGACAAAAACTCTTCTGATTGTTATTTTGGATACATTGATCACGAATTCGGCCTCTGTTCCAAGTTTTGCCGTGTTTGAAAGAAAAACCTAAAAATTTTGCATTTCCCGCAGGTCTGCATATATACGAAAATATCATTTTCTGTGAGAAAGCGACGTCCTAGGACCAATCTTAGCACGGCGTTGGATTTAGTGGCACATTTTCTATAACGGAGAGTAGGAAACCATGAATTAAGACCCAAAATTTAGGGATGAGGGTCGATGTTCTGAAACCGGAAAACTCCACAGGACCCTCCCTTTGGTAAAAAAATTCGTAAAAAATTTTAGGTTCTCGATCAGGACAAAAACTCTTCTGATTGTTATTTTGGATACATTGATCACGAATTCGGCCTCTGTTCCAAGTTTTGCCGTGTTTGAAAGAAAAACCTAAAAATTTTGCATTTCCCGCAGGTCTGCATATATACGAAAATACCATTTTCTGTGAGAAAGCGACGTCGTAGGACCAATCTTAGCACGGCGTTGGATTTAGTGGCACATTTTCTATAACGGAGAGTAGGAAACCATGAAATAAGACCCAAAATTTAGGGATGAGGGTCGATGTTCTGAAACCGGAAAACTCCACAGGACTCTCCCTCTGGTAAAAAAATTCGTAAAAAATTTTAGGTTCTCGATCAGGACAAAAACTCTTCTGTATGTTAGTTTGGATACTTTGATCACGAATTCGGCCTCTGTTCCAAGTTTTGCCGTGTTTGAAAAAAAAACCTAGAAATTTTGCATTTCCCGCAGGTCTGCATATATACGAAAAAATAATTTTCTGTGAGAAAGCGACGTCCTAGGACCAATCTTAGCACGGGATTGGATTCAGTGGCACATTTTCTATAACGGAGAGTAGGAAACCATGAAATAAGACCAAAAATTTTAGGATGAGGGTCGATGTTCTGAAACCGGAAAACTCCACAGGACCCTCCCTTTGGTAAGAAAATTCGTAAAAAATTTTAGGTTCTCGATCAGGACAAAAACTCTTCTGTTTGTTAGTTTGGATACATTGACCACGAATTCGGCCTCTGTTCCAAGTTTTGCCGTGTTTGAAAGAAAAACCTAAAAATTTTGCATTTCCCGCAGGTCTGCATATATACGAAAATATCATTTTCTGTGAGAAAGCGACGTCCTAGGTCCAATCTTAGCACGGCGTTGGATTTAGTGGCACATTTTCTATAACGGAGAGTAGGAAACCATGAAATAAGACCCAAAATTTAGGGATGAGGGTCGATGTTCTGAAACCGGAAAACTCCACAGGACCCTCCCTCTGGTAAAAAAATTCGTAAAAAATTTTAGGTTCTCGATCAGGACAAAAACTCTTCTGTTTGTTAGTTTGGATACTTTGATCACGAATTCGGCCTCTGTTCCAAGTTTTGTTGTGTTTGAAAAAAAAACCTAGAAATTTTGCATTTCCCGCAGGTCTGCATATATACGAAAAAATAATTTTCTGTGAGAAAGCGACGTTCTAGGACCAATCTTAGCACGGGATTGGATTCAGTGGCACGTTTTCTATAACGGAGAGTAGGAAACCATGAAATAAGACCAAAAATTTTAGGATGAGGGTCGATGTTCTGAAACCGGAAAACTCCACAGGACCCTCCCTTTGGTAAGAAAATTCGTCAAAAATTTTAGGTTCTCGATCAGGACAAAAACTCTTCTGTTTGTTAGTTTGGATACATTGATCACGAATTCGGCCTCTGTTCCAAGTTTTGCCGTGTTTGAAAGAAAAACCTAAAAATTTTGCATTTCCCGCAGGTCTGCATATATACGAAAATCTCATTTTCTGTGAGAAAGCGACGTCCTAGGACCAATCTTAGCACGGCGTTGGATTTAGTGGCACATTTTCTATAACGGAGCGTAGGAAACCATGAAATAAGACCCAAAATTTGGGGATGAGGATCGATGCTCTGAAACCGGAAAACTCCACAGGACCCCTTTTGTAAAAAAATTCGTAAAAAATTTTAGGTTCTCGATCAGGACAAAAACTCTTCTGTTTGCTAGTTTGGATACATTGATCACAAATTCGGCCTCTGTTCCAAGTTTTGCCGTGTTTGAAAAAGAAAACCTAAAAATTTTGCATTTCCCGCAGGTCTGCATATATACGAAAAAATAATATTCTGTGAGAAGGCGACGTCCTAGGACCAATCTTAGCACGGCATTGGATTCAGTGACACATTTTCTATAACGGAGAGTAGGAAACCTTGAAATAAGACCCAAAATTTGGGGATGAGGGTCGATGTTCTGAAACCGGAAAACTCCACAGGACTTGGTAAAAAAATTCGTAAAAAATTTTAGGTTCTCGATCAGGACAAAAACTCTTCTGTATGTTAGGTTGGATACGTTGATCACGAATTCGGCCTCTGTTCCAAGTTTTGCCGTGTTTGAAAAGAAAACCTAAAAATTTTGCATTTTCCGCAGGTCTGCATATATACGAAAAAATCATTTTCTGTGAGAAGGCGACGTCCTAGGACCAATCTTAGCACGGCATTGGATTCAGTGGCACATTTTTTATAACGGAGAGTAGGAAACCATGAAATAAGACCCAAAATTTGGGGATGAGGGTCGATGTTCTGAAACCGGAAAACTCCACAGGACCCTCCGTTTGGTAAAAAAATTCGTAAAAAATTTTAGCTTCTCGATCAGGACAAAAACTCTTCTGTTTGTTAGTTTGGATACATTGATCACGAATTCGGCCTCTGTTCCAAGTTTTGCCGTGTTTGAAAAAGAAAACCTAAAAATTTTGCATTTCCCGCAGGTCTGCATATATACGAAAAAATAATTCTCTGTGAGAAAGCGACGTCCTAGGACCAATCTTAGCACGGCATTGGATTCAGTGGCACATTTTCTATAACGGAGAGCAGGAAACCAGGAAATAAGACCCAAAATTTGGGGATGAGGGTCGATGTTCTGAAACCGGAAAACTCCACAGGACCCTCCCTTTGGTAAAAAAATTCGTAAAAAATTTTAGGTTCTCGATCAGGACAAAAACTCTTCTGATTGTTATTTTGGATACATTGATCACGAATTCGGCCTCTGTTCCAAGTTTTGCCGTGTTTGAAAGAAAAACCTAAAAATTTTGCATTTCCCGCAGGTCTGCATATATACGAAAATATCATTTTCTGTGAGAAAGCGACGTCCTAGGACCAATCTTAGCACGGCGTTGGATTTAGTGGCACATTTTCTATAACGGAGAGTAGGAAACCATGAATTAAGACCCAAAATTTAGGGATGAGGGTCGATGTTCTGAAACCGGAAAACTCCACAGGACCCTCCCTTTGGTAAAAAAATTCGTAAAAAATTTTAGGTTCTCGATCAGGACAAAAACTCTTCTGATTGTTATTTTGGATACATTGATCACGAATTCGGCCTCTGTTCCAAGTTTTGCCGTGTTTGAAAGAAAAACCTAAAAATTTTGCATTTCCCGCAGGTCTGCATATATACGAAAATACCATTTTCTGTGAGAAAGCGACGTCCTAGGACCAATCTTAGCACGGCGTTGGATTTAGTGGCACATTTTCTATAACGGAGAGTAGGAAACCATGAAATAAGACCCAAAATTTAGGGATGAGGGTCGATGTTCTGAAACCGGAAAACTCCACAGGACTCTCCCTCTGGTAAAAAAATTCGTAAAAAATTTTAGGTTCTCGATCAGGACAAAAACTCTTCTGTATGTTAGTTTGGATACTTTGATCACGAATTCGGCCTCTGTTCCAAGTTTTGCCGTGTTTGAAAAAAAAACCTAGAAATTTTGCATTTCCCGCAGGTCTGCATATATACGAAAAAATAATTTTCTGTGAGAAAGCGACGTCCTAGGACCAATCTTAGCACGGGATTGGATTCAGTGGCACATTTTCTATAACGGAGAGTAGGAAACCATGAAATAAGACCAAAAATTTTAGGATGAGGGTCGATGTTCTGAAACCGGAAAACTCCACAGGACCCTCCCTTTGGTAAGAAAATTCGTAAAAAATTTTAGGTTCTCGATCAGGACAAAAACTCTTCTGTTTGTTAGTTTGGATACATTGACCACGAATTCGGCCTCTGTTCCAAGTTTTGCCGTGTTTGAAAGAAAAACCTAAAAATTTTGCATTTCCCGCAGGTCTGCATATATACGAAAAAATAATTTTCTGTGAGAAAGCGACGTTCTAGGACCAATCTTAGCACGGGATTGGATTCAGTGGCACGTTTTCTATAACGGAGAGTAGGAAACCATGAAATAAGACCAAAAATTTTAGGATGAGGGTCGATGTTCTGAAACCGGAAAACTCCACAGGACCCTCCCTTTGGTAAGAAAATTCGTCAAAAATTTTAGGTTCTCGATCAGGACAAAAACTCTTCTGTTTGTTAGTTTGGATACATTGATCACGAATTCGGCCTCTGTTCCAAGTTTTGCCGTGTTTGAAAGAAAAACCTAAAAATTTTGCATTTCCCGCAGGTCTGCATATATACGAAAATCTCATTTTCTGTGAGAAAGCGACGTCCTAGGACCAATCTTAGCACGGCGTTGGATTTAGTGGCACATTTTCTATAACGGAGCGTAGGAAACCATGAAATAAGACCCAAAATTTGGGGATGAGGATCGATGCTCTGAAACCGGAAAACTCCACAGGACCCCTTTTGTAAAAAAATTCGTAAAAAATTTTAGGTTCTCGATCAGGACAAAAACTCTTCTGTTTGCTAGTTTGGATACATTGATCACAAATTCGGCCTCTGTTCCAAGTTTTGCCGTGTTTGAAAAAGAAAACCTAAAAATTTTGCATTTCCCGCAGGTCTGCATATATACGAAAAAATAATATTCTGTGAGAAGGCGACGTCCTAGGACCAATCTTAGCACGGCATTGGATTCAGTGACACATTTTCTATAACGGAGAGTAGGAAACCTTGAAATAAGACCCAAAATTTGGGGATGAGGGTCGATGTTCTGAAACCGGAAAACTCCACAGGACTTGGTAAAAAAATTCGTAAAAAATTTTAGGTTCTCGATCAGGACAAAAACTCTTCTGTATGTTAGGTTGGATACGTTGATCACGAATTCGGCCTCTGTTCCAAGTTTTGCCGTGTTTGAAAAGAAAACCTAAAAATTTTGCATTTTCCGCAGGTCTGCATATATACGAAAAAATCATTTTCTGTGAGAAGGCGACGTCCTAGGACCAATCTTAGCACGGCATTGGATTCAGTGGCACACTTTCTATAACGGAGAGTAGGAAACCATGAAATAAGACCCTTTGGTAAAAAAATTCGTAAAAAATTTTAGGTTCTCGATCAGGACAAAAACTCTTCGGTTTGTTAATTTTTATACATTGATCACGAATTCGGCTTCTGTTCCAAGTTTTGCCGTGTTTGAAAAAAAAAAACCTAAAAATTTTGCATTTCCCGCAGGTCTGCATATATACGAAAAAACTATTTTCTGTGAGAAGGCGACGTCCTAGGACCAATCTTAGCACGGCATTGGATTCAGTGGCACATTTTTTATAACGGAGAGTAGGAAACCATGAAATAAGACCCAAAATTTGGGGATGAGGGTCGATGTTCTGAAACCGGAAAACTCCACAGGACCCTCCGTTTGGTAAAAAAATTCGTAAAAAATTTTAGCTTCTCGATCAGGACAAAAACTCTTCTGTTTGTTAGTTTGGATACATTGATCACGAATTCGGCCTCTGTTCCAAGTTTTGCCGTGTTTGAAAAAGAAAACCTAAAAATTTTGCATTTCCCGCAGGTCTGCATATATACGAAAAAATAATTCTCTGTGAGAAAGCGACGTCCTAGGACCAATCTTAGCACGGCATTGGATTCAGTGGCACATTTTCTATAACGGAGAGCAGGAAACCAGGAAATAAGACCCAAAATTTGGGGATGAGGGTCGATGTTCTGAAACCGGAAAACTCCACAGGACCCTCCCTTTGGTAGAAAAATTCGTAAAAAATTTTAGCTTCTCGATCAGGACAAAAACTCTTCTGTTTGTTAGTTTGGATACATTGATCACGAATTCGGCCTCTGTTCCAAGTTTTGCCGTGTTTGAAAAAGAAAACCTAAAAATTTTGCATTTCCCGCAGGTCTGCATATATACGAAAAATAATTTTCTGTGAGAAGGCGACGTCCTAGGACCAATCTTAGCACAGCATTGGACTCAGTGGCACATTTTTTATAATGGAGAGTAGGAAACCATGAAATAAGACCCAAAATTTGGGGATGAGGGTCGATGCTCTGAAACCGGAAAACTCCACAGGACCCCCCCTTTTGTAAAAAAATTCGTAAAAAATTTTAGCTTCTCGATCAGGACAAAAACTCTTCTGTTTGTTAGTTTGGATACATTGATCACGAATTCGGCCTCTGTTCCAAGTTTTGCCGTGTTTGAAAAAAAACCTAAATATTTTGCATTTCCCGCAGGTCTGCATATATACGAAAAAATAATTTTCTGTGAGAAAGCGACGTCCTAGGACCAATCTTAGCACGGCATTGGATTCAGTGGCACATTTTCTATAACGGAAAGTAGGAAACCATGAAATAAGACCCAAAATTTGGGGATGAGTGTCGATGTTCTGAAACCGGAAAACCCCACAGGTAAAACCCCTTTGGTAAAAAAATTCGTAAAAAATTTTAGGTTCTCGATCAGGACAAAGACTCTTCTGTTTGTTAATTTTGATACATTGATCACGAATTCGGCCTCTGTTCCAAGTTTTGCCGTGTTTGCAAAAAAAAACCTAAAAATTTTGCATTTCCCGCAGGTCTGCATATATACGAAAAAATAATTTTCTGTGAGAAGGCGACATCTTAGGACCAATCTTAGCACGGCATTGGATTCAGTGGCACATTTTCTATAACGGAGAGTAGGAAACCATGAAATAAGACCCAAAATTTGGGGATGAGGGTCGATGTTCTGAAACCGGAAAACTCCACAGGACCCTCCCTTTGGTAAAAAAATTCGTAAAAAATTTTAGCTTCTCGATCAGGCCAAAAGCTCTTCTGTTTGTTAGTTTGGATACATTGATCACGAATTCGGCCTCTGTTCCAAGTTTTGCCGTGTTTGAAAAAAAACCTAAAAATTTTGCATTTCCCGCAGGTCTGCATATATACGAAAAAATAATTTTCTGTGAGAAGGCGACGTCTTAGGACCAATCTTAGCACGGCATTGGATTCAGTGGCACATTTTCTATAACGGAGAGTAGG
Source organism: Callosobruchus maculatus (assembly GCA_951848785.1). Taxonomy (NCBI): domain Eukaryota; kingdom Metazoa; phylum Arthropoda; class Insecta; order Coleoptera; family Chrysomelidae; genus Callosobruchus; species Callosobruchus maculatus. Next base: position 392,386 of record CATOUR010000290.1, read on the forward strand.
AAACCATGAAATAGGACCCAAAATTTGGGGATGAGGGTCGATGTTCTGAAACCGGAAAACTCCCTTTGGTAATAAAATTCGTAAAAAATTTTAGGTTCTCGATCAGGACAAAAACTCTTCTGTTTGTTAGTTTGGATACATTGATCACGAATTCGGCCTCTGTTCCAAGTTTTGCCGTGTTTGAAAAAAACCTAAATATTTTGCATTTCCCGCAGCTCTGCATATATACGAAAAAATAATTTTCTGTGAGAAAGCGACGTTCTAGGACCAATCTTAGCACGGCATTGGATTCAGTGGCACATTTTCTATAACGGAGAGTAGGAAACCATGAAATAAGACCCAAAAATTTGGGGATGAGGGTCGATGTTCTGAAACCGGAAGACTCCCTTTGGTAATAAAATTCGTAAAAAAATTTAGGTTCTCGATCAGGACAAAAACTCTTCTGTTTGTTAGTTTGGATACATTGATCACGAATTCGGCCTCTGTTCCAAGTTTTGCTGTGTTTGAAAAAAAACCTAAATATTTTGCATTTCCCGCAGGTCTGCATATATACGAAAAAATAATTTTCTGTGAGAAAGCGACGTCCTAGGACCAATCTTAGCACGGCATTGGATTCAGTGGCACATTTTCTATAACAGAGAGTAGGAAACCATGAAATAAGACCCAAAATTTGGGGATGAGGTTCGATGTTCTGAAACCAGAAAACCCCACAGGTAAAACCCCTTTGGTAAAAAAATTCGTAAAAAATTTTAGGTTCTCGATCAGGACAAAAACTCTTCTGTTTGTTAATTTTGATACATTGATCACGAATTCGGCCTCTGTTCCAAGTTTTGCCGTGTTTGCAAAAAAAAACCTAAAAATTTTGCATTTCCCGCAGGTCTGCATATATACGAAAAAATAATTTTCTGTGAGAAGGCGACGTCTTAGGACCAATCTTAGCACGGCATTGGATTCAGTGGCACATTTTCTATAACGGAGAGTAGGAAACCATGAAATAAGACCCAACATTTGGGGATGAGGGTCGATGTTCTGAAACCGGAAAACTCCACAGGACCCTCCCTTTGGTAAAAAAATTCGTAAAAAATTTTAGCTTCTCGATCAGGCCAAAAACTCTTCTGTTTGTTAGTTTGGATACATTGATCACGAATTCGGCCTCTGTTCCATTGGATTCAGTGGCACATTTTCTACAACGGAGAGTAGGAAACCATGAAATAAGACCCAAAATTTGGGGATGAGGGTCGATGTTCTGAAACCGGAAAACCCCACAGGTAAAACCCCTTTGGTAAAAAAATTCGTAAAAAACTTTAGGTTCTCGATCAGGACAAAAACTCTTCTGTTTGTTAATTTTGATACATTGATCACGAATTCGGCCTCTGTTCCAAGTTTTGCCGTGTTTGAAAAAAAACCTAAAAATTTTGCATTTCCCGCAGGTCTGCATATATACGAAAAAATAATTTTCTGTGAGAAGGCGACGTCCTAGGACCAATCCTAGCACGGCATTGGATTCAGTGGCACATTTTCTATAACGGAGAGTAGGAAACCATGATATAAGACCCAAAATTTGGGGATGAGGGTCGATGTTCTGAAACCGGAAAACTCCCTTTGGTCATAAAATTCGTAAAAAATTTTAGGTTCTCGATCAGGACAAAAACTCTTCTGTTTGTTAGTTTGGATACATTGATCACGAATTCGGCCTCTGTTCCAAGTTTTGCCGTGTTTGAAAAAAAACCTAAATATTTTGCATTTCCCGCAGCTCTGCATATATACGAAAAAATAATTTTCTGTGAGAAAGCGACGTTCTAGGACCAATCTTAGCACGGCATTGGATTCAGTGGCACATTTTCTATAACGGAGAGTAGGAAACCATGAAATAAGACCCAAAATTTGGGGATGAGGGTCGATGTTCTGAAACCGGAAAACCCCACAGCCCCCCCCCCCCCCTTTGGTAAAAAAATTCGTAAAAAATTTTAGGTTCTCGATCAGAACAAAAACTCTTCTGTTTGTTAATTTTGATACATTGATCACGAATTCGGCCTCTGTTCCAAGTTTTGCCGTGTTTGCAAAAAAAAACCTAAAAATTTTGCATTTCCCGCAGGTCTGCATATACAGGGTGAGTCAAGCTCAACGCCTCGGACTCTTGTGACCAAACGATACCACTTTTCGGAAAATCGACTTTGCGAGTGTATGTAGGTGGGGTTGGACTACATTTTAAAAATAATGACTTTTATACAGGGTGTCTAATAAAAGCATGACATATCAAAGTTATGTTTTTTTAAATGGAACACCCTGTATATTATTGCATATTTAGACTCCCGGGTACATTTTAGTGTGACTTTATGTATCACACATGGGACTTTAAGCGAACCGTTTAGGTGCAAATCACAATTTTGGGTATAGGTAGATGTCAGAAAAAAATTGAATACCGCAGCTATTATAAATCTTAGAGGGCTGTGACTTTGCCCTGTTACTAAGCCTGAAATGTGTCAGCTTACGTTAGACGGTCGAATTCGAATTACATTTGTACTTGGAGAAATCGGTAGATCAATTAAGGAAACTTCAATCAAAGGTAACTTGATTTTTTCAAATGGGAATGCATAATTTTTTTTACACGATCAAATGTGCATTTTGATAAGGTTTCTAATGATATGCGGTTGTAAATATCCATCTCTGGTAGTTTTGATTTAATTTCAAATTTTCAGTAAAACCGGTGTTTTCGAATTTTCGTACCTATAAGCAACTTAGCAGGCCATGAAATATAAACAAAAAACTGTTTAGATGGAACAAAACAACTAACTTAGCAGATAGATACGGATAAACTAGAGTAAAGGGACAAAGTTATAAAAGTGACTTACAACAAATCAATTCTAACCAGAAATAGCAGACATAACACATCTAAGGTCAGAAAGCAGCTGGAGTACGACAGAAATGTGTATTTTTCACAGCATACCGGCTACTACAATATTATAAAGATTGACGATTCACAAAACCATGGTGAATTTTGAAACGAAAGGAAATCTACCACGTGATGTTGCTGGCAGTTTAATAGCTTCAGAATAAAATTTCACATTTAATGATTTAAAAAAATAGTAACCGATACCTCTGACAGGAGTTCTGCAAATTCTTCAATATTCATAAGCAAGATCGCCGAAAATGAAGAATAAATTAAAAATCTGCTCAAATTATTGAACACAATTTATCTGACAGAAAATTAAAATATGATTTGTCAGTATTCCTTTGTTTTGCGACCTTGCTAATAGATACTGAAAAATTTAAAGGACGACAGTGAGAGGTATCATTACTCGTATCATTACTTTTGACTGACGGAAATGACTACTGTTTTATACCGTTAAATGTGAAATTGCGTTCTGAAGATATTAGACTGACGGTAACGATCGCTAAAGGTTTTGCTTTCATTTCAAAGTGTTTAGTGATTTTGGAAATTTTTAATCTCTAGTACATTGCAGGCGCTAGTAGGCTGTAAAAGTTATCCATTTCTGTCGTATTCCAGCTTCTCTTTAACCTTAGACATGTTACCGCCGTGTTTCTGGTTAGAGTTGATCTGTTGTAGGAAATTTTTATAATCTTGTTCTTTTAGTCTAGTTCTGCTGGATCTTTTTGCTAAGTTAGTTGTTTTCTTCCATCTGAATACGATTTTGTTTATATTTCATGGCCTGCTAGTTTGTTTATAGGTAGGGAAATTGAAAAACACTGATTTGATTGAAATCTCGAAATTTAATAAAAACTATCATAGATTGATATTCACAACCTGATATAATTAGAAAGCCTATCAAATTGCACATTTGATCGCATACAAAGAATTATGCATTCCCATTTGAAAAAATCAAGTTACCTTTGATTGAAGTTTCCTTAATTGATCTACCGATTTCTCCAAGCACAAATGTAATTCGAACTCGACCGTCTAACGTAAGCTGACACATTTCATGCTTAGTAACACGGCTAAGTCGCAGCCCTCTAAGATTTATAATAGCTGCGATATTCAATTTTTCTCTGACATCTACCTATACCCAAAATTGTGATTTGCACCTAAACGGTTCGCTTAAAGTCCCATGTGTGATACATAAAGTCACACTAAAATGTACCCGGGAGTCTAAATATGCAATAATATACAGGGTGTTCCATTTAAAAAAACATAACTTTGATATGTCACGCTTTTATCAGACACCCTGTATAAAAGTCATTATTTTTGAAATGTAGCCCAACTCGACCTACATACACCTGCAAAGTCGATTTTTCGAAAAGTGGTATCGTTTGGTCAGAAGAGTCCGAGGCGTTGAGCTTGACTCACCCTGTATACGAAAAAATAATTTTCTGTGAGAAGGCGACGTCCTAGGACCAATCTTAGCACGGCATTGGATTCAGTGGCACATTTTCTATAACGGGGAGTAGGAAACCATGAAATAAGACCCAAAATTTGGGGATGAGGGTCGATGTTCTGAAACCGGAAAACTCCACAGGACCCTCCCTCCCTTTGGTAAAAAAATTCGTAAAAAATTTTAGCTTCTCGATCAGGCCAAAAACTGTTCTGTTTGTTAGTTTGGATACATTGATCACGAATTCGGCCTCTGTTCCAAGTTCTGCCGTGTTTGAAAAAAAAACCTAAAAATTTTGCATTTCCCGCAGGTCTGCATATATACGAAAAAATCATTTTCTGTGAGAAGGCGACGTCCTAGGACCAATCTTAGCACGGCATTGGATTCAGTGGCACATTTTCTATAACGGAGAGTAGGAAACCATGAAATAAGACCAAAAATTTGGGGATGAGGGTCGATGTTCTGAAACCGGAAAACTCCCTTTGGTAATAAAATTCGTAAAAAATTTTAGGTTCTCGATCAGGACAAAAACTCTTCTGTTTGTTAGTTTGGATACATTGATCACGAATTCGGCCTCTGTTCCAAGTTTTGCCGTGTTTGAAAAAAAACCTAAATATTTTGCATTTCCCGCAGGTCTGCATATATACGAAAAAATAATTTTCTGTGAGAAAGCGACGTCCTAGGACCAATTTTAGCACGGCATTGGATTCAGTGGCACATTTTCTATAACGGAGAGTAGGAAACCATGAAATAAGACCCAAAATTTGGGGATGAGGGTCGATGTTCTGAAACCGGAAAACCCCACAGGTAAAACCCCTTTGGTAAAAAAATTCGTAAAAAATTTTAGGTTCTCGATCAGGACAAAAACTCTTCTGTTTGTTAATTTTGATACATTGATCACGAATTCGGCCTCTGTTCCAAGTTTTGCCGTGTTTGCAAAAAAAAACCTAAAAATTTTGCATTTTCCGCAGGTCTGCATATATACGAAAAAATAATTTTCTGTGAGAAGGCGACGTCTTAGGACCAATCTTAGCACGGCATTGGATTCAGTGGCACATTTTCTATAACGGAGAGTAGGAAACCATGAAATAAGACCCAAAATTTGGGGATGAGGGTCGATGTTCTGAAACCGGAAAACTCCACAGGACCCTCCCTCCCTTTGGTAAAACAATTCGTAAAAAATTTTAGCTTCTCGATCAGGCCAAAAACTCTTCTGTTTGTTAGTTTGGATACATTGATCACGAATTCGGCCTCTGTTCCAAGTTTTGCCGTGTTTGAAAAAAAAACCTAAAAATTTTGCATTTCCCGCAGGTCTGCATATATACGAAAAAATCATTTTCTGTGAGAAAGCGACGTTCTAGGACCAATCTTAGCACGGCATTGGATTCAGTGGCACATTTTCTATAACGGAGAGCAGGAAGCCATGAAATAAGACCCAAAATTTGGGGATGAGGGTCGATGTTCTGAAACCGGAAAACCCCACAGCCCCCCACACCCCTTTGGTAAAAAAATTCGTAAAAAATTTTAGGTTCTCGATCAGAACAAAAACTCTTCTGTTTGTTAATTTTGATACATTGATCACGAATTCGGCCTCTGTTCCAAGTTTTGCCGTGTTTGCAAAAAAAAACCTAAAAATTTTGCATTTCCCGCAGGTCTGCATATATACGAAAAAATAATTTTCTGTGAGAAGGCGACGTCCTAGGACCTATCTTAGCACGGCATTGGATTCAGTGGCACATTTTCTATAACGGAGAGTAGGAAACCATGAAATAAGACCCAAAATTTGGGGATGAGGGTCGATGTTCTGAAACCGGAAAACTCCACAGGACCCTCCCTCCCTTTGGTAAAAAAATTCGTAAAAAATTTTAGCTTCTCGATCAGGCCAAAAACTCTTCTGTTTGTTAGTTTGGATACATTGATCACGAATTCGGCCTCTGTTCCAAGTTTTGCCGTGTTTGAAAAAAAAAACCTAAAAATTTTGCATTTCCCGCAGGTCTGCATATATACGAAAAAATCATTTTCTGTGAGAGGGCGACGTCCTAGGACCAATCTTAGCACGGCATTGGATTCAGTGGCACATTTTCTATAACGGAGAGTAGGAAACCATGAAATAAGACCCAAAATTTGGGGATGAGGGTCGATGTTCTGAAACCGGAAAACTCCACAGGACCCTCCCTTTGGTAAAAAAATTCGTAAAAAAATGTAGGTTCTAGATCAGGACAAAAACTCTTCTGTATGTTAGTTTTGATACATTGATCACGAATTGGGCCTCTGTTCCAAGTTTTGCCGTGTTTGAAAAAAACCTAAAAACTTTGCATTTCCCGCAGGTCTGCATATATACGAAAAAATCATTTTCTGTGGGAAGGCGACGTCCTAGGACCAATCTTAGCACGGCATTGGGTTCAGTGGCACATTTTCTATAACGGAGAGTAAGAAACCATGAAATAAGACCCAAAATTTGGGGATGAGGGTCGATGTTCTGAAACCGGAAAACTCCACTCCACTCCCTTTGGTAAGGTCCTAGGACCAATCTTAGCACGGCATTGGATTCAGTGGCACATTTTCTATAACGGAGAGTAAGAAACCATGAAATAAGACCCAAAATTTGGGGATGAGGGTCGATGTTCTGAAACCGGAAAACTCCCTTTGGTAATAAAATTCGTAAAAAATTTTAGGTTCTCGATCAGGACAAAAACTCTTCTGTTTGTTAGTTTGGATACATTGATCACGAATTCGGCCTCTGTTCCAAGTTTTGCCGTGTTTGAAAAAAAACCTAAATATTTTGCATTTCCCGCAGGTCTGCATATATACGAAAAAATAATTTTCTGTGAGAAAGCGACGTCCTAGGACCAATCTTAGCACGGCATTGGATTCAGCGGCACATTTTCTATAACGGAGAGTAGGAAACCATGAAATAAGACCCAAAATTTGGGGATGAGGGTCGATGTTCTGAAACCGGAAAACCCCACAGGTAAAACCCCTTTGGTAAAAAAATTCGTAAAAAATTTTAGGTTCTCGATCAGGACAAAAACTCTTCTGTTTGTTAATTTTGATACATTGATCACGAATTCGGCCTCTGTTCCAAGTTTTGCCGTGTTTGAATAAAAACCTAAAAATTTTGCATTTCCCGCAGGTCTGCATATATACGAAAAAATCATTTTCTGTGAGAAGGCGACGTCCTAGGACCAATCTTAGCACGGCATTGGATTCAGTGGCACATTTTCTATAACGGAGAGAAGGAAACCATGAAATAAGACCCAAAATTTGGGGATGAGGGTCGATGTTCTGAAACCGGAAAACTCCCTTTGGTAATAAAATTCGTAAAAAATTTTAGGTTCTCGATCAGGACAAAAACTCTTCTGTTTGTTAGTTTGGATACATTGATCACGAATTCGGCCTCTGTTCCAAGTTTTGCCGTGTTTGAAAAAAAACCTAAATATTTTGCATTTCCCGCAGGTCTGCATATATACGAAAAAATAATTTTCTGTGAGAAAGCGACGTTCTAGGACCAATCTTAGCACGGCATTGGATTCAGTGGCACATTTTCTATAACGGAGAGTAGGAAACCATGAAATAAGACCCAAAATTTGGGGATGAGGGTCGATGTTCTGAAACCGGAAAACCCCACAGCCCCCCACACCCCTTTGGTAAAAAAATTCGTAAAAAATTTTAGGTTCTCGATCAGGACAAAAACTCTTCTGTTTGTTAATTTTGATACATTGATCACGAATTCGGCCTCTGTTCCAAGTTTTGCCGTGTTTGCAAAAAAAAAAACCTAAAAATTTTGCATTTCCCGCAGGTCTGCATATATACGAAAAAATAATTTTCTGTGAGAAGGCGACGTCCTAGGACCAATCTTAGCACGGCATTGGATTCAGTGGCACATTTTCTATAACGGAGAGTAGGAAACCATGAAATAAGACCCAAAATTTGGGGATGAGGGTCGATGTTCTGAAACCGGAAAACTCCACAGGACCCTCCTCCCTTTGGTAAAAAAATTCGTAAAAAATTTTAGCTTCGCGATCAGGCCAAAAACTGTTCTGTTTGTTAGTTTGGATACATTGATCACGAATTCGGCCTCTGTTCCAAGTTTTGCCGTGTTTGAAAAAAAAACCTAAAAATTTTGCATTTCCCGCAGGTCTGCATATATACGAAAAAATCATTTTCTGTGAGAAGGCGACGTCCTAGGACCAATCTTAGCACGGCATTGGATTCAGTGGCACATTTTCTATAACGGAGAGTAGGAAACCATGAAATAAGACCCAAAATTTGGGGATGAGGGTCGATGTTCTGAAACCGAAAAACCCCACAGGTAAAACCCCTTTGGTAAAAAAATTCGTAAAAAATTTTAGGTTCTCGATCAGGACAAAAACTCTTCTGTTTGTTAATTTTGATACATTGATCACGAATTCGGCCTCTGTTCCAAGTTTTGCCGTGTTTGCAAAAAAAAACCTAAAAATTTTGCATTTCCCGCAGGTCTGCATATATACGAAAAAATAATTTTCTGTGAGAAGGCGACGTCTTAGGACCAATCTTAGCACGGCATTGGATTCAGTGGCACATTTTCTATAACGGAGAGTAGGAAACCATGAAATAAGACCCAAAATTTGGGGATGAGGGTCGATGTTCTGAAACCGGAAAACTCCACAGGACCCTCCCTCCCTTTGGTAAAAAAATTCGTAAAAAATTTTAGCTTCTCGATCAGGCCAAAAACTCTTCTGTTTGTTAGTTTGGATACATTGATCACGAATTCGGCCTCTGTTCCAAGTTTTGCCGTGTTTGAAAAAAAAACCTAAAAATTTTGCATTTCCCGCAGGTCTGCATATATACGAAAAAATCATTTTCTGTGAGAAAGCGACGTTCTAGGACCAATCTTAGCACGGCATTGGATTCAGTGGCACATTTTCTATAACGGAGAGTAGGAAGCCATGAAATAAGACCCAAAATTTGGGGATGAGGGTCGATGTTCTGAAACCGGAAAACCCCACAGCCCCCCACACCCCTTTGGTAAAAAAATTCGTAAAAAATTTTAGGTTCTCGATCAGAACAAAAACTCTTCTGTTTGTTAATTTTGATACATTGATCACGAATTCGGCCTCTGTTCCAAGTTTTGCCGTGTTTGCAAAAAAAAACCTAAAAATTTTGCATTTCCCGCAGGTCTGCATATATACGAAAAAATAATTTTCTGTGAGAAGGCGACGTCCTAGGACCAATCTTAGCACGGCATTGGATTCAGTGGCACATTTTCTATAACGGAGAGTAGGAAACCATGAAATAAGACCCAAAATTTGGGGATGAGGGTCGATGTTCTGAAACCGGAAAACTCCACAGGACCCTCCCTCCCTTTGGTAAAAAAATTCGTAAAAAATTTTAGCTTCTCGATCAGGCCAAAAACTCTTCTGTTTGTTAGTTTGGATACATTGATCACGAATTCGGCCTCTGTTCCAAGTTTTGCCGTGTTTGAAAAAAAAACCTAAAAATTTTGCATTTCCCGCAGGTCTGCATATATACGAAAAAATCATTTTCTGTGAGAGGGCGACGTCCTAGGACCAATCTTAGCACGGCATTGGATTCAGTGGCACATTTTCTATAACGGAGAGTAGGAAACCATGAAATAGGACCCAAAATTTGGGGATGAGGGTCGATGTTCTGAAACCGGAAAACTCCACAGGACCCTCCCTTTGGTAAAAAAATTCGTAAAAAAATGTAGGTTCTAGATCAGGACAAAAACTCTTCTGTATGTTAGTTTTGATACATTGATCACGAATTGGGCCTCTGTTCCAAGTTTTGCCGTGTTTGAAAAAAACCTAAAAACTTTGCATTTCCCGCAGGTCTGCATATATACGAAAAAATCATTTTCTGTGGGAAGGCGACGTCCTAGGACCAATCTTAGCACGGCATTGGATTCAGTGGCACATTTTCTATAACGGAGAGTATGAAACCATGAAATAAGACCCAAAATTTGGGGATGAGGGTCGATGTTCTGAAACCGGAAAACTCCACTCCACTCCCTTTGGTAAGGTCCTAGGACCAATCTTAGCACGGCATTGGATTCAGTGGCACATTTTCTATAACGGAGAGTGAGAAACCATGAAATAAGACCCAAAATTTGGGGATGAGGGTCGATGTTCTGAAACCGGAAAACTCCCTTTGGTAATAAAATTCGTAAAAAATTTTAGGTTCTCGATCAGGACAAAAACTCTTCTGTTTGTTAGTTTGGATACATTGATCACGAATTCGGCCTCTGTTCCAAGTTTTGCCGTGTTTGAAAAAAAACCTAAATATTTTGCATTTCCCGCAGGTCTGCATATATACGAAAAAATAATTTTCTGTGAGAAAGCGACGTCCTAGGACCAATCTTAGCACGGCATTGGATTCAGCGGCACATTTTCTATAACGGAGAGTAGGAAACCATGAAATAAGACCCAAAATTTGGGGATGAGGGTCGATGCTCTGAAACCGGAAAACTCCCTTTGGTAATAAAATTCGTAAAAAATTTTAGGTTCTCGATCAGGACAAAAACTCTTCTGTTTGTTAGTTTGGATACATTGATCACGAATTCGGCCTCTGTTCCAAGTTTTGCCGTGTTTGAAAAAAAACCTAAATATTTTGCATTTCCCGCAGATCTGCATATATACGAAAAAATAATTTTCTGTGAGAAAGCGACATCCTAGGACCAATCTTAGCACGGCATTGGATTCAGCGGCACATTTTCTGTAACGGAGAGTAGGAAACCATGAAATAAGACCCAAAATTTGGGGATGAGGGTCGATGTTCTGAAACCGGAAAACCCCACAGGTAAAACCCCTTTGGTAAAAAAATTCGTAAAAAAATTTAGGTTCTCGATCAGGACAAAAACTCTTCTGTTTGTTAATTTTGATACATTGATCACGAATTCGGCCTCTGTTCCAAGTTTTGCCGTGTTTGAAAAAAAACCTAAAAATTTTGCATTTCCCGCAGGTCTGCATATATACGAAAAAATCATTTTCTGTGAGAAGGCGACGTCCTAGGACCAATCTTAGCACGGCATTGGATTCAGTGGCACATTTTCTATAACGGAGAGTAGGAAACCATGAAATAAGACCCAAAATTTGGGGATGAGGGTCGATGTTCTGAAACCGGAAAACTCCCTTTGGTAATAAAATTCGTAAAAAATTTTAGGTTCTCGATCAGGACAAAAACTCTTCTGTTTGTTAGTTTGGATACATTGATCACGAATTCGGCCTCTGTTCCAAGTTTTGCCGTGTTTGAAAAAAAACCTAAATATTTTGCATTTCCCGCAGGTCTGCATATATACGAAAAAATAATTTTCTGTGAGAAAGCGACGTTCTAGGACCAATCTTAGCACGGCATTGGATTCAGTGGCACATTTTCTATAACGGAGAGTAGGAAACCATGAAATAAGACCCAAAATTTGGGGATGAGGGTCGATGTTCTGAAACCGGAAAACCCCACAGCCCCCCACACCCCTTTGGTAAAAAAATTCGTAAAAAATTTTAGGTTCTCGATCAGGACAAAAACTCTTCTGTTTGTTAATTTTGATACATTGATCACGAATTCGGCCTCTGTTCCAAGTTTTGCCGTGTTTGCAAAAAAAAACCTAAAAATTTTGCATTTCCCGCAGGTCTGCATATATACGAAAAAATAATTTTCTGTGAGAAGGCGACGTCCTAGGACCAATCTTAGCACGGCATTGGATTCAGTGGCACATTTTCTATAACGGAGAGTAGGAAACCATGAAATAAGACCCAAAATTTGGGGATGAGGGTCGATGTTCTGAAACCGGAAAACTCCCTTTGGTAATAAAATTCGTAAAAAATTTTAGGTTCTCGATCAGGACAAAAACTCTTCTGTTTGTTAGTTTGGATACATTGATCACGAATTCGGCCTCTGTTCCAAGTTTTGCCGTGTTTGAAAAAAAACCTAAATATTTTGCATTTCCCGCAGGTCTGCATATATACGAAAAAATAATTTTCTGTGAGAAAGCGACGTTCTAGGACCAATCTCAGCACGGCATTGGATTCAGTGGCACATTTTCTATAACGGAGAGTAGGAAACCATGAAATAAGACCCAAAATTTGGGGATGAGGGTCGATGTTCTGAAACCGGAAAACCCCACAGCCCCCCACACCCCTTTGGTAAAAAAATTCGTAAAAAATTTTAGGTTCTCGATCAGGACAAAAACTCTTCTGTTTGTTAATTTTGATACATTGATCACGAATTCGGCCTCTGTTCCAAGTTTTGCCGTGTTTGCAAAAAAAAACCTAAAAATTTTGCATTTCCCGCAGGTCTGCATATATACGAAAAAATAATCTTCTGTGAGAAGGCGACGTCCTAGGACCAATCTTAGCACGGCATTGGATTCAGTGGCACATTTTCTATAACGGAGAGTAGGAAACCATGAAATAAGACCCAAAATTTGGGGATGAGGGTCGATGTTCTGAAACCGGAAAACTCCACAGGACCCTCCCTTTGGTAAAAAAATTCGTAAAAAATTTTAGCTTCTCGATCAGGCCAAAAACTCTTCTGTTTGTTAGTTTGGATACATTGATCACGAATTCGGCCTCTGTTCCAAGTTTTGCCGTGTTTGAAAAAAAAAACCTAAAAATTTTGCATTTCCCGCAGGTCTGCATATATACGAAAAAATAATTTTCTGTGAGAAGGAGACGTCCTAGGACCAATCTTAGCACGGCATTGGATTCAGTGGCACATTTTCTATAACGGAGAGTAGGAAACCATGAAATAAGACCCAAAATTTGGGGATGAGGGTCGATGTTCTGAAACCGGAAAACTCCCTTTGGTAATAAAATTCGTAAAAAATCTTAGGTTCTCGATCAGGACAAAAACTCTTCTGTTTGTTAGTTTGGATACATTGATCACGAATTCGGCCTCTGTTCCAAGTTTTGCCGTGTTTGAAAAAAAACCTAAATATTTTGCATTTCCCGCAGGTCTGCATATATACGAAAAAATAATTTTCTGTGAGAAAGCGACGTCCTAGGACCAATCTTAGCACGGCATTGGATTCAGCGGCACATTTTCTATAACGGAGAGTAGGAAACCATGAAATAAGACCCAAAATTTGGGGATGAGGGTCGATGTTCTGAAACCGGAAAACCCCACAGGTAAAACCCCTTTGGTAAAAAAATTCGTAAAAAATTTTAGGTTCTCGATCAGGACAAAAACTCTTCTGTTTGTTAATTTTGATACATTGATCACGAATTCGGCCTCTGTTCCAAGTTTTGCCGTGTTTGAAAAAAAACCTAAAAATTTTGCATTTCCCGCAGGTCTGCATATATACGAAAAAATCATTTTCTGTGAGAAGGCGACGTCCTAGGACCAATCTTAGCACGGCATTGGATTCAGTGGCACATTTTCTATAACGGAGAGTAGGAAACCATGAAATAAGACCCAAAATTTGGGGATGAGGGTCGATGTTCTGAAACCGGAAAACCCCACAGCCCCCCACACCCCTTTGGTAAAAAAATTCGTAAAAAATTTTAGGTTCTCGATCAGGACAAAAACTCCTGTTTGTTAATTTTGATACATTGATCACGAATTCGGCCTCTGTTCCAAGTTTTGCCGTGTTTGCAAAAAAAAACCTAAAAATTTTGCATTTCCCGCAGGTCTGCATATATACGAAAAAATAATTTTCTGTGAGAAGGCGACGTCCTAGGACCAATCTTAGCACGGCATTGGATTCAGTGGCACATTTTCTATAACGGAGAGTAGGAAACCATGAAATAAGACCCAAAATTTGGGGATGAGGGTCGATGTTCTGAAACCGGAAAACTCCCTTTGGTAATAAAATTCGTAAAAAATTTTAGGTTCTCGATCAGGACAAAAACTCTTCTGTTTGTTAGTTTGGATACATTGATCACGAATTCGGCCTCTGTTCCAAGTTTTGCCGTGTTTGAAAAAAAAACCTAAATATTTTGCATTTCCCGCAGGTCTGCATATATACGAAAAAATAATTTTCTGTGAGAAAGCGACGTTCTAGGACCAATCTTAGCACGGCATTGGATTCAGTGGCACATTTTCTATAACGGAGAGTAGGAAACCATGAAATAAGACCCAAAATTTGGGGATGAGGGTCGATGTTCTGAAACCGGAAAACTCCACTCCACGCCCTTTGGTAAGGTCCTAGGACCAATCTTAGCACGGCATTGGATTCAGTGGCACATTTTCTATAACGTAGAGTAAGAAACCATGAAATAAGACCCAAAATTTGGGGATGAGGGTCGATGTTCTGAAACCGGAAAACTCCCTTTGGTAATAAAATTCGTAAAAAATTTTAGGTTCTCGATCAGGACAAAAACTCTTCTGTTTATTAGTTTGGATACATTGATCACGAATTCGGCCTCTGTTCCAAGTTTTGCCGTGTTTGAAAAAAAACCTAAATATTTTGCATTTCCCGCAGGTCTGCATATATACGAAAAAATAATTTTCTGTGAGAAAGCGACGTCCTAGGACCAATCTTAGCACGGCATTGGATTCAGCGGCACATTTTCTATAACGGAGAGTAGGAAACCATGAAATAAGACCCAAAATTTGGGGATGAGGGTCGATGTTCTGAAACTGGAAAACCCCACAGGTAAAACCCCTTTGGTAAAAAAATTCGTAAAAAATTTTAGGTTCTCGATCAGGACTAAAACTCTTCTGTTTGTTAATTTTGATACATTGATCACGAATTCGGCCTCTGTTCCAAGTTTTGCCGTGTTTGAAAAAAAACCTAAAAATTTTGCATTTCCCGCAGGTCTGCATATATACGAAAAAATCATTTTCTGTGAGAAGGCGACGTCCTAGGACCAATCTTAGCACGGCATTGGATTCAGTGGCACATTTTCTATAACGGAGAGTAGGAAACCATGAAATAAGACCCAAAATTTGGGGATGAGGGTCGATGTTCTGAAACCGGAAAACTCCCTTTGGTAATAAAATTCGTAAAAAATTTTAGGTTCTCGATCAGGACAAAAACTCTTCTGTTTGTTAGTTTGGATACATTGATCACGAATTCGGCCTCTGTTCCAAGTTTTGCCGTGTTTGAAAAAAAACCTAAATATTTTGCATTTCCCGCAGGTCTGCATATATACGAAAAAATAATTTTCTGTGAGAAAGCGACGTTCTAGGACCAATCTTAGCACGGCATTGGGTTCAGTGGCACATTTTCTATAACGGAGAGTAGGAAACCATGAAATAAGACCCAAAATTTGGGGATGAGGGTCGATGTTCTGAAACCGGAAAACCCCACAGCCCCCCACACCCCTGTGGTAAAAAAATTCGTAAAAAATTTTAGGTTCTCGATCAGGACAAAAACTCTTCTGTTTGTTAATTTTGATACATTGATCACGAATTCGGCCTCTGTTCCAAGTTTTGCCGTGTTTGCAAAAAAAACCTAAAAATTTTGCATTTCCCGCAGGTCTGCATATATACGAAAAAATAATTTTCTGTGAGAAGGCGACGTCCTAGGACCAATCTTAGCACGGCATTGGATTCAGTGGCACATTTTCTATAACGGAGAGTAGGAAACCATGAAATAAGACCCAAAATTTGGGGATGAGGGTCGATGTTCTGAAACCGGAAAACTCCCTTTGGTAATAAAATTCGTAAAAAATTTTAGGTTCTCGATCAGGACAAAAACTCTTCTGTCTGTTAGTTTGGATACATTGATCACGAATTCGGCCTCTGTTCCAAGTTTTGCCGTGTTTGATAAAAAACCTAAATATTTTGCATTTCCCGCAGGTCTGCATATATACGAAAAAATAATTTTCTGTGAGAAAGCGACGTTCTAGGACCAATCTTAGCACGGCATTGGATTCAGTGGCACATTTTCTATAACGGAGAGTAGGAAACCATGAAATAAGACCCAAAATTTGGGGATGAGGGTCGATGTTCTGAAACCGGAAAACCCCACAGCCCCCCACACCCCTTTGGTAAAAAAATTCGTAAAAAATTTTAGGTTCTCGATCAGGACAAAAACTCTTCTGTTTGTTAATTTTGATACATTGATCACGAATTCCGCCTCTGTTCCAAGTTTTGCCGTGTTTGCAAAAAAAAACCTAAAAATTTTGCATTTCCCGCAGGTCTGCATATATACGAAAAAATAATCTTCTGTAAGAAGGCGACGTCCTAGGACCAATCTTAGCACGGCATTGGATTCAGTGGCACATTTTCTATAACGGAGAGTAGGAAACCATGAAATAAGACCCAAAATTTGGGGATGAGGGTCGATGTTCTGAAACCGGAAAACTCCACAGGACCCTCCCTTTGGTAAAAAAATTCGTAAAAAATTTTAGCTTCTCGATCAGGCCAAAAACTCTTCTGTTTGTTAGTTTGGATACATTGATCACGAATTCGGCCTCTGTTCCAAGTTTTGCCGTGTTTGAAAAAAAAACCTAAAAATTTTGCATTTCCCGCAGGTCTGCATATATACGAAAAAATAATTTTCTGTGAGAAGGCGACGTCCTAGGACCAATCTTAGCACGGCATTGGATTCAGTGGCACATTTTCTATAACGGAGAGTAGGAAACCATGAAATAAGACCCAAAATTTGGGGATGAGGGTCGATGTTCTGAAACCGGAAAACTCCCTTTGGTAATAAAATTCGTAAAAAATTTTAGGTTCTCGATCAGGACAAAAACTCTTCTGTTTGTTAGTTTGGATACATTGATCACGAATTCGGCCTCTGTTCCAAGTTTTGCCGTGTTTGAAAAAAAACCTAAATATTTTGCATTTCCCGCAGGTCTGCATATATACGAAAAAATAATTTTCTGTGAGAAAGCGACGTTCTAGGACCAATCTTAGCACGGCATTGGATTCAGTGGCACATTTTCTATAACGGAGAGTAGGAAACCATGAAATAAGACCCAAAATTTGGGGATGAGGGTCGATGTTCTGAAACCGGAAAACCCCACAGCCCCCCACACCCCTTTGGTAAAAAAATTCGTAAAAAATTTTAGGTTCTCGATCAGGACAAAAACTCTTCTGTTTGTTAATTTTGATACGTTGATCACGAATTCGGCCTCTCTTCCAAGTTTTGCCGTGTTTGCAAAAAAAAACCTAAAAATTTTGCATTTCCCGCAGGTCTGCATATATACGAAAAAATCATTTTCTGTGGGAAGGCGACGTCCTAGGACCAATCTTAGCACGGCATTGGATTCAGTGGCACATTTTCTATAACGGAGAGTAAGAAACCATGAAATAAGACCCAAAATTTGGGGATGAGGGTCGATGTTCTGAAACCGGAAAACTCCACTCCACTCCCTTTGGTAAAAAAATTCGTAAAAAATTTTAGCTTCTCGATCAGGACAAAAACTCTTCTGTTTGTTAGTTTGGATACATTGATCACGAATTCGGCCTCTGTTCCAAGTTTTGCCGTGTTTGAAAAAAAAACCTAAAAATTTTGCATTTCCCGCAGGTCTGCATATATACGAAAAAATAATTTTCTGTGAGAAAGCGACGTTCTAGGACCAATCTTAGCACGGCATTGGATTCAGTGGCACATTTTCTATAACGGAGAGTAGGAAACCATGAAATAAGACCCAAAGTTTGGGGATGAGGATCGATGCTCTGAAACCGGAAAACTCCACAGGACTTGGTAAAAAAATTCGTAAAAAATTTTAGGTTCTCGATCAGGACAAAAACTCTTCTGTTTGTTAGTTTGGATACATTGATCACGAATTCGGCCTCTGTTCCAAGTTTTGCCGTGTTTTAAAAGAAAACCTAAAAATTTTGCATTTCCCGCAGGTCTGCATATATACGAAAAAATAATTTTCTGTGAGAAGGCGACGTCCTAGGACCAATCTTAGCACGGCATTGGATTCAGTGGCACATTTTCTATAACGGAGAGTAGGAAACCATGAAATAAGACCCAAAATTTGGGGATGAGGGTCGATGCTCTGAAACCGGAAAACTCCACAGGACCCTCCCTTTGGTAAAAAAATTCGTAAAAAATTTTAGGTTCTAGATCAGGACAAAAACTCTTCTGTATGTTAGGTTGGATACATTGATCACGAATTCGGCCTCTGTTCCAAATTTTGCCGTGTTTGAAAAGAAAACCTAAAAATTTTGCATTTTCCGCAGGTCTGCATATATACGTAAAAATCATTTTCTGTGAGAAGGCGACATCCTAGGACCAATCTTAGCACGGCATTGGATTCAGTGGCACACTTTCTATAACGGAGAGTAGGAAACCATGAAATAAGACCCTTTGGTAAAAAAATTCGTAAAAAATTTTAGGTTCTCGATCAGGACAAAAACTCTTCGGTTTGTTAATTTTTATACATTGATCACGAATTCGGCCTCTGTTCCAAGTTTTGCCGTGTTTGAAAAAAAAACCTAAAAATTTTGCATTTCCCGCAGGTCTGCATATATACGAAAAAATTATTTTCTGTGAGAAGGCGACGTCCTAGGACCAATCTTAGCACGGCATTGGATTCAGTGGCACATTTTTTATAACGGAGAGTAGGAAACCATGAAATAAGACCCAAAATTTGGGGATGAGGGTCGATGTTCTGAAACCGGAAAACTCCACAGGACCCTCCCTTTGGTAAAAAAATTCGTAAAAAATTTTAGCTTCTCGATCAGGACAAAAACTCTTCTGTTTGTTAGTTTGGATACATTGATCACGAATTCGGCCTCTGTTCCAAGTTTTGCCGTGTTTGAAAAAGAAAACCTAAAAATTTTGCATTTCCCGCAGGTCTGCATATATACGAAAAAATAATTTTCTGTGAGAAAGCGACGTCCTAGGACCAATCTTAGCACGGCATTGGATTCAGTGGCACATTTTCTATAACGGAGAGCAGGAAACCAGGAAATAAGACCCAAAATTTGGGGATGAGGGTCGATGTTCTGAAACCGGAAAACTCCACAGGACCCTCCCTTTTGTAAAAAAATTCGTAAAAAATTTTAGGTTCTCGATCAGGACAAAAACACTTCTGTTTGTTAGTTTGGATACATTGATCACGAATTCGGCCTCTGTTCCAAGTTTTGCCGTGTTTGAAAAAAAACCTAAAAATTTTGCATTTCCCGCAGGTCTGCATATATACGAAAAAATCATTTTCTGTGAGAAGGCAACGTCATAGGACCAATCTTAGCACGGCATTGGATTCAGTGGCACATTTTCTATAACGGAGAGTAGGAAACCATGAAATAAGACCCAAAATTTGGGGATGAGGGTCGATGTTCTGAAACCGGAAAACTCCACAGGACCCTCCCTTTCGTAAAAAAATTCGTAAAAAATTTTAGGTTCTCGATCAGGACAAAAACTCTTCTGTTTGTTAGTTTGGATACATTGATCACGAATTCGGCCTCTGTTCCAAGTTTTGCCGTGTTTGAAAAAGAAAACCTAAAAATTTTGCAATCCCCGCAGGTCTGCATATATACGAAAAAATAATTTTCTGTGAGAAGGCGACGTCCTAGGACCAATCTTAGCACGGCATTGGATTCAGTGGCACATTTTTTATAACGGAGAGTCGGAAACCATGAAATAAGACCCAAAATTTGGGGATGAGGGTCGATGCTCTGAAACCGGAAAACTCCACAGGACCCTCCCTTTTGTAAAAAAATTCGTAAAAAATTTTAGCTTCTCGATCAGGACAAAAACTTTTCTGTTTGTTAGTTTGGATACATTGATCACGAATTCGGCCTCTGTTCCAAGTTTTGCCGTGTTTAAAAAAAAATCCTAAACATTTTGCACTTCCCGCAGGTCTGCATATATACGAAAAAATAATTTTCTGTGAGAAGGCGACGTCCTAGGACCAATCTTAGCACGGCATTGGATTCAGTGGCACATTTTCTATAACGGAGAGTAGGAAACCATGAAATAAGACCCAAAATTTGGGGATGAGGGTCGATGATCTGAAACCGGAAAACTCCCTTTGGTAATAAAATTCGTAAAAAATTTTAGGTTCTCGATCAGGACAAAAACTCTTCTGTTTGTTTGTTTGGATACATTGATCACGAATTCGGCCTCTGTTCCAAGTTTTGCCGTGTTTGAAAAAAAACCTAAATATTTTGCATTTCCCGCAGGTCTGCATATATACGAAAAAATAATTTTCTGTGAGAAAGCGACGTCCTAGGACCAATCTTAGCACGGCATTGGATTCAGTGGCACATTTTCTATAACGGAGAGCAGGAAACCAGGAAATAAGACCCAAAATTTGGGGATGAGGGTCGATGTTCTGAAACCGGAAAACTCCACAGGACCCTCCCTTTTGTAAAAAAATTCGTAAAAAATTTTAGGTTCTCGATCAGGACAAAAACACTTCTGTTTGTTAGTTTGGATACATTGATCACGAATTCGGCCTCTGTTCCAAGTTTTGCCGTGTTTGAAAAAAAACCTAAAAATTTTGCATTTCCCGCAGGTCTGCATATATACGAAAAAATCATTTTCTGTGAGAAGGCAACGTCATAGGACCAATCTTAGCACGGCATTGGATTCAGTGGCACATTTTCTATAACGGAGAGTAGGAAACCATGAAATAAGACCCAAAATTTGGGGATGAGGGTCGATGTTCTGAAACCGGAAAACTCCACAGGACCCTCCCTTTCGTAAAAAAATTCGTAAAAAATTTTAGGTTCTCGATCAGGACAAAAACTCTTCTGTTTGTTAGTTTGGATACATTGATCACGAATTCGGCCTCTGTTCCAAGTTTTGCCGTGTTTGAAAAAGAAAACCTAAAAATTTTGCAATTCCCGCAGGTCTGCATATATACGAAAAAATAATTTTCTGTGAGAAGGCGACGTCCTAGGACCAATCTTAGCACGGCATTGGATTCAGTGGCACATTTTTTATAACGGAGAGTCGGAAACCATGAAATAAGACCCAAAATTTGGGGATGAGGGTCGATGCTCTGAAACCGGAAAACTCCACAGGACCCTCCCTTTTGTAAAAAAATTCGTTAAAAATTTTAGCTTCTCGATCAGGACAAAAACTTTTCTGTTTGTTAGTTTGGATACATTGATCACGAATTCGGCCTCTGTTCCAAGTTTTGCCGTGTTTAAAAAAAAATCCTAAACATTTTGCATTTCCCGCAGGTCTGCATATATACGAAAAAATAATTTTCTGTGAGAAGGCGACGTCCTAGGACCAATCTTAGCACGGCATTGGATTCAGTGGCACATTTTCTATAACGGAGAGTAGGAAACCATGAAATAAGACCCAAAATTTGGGGATGAGGGTCGATGATCTGAAACCGGAAAACTCCCTTTGGTAATAAAATTCGTAAAAAATTTTAGGTTCTCGATCAGGACAAAAACTCTTCTGTTTGTTAGTTTGGATACATTGATCACGAATTCGGCCTCTGTTCCAAGTTTTGCCGTGTTTGAAAAAAAACCTAAATATTTTGCATTTCCCGCAGGTCTGCATATATACGAAAAAATAATTTTCTGTGAGAAAGCGACGTCCTAGGACCAATCTTAGCACGGCATTGGATTCAGTGGCGCATTTTCTATAACGGAGAGTAGGAAACCATGAAATAAGACCCAAAATTTGGGGATGAGGGTCGATGTTCTGAAACCGGAAAACCCCACAGGTAAAACCCCTTTTGTAAAAAAATTCGTAAAAAATTTTAGGTTCTCGATCAGGACAAAAACTCTTCTGTTTGTTAATTTTGATACATTGATCACGAATTCGGCCTCTGTTCCAAGTTTTGCCGTGTTTGTAAAAAAAAACCTAAAAATTTTGCATTTCCCGCAGGTCTGCATATATACGAAAAAATAATCTTCTGTGAGAAGGCGACGTCCTAGGACCAATCTTAGCACGGCATTGGATTCAGTGGCACATTTTCTATAACGGAGAGTAGGAGACCATGAAATAAGACCCAAAATTTGGGGATGAGGGTCGATGTTCTGAAACCGGAAAACTCCCTTTGGTAATAAAATTCGTAAAAAATTTTAGGTTCTCGATCAGGACAAAAACTCTTCTGTTTGTTAGTTTGGATACATTGATCACGAATTCGGCCTCTGTTCCAAGTTTTGCCGTGTTTGAAAAAAAACCTAAATATTTTGCATTTCCCGCAGGTCTGCATATAGACGAAAAAATAATTTTCTGTGAGAAAGCGACGTCCTAGGACCAATCTTGGCACGGCATTGGATTCAGTGGCACATTTTCTATAACGGAGAGTAGGAAACCATGAAATAAGACCCAAAATTTGGGGATGAGGGTCGATGTTCTGAAACCGGAAAACTCCACAGGACCCTCCCTTTTGTAAAAAAATTCGTAAAAAATTTTAGCTTCTCGATCAGGACAAAAACTTTTCTGTTTGTTAGTTTGGATACATTGATCACGAATTCGGCCTCTGTTCCAAGTTTTGCCGTGTTTAAAAAAAAATCCTAAACATTTTGCATTTCCCGCAGGTCTGCATATATACGAAAAAATAATTTTCTGTGAGAAGGCGACGTCCTAGGACCAATCTTAGCACGGCATTGGATTCAGTGGCACATTTTCTATAACGGAGAGTAGGAAACCATGAAATAAGACCCAAAATTTGGGGATGAGGGTCGATGTTCTGAAACCGGAAAACTCCCTTTGGTAATAAAATTCGTAAAAAATTTTAGGTTCTCGATCAGGACAAAAACTCTTCTGTTTGTTAGTTTGGATACATTGATCACGAATTCGGCCTCTGTTCCAAGTTTTGCCGTGTTTGAAAAAAAAACCTAAATATTTTGCATTTCCCGCAGGTCTGCATATATACGAAAAAATAATTTTCTGTGAGAAAGCGACATCCTAGGACCAATCTTAGCACGGCATTGGATTCAGTGGCGCATTTTCTATAACGGAGAGTAGGAAACCATGAAATAAGACCCAAAATTTGGGGATGAGGGTCGATGTTCTGAAACCGGAAAACCCCACAGGTAAAACCCCTTTGGTAAAAAAATTCGTAAAAAATTTTAGGTTCTCGATCAGGACAAAAACTCTTCTGTTTGTTAATTTTGATACATTGATCACGAATTCGGCCTCTGTTCCAAGTTTTGCCGTGTTTGTAAAAAAAAAACCTAAAAATTTTGCATTTCCCGCAGGTCTGCATATATACGAAAAAATAATCTTCTGTGAGAAGGCGACGTCCTAGGACCAATCTTAGCACGGCATTGGATTCAGTGGCACATTTTCTATAACGGAGAGTAGGAGACCATGAAATAAGACCCAAAATTTGGGGATGAGGGTCGATGTTCTGAAACCGGAAAACTCCCTTTGGTAATAAAATTCGTAAAAAATTTTAGGTTCTCGATCAGGACAAAAACTCTTCTGTTTGTTAGTTTGGATACATTGATCACGAATTCGGCCTCTGTTCCAAGTTTTGCCGTGTTTGAAAAAAAACCTAAATATTTTGCATTTCCCGCAGGTCTGCATATATACGAAAAAATAATTTTCTGTGAGAACGCGACGTCCTAGGACCAATCTTGGCACGGCATTGGATTCAGTGGCACATTTTCTATAACGGAGAGTAGGAAACCATGAAATAAGACCCAAAATTTGGGGATGAGGGCCGATGTTCTGAAACCGGAAAACCCCACAGGGAAAACCCCTTTGGTAAAAAAATTCGTAAAAAATTTTAGGTTCTCGATCAGGACAAAAACTCTTCTGTTTGTTAATTTTGATACATTGATCACGAATTCGGCCTCTGTTCCAAGTTTTGCCGTGTTTGCAAAAAAAAACCTAAAAATTTTGCATTTCCCGCAGGTCTGCATATATACGAAAAAATAATTTTCTGTGAGAAGGCGACGTCCTAGGACCAATCTTAGCACGGCATTGGATTCAGTGGCACATTTTCTATAACGGAGAGTAGGAAACCATGAAATAAGACCCAAAATTTGGGGATGAGGGTCGATGCTCTGAAACCGGAAAACTCCACAGGACCCTCCCTTTTGTAAAAAAATTCGTAAAAAGTTTTAGCTTCTCGATCAGGACAAAAACTCTTCTGTTTGTTAGTTTGGATACATTGATCACGAATTCGGCCTCTGTTCCAAGTTTTGCCGTGTTTGAAAAAAAAACCTAAAAA
Organism: Callosobruchus maculatus; assembly: GCA_951848785.1. Lineage (NCBI taxonomy): Eukaryota > Metazoa > Arthropoda > Insecta > Coleoptera > Chrysomelidae > Callosobruchus > Callosobruchus maculatus. The sequence continues at coordinate 416,714 of CATOUR010000290.1, forward strand.
TTTTGCATTTCCCGCAGGTCTGCATATATACGAAAAAATAATTTTCTGTGAGAAGGCGACGTCCTAGGACCAATCTTAGCACGGCATTGGATTCAGTGGCACATTTTTTATAACGGAGAGTAGGAAACCATGAAATAAGACCCAAAATTTGGGGATGAGGGTCGATGCTCTGAAACCGGAAAACTCCACAGGACCCTCCCTTTTGTAAAAAAATTCGTAAAAAATTTTAGCTTCTCGATCAGGACAAAAACTCTTCTGTTTGTTAGTTTGGATACATTGATCACGAATTCGGCCTCTGTTCCAAGTTTTGCCGTGTTTGAAAAAAAACCTAAAAATTTTGCATTTCCCGCAGGTCTGCATATATAAGAAAAAATAATTTTCTGTGAGAAGGTGACGTCCTAGGACCAATCTTAGCACGGCATTGGATTCAGTGGCACATTTTTTATAACGGAGAGTAGGAAACCATGAAATGAGACCCAAAATTTGGGGATGAGGGTCGATGTTCTGAACCCGGAAAACTCCCTTTGGTAATAAAATTCGTAAAAAATTTTAGGTTCTCGATCAGGACAAAAACTCTTCTGTTTGTTAGTTTGGATACATTGATCACGAATTCGGCCTCTGTTCCAAGTTTTGCCGTGTTTGAAAAAAAACCTAAATATTTTGCATTTCCCGCAGGTCTGCATATATACGAAAAAATAATTTTCTGTGAGAAAGCGACGTCCTAGGACCAATCTTAGCACGGCATTGGATTCAGTGGCACATTTTTTATAACGGAGAGTAGGAAACCATGAAATAAGACCCAAAATTTGGGGATGAGGGTCGATGCTCTGAAACCGGAAAACTCCACAGGACCCTCCCTTTTGTAAAAAAATTCGTAAAAAATTTTAGCTTCTCGATCAGGACAAAAACTTTTCTGTTTGTTAGTTTGGATACATTGATCACGAATTCGGCCTCTGTTCCAAGTTTTGCCGTGTTTAAAAAAAAATCCTAAACATTTTGCATTTCCCGCAGGTCTGGATATATACGAAAAAATAATTTTCTGTGAGAAGGCGACGTCCTAGGACCAATCTTAGCACGGCATTGGATTCAGTGGCACATTTTCTATAACGGAGAGTAGGAAACCATGAAATAAGACCCAAAATTTGGGGATGAGGGTCGATGTTCTGAAACCGGAAAACTCCACAGGACCCTCCCTTTCGTAAAAAAATTCGTAAAAAATTTTAGGTTCTCGATCAGGACAAAAACTCTTCTGTTTGTTAGTTTGGATACATTGATCACGAATTCGGCCTCTGTTCCAAGTTTTGCCGTGTTTGAAAAAGAAAACCTAAAAATTTTGCAATTCCCGCAGGTCTGCATATATACGAAAAAATGATTTTCTGTGAGAAGGCGACGTCCTAGGACCAATCTTAGCACGGCATTGGATTCAGTGGCACATTTTTTATAACGGAGAGTCGGAAACCATGAAATAAGACCCAAAATTTGGGGATGAGGGTCGATGCTCTGAAACCGGAAAACTCCACAGGACCCTCCCTTTTGTAAAAAAATTCGTAAAAAATTTTAGCTTCTCGATCAGGACAAAAACTTTTCTGTTTGTTAGTTTGGATACATTGATCACGAATTCGGCCTCTGTTCCAAGTTTTGCCGTGTTTGAAAAAAAACCTAAATATTTTGCATTTCCCGCAGGTCTGCATATATACGAAAAAATAATTTTCTGTGAGAAAGCGACGTCCTAGGACCAATCTTAGCACGGCATTGGATTCAGTGGCGCATTTTCTATAACGGAGAGTAGGAAACCATGAAATAAGACCCAAAATTTGGGGATGAGGGTCGATGTTCTGAAACCGGAAAACCCCACAGGTAAAACCCCTTTGGTAAAAAAATTCGTAAAAAATTTTAGGTTCTCGATCATGACAAAAACTCTTCTGTTTGTTAATTTTGATACATTCATCACGAATTCGGCCTCTGTTCCAAGTTTTGCCGTGTTTGTAAAAAAGAAAACCTAAAAATTTTGCATTTCCCGCAGGTCTGCATATATACGAAAAAATAATCTTCTGTGAGAAGGCGACGTCCTAGGACCAATCTTAGCACGGCATTGGATTCAGTGGCACATTTTCTATAACGGAGAGTAGGAGACCATGAAATAAGACCCAAAATTTGGGGATGAGGAGGAGGAAAACTCCCTTTGGTAATAAAATTCGTAAAAAATTTTAGGTTCTCGATCAGGACAAAAACTCTTCTGTTTGTTAGTTTGGATACATTGATCACGAATTCGGCCTCTGTTCCAAGTTTTGCCGTGTTTGAAAAAAAACCTAAATATTTTGCATTTCCCGCAGGTCTGCATATATACGAAAAAATAATTTTCTGTGAGAAAGCGACGTCCTAGGACCAATCTTGGCACGGCATTGGATTCAGTGGCACATTTTCTATAACGGAGAGTAGGAAACCATGAAATAAGACCCAAAATTTGGGGATGAGGGCCGATGTTCTGAAACCGGAAAACCCCACAGGTAAAAAAATTCGTAAAAAATTTTAGGTTCTCGATCAGGACAAAAACTCTTCTGTTTGTTAATTTTGATACATTGATCACGAATTCGGCCACTGTTCCAAGTTTTGCCGTGTTTGCAAAAAAAAACCTAAAAATTTTGCATTTCCCGCAGGTCTGCATATATACGAAAAAATAATTTTCTGTGAGAAGGCGACGTCCTAGGACCAATCTTAGCACGGCATTGGATTCAGTGGCACATTTTCTATAACGGAGAGTAGGAAACCATGAAATAAGACCCAAAATTTGGGGATGAGGGTCGATGCTCTGAAACCGGAAAACTCCACAGGACCCTCCCTTTTGTAAAAAAATTCGTAAAAAATTTTAGCTTCTCGATCAGGACAAAAACTCTTCTGTTTGTTAGTTTGGATACATTGATCACGAATTCGGCCTCTGTTCCAAGTTTTGCCGTGTTTGAAAAAAAAACCTAAAAATTTTGCATTTCCCGCAGGTCTGCATATATACGAAAAAATAATTTTCTGTGAGAAGGCGACGTCCTAGGACCAATCTTAGCACGGCATTGGATTCAGTGGCACATTTTTTATAACGGAGAGTAGGAAACCATGAAATAAGACCCAAAATTTGGGGATGAGGGTCGATGCTCTGAAACCGGAAAACTCCACAGGACCCTCCCTTTTGTCAAAAAATTCGTAAAAAATTTTAGCTTCTCGATCAGGACAAAAACTCTTCTGTTTGTTAGTTTGGATACATTGATCACGAATTCGGCCTCTGTTCCAAGTTTTGCCGTGTTTGAAAAAAAACCTAAAAATTTTGCATTTCCCGCAGGTCTGCATATATAAGAAAAAATAATTTTCTGTGAGAAGGTGACGTCCTAGGACCAATCTTAGCACGGCATTGGATTCAGTGGCACATTTTTTATAACGGAGAGTAGGAAACCATGAAATGAGACCCAAAATTTGGGGATGAGGGTCGATGTTCTGAACCCGGAAAACTCCCTTTGGTAATAAAATTCGTAAAAAATTTTAGGTTCTCGATCAGGACAAAAACTCTTCTGTTTGTTAGTTTGGATACATTGATCACGAATTCGGCCTCTGTTCCAAGTTTTGCCGTGTTTGAAAAAGAACCTAAATATTTTGCATTTCCCGCAGGTCTGCATATATACGAAAAAATAATTTTCTGTGAGAAAGCGACGTCCTAGGACCAATCTTAGCACGGCATTGGATTCAGTGGCACATTTTCTATAACGGAGAGTAGGAAATCATGAAATAAGACCCAAAATTTGGGGATGAGGGTCGATGTTCTGAAACCGGAAAACCCCACAGGTAAAATCCCTTTGGTAAAAAAATTCGTAAAAAATTTTAGGTTCTCGATCAGGACAAAAACTCTTCTGTTTGTTAATTTTGATACATTGATCACGAATTCGGCCTCTGTTCCAAGTTTTGCCGTGTTTGTAAAAAAAAACCTAAAAATTTTGCATTTCCCGCAGGTCTGCATATATACGAAAAAATAATCTTCTGTGAGAAGGCGACGTCCTAGGACCAATCTTAGCACGGCATTGGATTCAGTGGCACATTTTCTATAACGGAGAGTAGGAGACCATGAAATAAGACCCAAAATTTGGGGATGAGGGTCGATGTTCTGAAACCGGAAAACTCCCTTTGGTAATAAAATTCGTAAAAAATTTTAGGTTCTCGATCAGGACAAAAACTCTTCTGTTTGTTAGTTTGGATACATTGATCACGAATTCGGCCTCTGTTCCAAGTTTTGCCGTGTTTGAAAAAAAACCTAAATATTTTGCATTTCCCGCAGGTCTGCATATATACGAAAAAATAATTTTCTGTGAGAAAGCGACGTCCTAGGACCAATCTTGGCACGGCATTGGATTCAGTGGCACATTTTCTATAACGGAGAGTAGGAAACCATGAAATAAGACCCAAAATTTGGGGATGAGGGTCGATGTTCTGAAACCGGAAAACTCCACAGGACCCTCCCTTTGGTAAGAAAATTCGTAAAAAAATTTAGGTTCTCGATCAGGACAAAAACTCTTCTGTTTGTTAGTTTGGATACACTGATCACGAATTCGGCCTCTGTACCAAGTTTTGCCGTGTTTGCAAAAAAAAACCTAAAATTTTTGCATTTCCCGCAGGTCTGCATATATACGAAAAAATAATTTTCTGTGAGAAGGCGACGTCCTAGGACCAATCTTAGCACGGCATTGTATTCAGTGGCACATTTTCTATAACGGAGAGTAGGAAACCATGAAATAAGACCCAAAATTTGGGGATGAGGGTCGATGCTCTGAAACCGGAAAACTCCACAGGACCCTCCCTTTTATAAAAAAATTCGTAAAAAATTTTAGCTTCTCGATCAGGACAAAAACTCTTCTGTTTGTTAGTTTGGATACATTGATCACGAATTCGGCCTCTGTTCCAAGTTTTGCCGTGTTTGAAAAGAAAACCTAAAAATTTTGCATTTCCCGCAGGTCTGCATATATACGAAAAAATAATTTTCTGTGAGAAGGCGACGTCCTAGGACCAATCTTAGCACGGCATTGGATTCAGTGGCACATTTTTTATAACGGAGAGTAGGAAACCATGAAATAAGACCCAAAATTTGGGGATGAGGGTCGATGCTCTGAAACCGGAAAACTCCACAGGACCCTCCCTTTTGTAAAAAAATTCGTAAAAAATTTTAGCTTCTCGATCAGGACAAAAACTCTTCTGTTTGTTAGTTTGGATACATTGATCACGAATTCGGCCTCTGTTCCAAGTTTTGCCGTGTTTGAAAAAAAAACCTAAAAATTTTGCATTTCCCGCAGGTCTGCATATATACGAAAAAATCATTTTCTGTGAGAAGGCGACGTCCTAGGACCAATCTTAGCACGGCAGTGGATTCAGTGGCACATTTTCTATAACGGAGAGTAGGAAACCATGAAATAAGACCCAAAATTTGGGGATGAGGGTCGATGCTCTGAAACCGGAAAACTCCCTTTGGTAATAAAATTCGTAAAAAATTTTAGGTTCTCGATCAGGACAAAAACTCTTTTGTTTGTTAGTTTGGATACATTGATCACGAATTCGGCCTCTGTTCCAAGTTTTGCCGTGTTTGAAAAAAAACCTAAATATTTTGCATTTCCCGCAGGTCTGCATATATACGAAAAAATAATTGTCTGTGAGAAAGCGACGTCCTAGGACCAATCTTAGCACGGCATTGGATTCAGTGGCACATTTTCTATAACGGAGAGTAGGAAACCATGAAATAAGACCCAAAATTTGGGGATGAGGGTCGATGTTCTGAAACCGGAAAACTCCACAGGACCCTCCCTTTGGTAAGAAAATTCGTAAAAAAATTTAGGTTCTCGATCAGGACAAAAACTCTTCTGTTTGTTAGTTTGGATACACTGATCACGAATTCGGCCTCTGTACCAAGTTTTGCCGTGTTTGAAAAAAAAACCTAAAAATTTTGCATTTCCCGCAGGTCTGCATATATACGAAAAAATAATTTTCTGTGAGAAAGCGACGTCCTAGGACCAATCTCAGCACGGCATTGGATTCAGTGGCACATTTTCTATAACGGTGAGTAGGAAACCATGAAATAAGACCCAAAATTTGGGGATGAGGGTCGATGTTCTGAAACCGGAAAACTCCACTCCCTTTGGTAAAAAAATTGGTAAAAAATTTTAGCTTCTCGATCAGGACAAAAACTCTTCTGTTTGTTAGCTTGGATACATTGATCACGAATTCGGCCCCTGTTCCAAGTTTTGCCGTGTTTGAAAAAGAAAACCTAAAAATTTTGCATTTCCCGCAGGTCTGCATATATACGAAAAAATAATTGTCTGTGAGAAGGCGACGTCCTAGGACCAATCTTAGCACGGCATTGGATTCAGTGGCACATTTTCTATAACGGAGAGTAGGAAACCATGAAATAAGACCCAAAATTTGGGGATGAGGGTCGATGTTCTGAAACCGGAAAACCCCACAGCCCCCACACCCCTTTGGTAAAAAAATTCGTAAAAAATTTTAGGTTCTCGATCAGGACAAAAACTCTTCTGTTTGTTAATTTTGATACATTGATCACGAATTCCGCCTCTGTTCCAAGTTTTGCCGTGTTTGCAAAAAAAAACCTAAAAATTTTGCATTTCCCGCAGGTCTGCATATATACGAAAAAATAATCTTCTGTGAGAAGGCGACGTCCTAGGACCAATCTTAGCACGGCATTGGATTCAGTGGCACATTTTCTATAACGGAGAGTAGGAAACCATGAAATGAGACCCAAAATTTGGGGATGAGGGTCGATGTTCTGAAACCGGAAAACTCCACAGGACCCTCCCTCTGGTAAAAAAATTCGTAAAAAATTTTAGCTTCTCGATCAGGCCAAAAACTCTTCTGTTTGTTAGTTTGGATACATTGATCACGAATTCGGCCTCTGTTCCAAGTTTTGCCGTGTTTGAAAAAAAAACCTAAAAATTTTGCATTTCCCGCAGGTCTGCATATATACGAAAAAATAATTTTCTGTGAGAAGGCGACGTCCTAGGACCAATCTTAGCACGGCATTGGATTCAGTGGCACATTTTCTATAACGGAGAGTAGGAAACCATGAAATAAGACCCAAAATTTGGGGATGAGGGTCGATGTTCTGAAACCGGAAAACTCCCTTTGGTAATAAAATTCGTAAAAAATTTTAGGTTCTCGATCAGGACAAAAACTCTTCTGTTTGTTAGTTTGGATACATTGATCACGAATTCGGCCTCTGTTCCAAGTTTTGCCGTGTTTGAAAAAAAACCTAAATATTTTGCATTTCCCGCAGGTCTGCATATATACGAAAAAATAATTTTCTGTGAGAAAGCGACGTTCTAGGACCAATCTTAGCACGGCATTGGATTCAGTGGCACATTTTCTATAACGGAGAGTAGGAAACCATGAAATAAGACCCAAAATTTGGGGATGAGGGTCGATGTTCTGAAACCGGAAAACCCCACAGCCCCCCACACACCTTTGGTAAAAAAATTCGTAAAAAATTTTAGGTTCTCGATCAGGACAAAAACTCTTCTGTTTGTTAATTTTGATACATTGATCACGAATTCCGCCTCTGTTCCAAGTTTTGCCGTGTTTGCAAAAAAAAACCTAAAAATTTTGCATTTCCCGCAGGTCTGCATATATACGAAAAAATAATCTTCTGTGAGAAGGCGACGTCCTAGGACCAATCTTAGCACGGCATTGGATTCAGTGGCACATTTTCTATAACGGAGAGTAGGAAACCATGAAATGAGACCCAAAATTTGGGGATGAGGGTCGATGTTCTGAAACCGGAAAACTCCACAGGACCCTCCCTCTGGTAAAAAAATTCGTAAAAAATTTTAGCTTCTCGATCAGGCCAAAAACTCTTCTGTTTGTTAATTTTGATACATTGATCACGAATTCGGCCTCTGTTCCAAGTTTTGCCGTGTTTGCAAAAAAAAACCTAAAAATTTTGCATTTCCTGCAGGTCTGCATATATACGAAAAAATAATTTTATGTGAGAAGGCGACGTCCTAGGACCAATCTTAGCACGGCGTTGGATTCAGTGGCACATTTTCTATAACGGAGAGTAGGAAACCATGAAATAAGACCCAAAATTTGGGGATGAGGGTCGATGTTCTGAAACCGGAAAACTCCACAGGACCCTCCCTTTGGTAAAAAAATTCGTAAAAAAATGTAGGTTCTAGATCAGGACAAAAACTCTTCTGTATGTTAGTTTTGATACATTGATCACGAATTGGGCCTCTGTTCCAAGTTTTGCCGTGTTTGAAAAAAACCTAAAAATTTTGCATTTCCCGCAGGTCTGCATATATACGAAAAAATCATTTTCTGTGGGAAGGCGACGTCCTAGGACCAATCTTAGCACGGCATTGGATTCAGTGGCACATTTTCTATAACGGAGAGTAAGAAACCATGAAATAAGACCCAACATTTGGGGATGAGGGTCGATGTTCTGAAACCGGAAAACTCCACTCCACTCCCTTTGGTAAAAAAATTCGTAAAAAATTTTAGCTTCTCGATCAGGACAAAAACTCTTCTGTTTGTTAGTTTGGATACATTGATCACGAATTCGGCCTCTGTTCCAAGTTTTGCGGTGTTTGAAAAAAAAACCTAAAAATTTGGCATTTCCCGCAGGTCTGCATATATACGAAAAAATAATTTTCTGTGAGAAAGCGACGTTCTAGGACCAATCTTAGCACGGCATTGGATTCAGTGGCATATTTTCTATAACGGAGAGTAGGAAACCATGAAATAAGACCCAAAGTTTGGGGATGAGGATCGATGCTCTGAAACCGGAAAACTCCACAGGACTTGGTAAAAAAATTCGTAAAAAATTTTAGGTTCTCGATCAGGACAAAAACTCTTCTGTTTGTTAGTTTGGATACATTGATCACGAATTCGGCCTCTGTTCCAAGTTTTGCCGTGTTTGCAAAAAAAAACCTAAAAATTTTGCATTTCCCGCAGGTCTGCATATATACGAAAAAATAATTTTCTGTGAGAAGGCGACGTCCTAGGACCAATCTTAGCACGGCATTGGATTCAGTGGCACATTTTCTATAACGGCGAGTAGGAAACCATGAAATAAGACCCAAAATTTGGGGATGAGGGTCGATGTTCTGAAACCGGAAAACTCCACAGGACCCTCCCTTTGGTAAAAAAATTCGTAAAAAAATGTAGGTTCTAGATCAGGACAAAAACTCTTCTGTATGTTAGTTTTGATACATTGATCACGAATTGGGCCTCTGTTCCATGTTTTGCCGTGTTTGAAAAAAACCTAAAAATTTTGCATTTCCCGCAGGTCTGCATATATACGAAAAAATCATTTTCTGTGGGAAGGCGACGTCCTAGGACCAATCTTAGCACGGCATTGGATTCAGTGGCACATTTTCTATAACGGAGAGTAAGAAACCATGAAATAAGACCCAAAATTTGGGGATGAGGGTCGATGTTCTGAAACCGGAAAACTCCACTCCACTCCCTTTGGTAAAAAAATTCGTAAAAAATTTTAGCTTCTCGATCAGGACAAAAACTCTTCTGTTTGTTAGTTTGGATACATTGATCACGAATTCGGCCTCTGTTCCAAGTTTTGCCGTGTTTGAAAAAAAAACCTAAAAATTTTGCATTTCCCGCAGGTCTGCATATACAGGGTTACTGGTAACTCGACCACTTTCCTGCAGGAAGTGATAGAGGGACTCAAAAGCAATAGATTTAACCTCCTATATGTAATTCCGAAAACCGATAGTTTTCGAGATAATTCACATTTTATGTTTTTCAACGATATGTCCAAATTTCCACACTACATCCCAAATTTAGAAAAAACCCTGCTGTCGATTTGAGTAATTTCCAATTAAGTTTTTTACTGACACATACGCAAATCTAATTTAGTATTTAAATGTGTAAAAATACTAAACAGTTTCAAACTACATACAATTATTTAAAAAATTAAGTACAAGATTTTTACATTCACCGTGAAAGAAAATTGTCTAGCTCAAAAAACGATACACAGCCAGTCAAGCAAATTATTTTAAAAACTTCCTTATCTGATGGCCTATTCCAAGGACAAGAATGACAGTACAACCACAAATAACTATTTAACAAAATTTATCAACATAATACAGAAGCATCAACAACATGATATTCCAGCATGATGGTTGTCCAGCATATTACCGTATCATAATTCGGCAGCTGTTGGACAACACATACCCGAACAAATGGATAGGGAGGGGTGAACCCATCCCATGGCCTGCGCGGAGCCCAGATCTGACACCTCTTGATTTTTACGTCTGGGGTCACATGAAGGCATTGGTTTACCAGAGTCCAGTTAATTCTGCTGACGAACTAAGGCAAAAAATTATCAATGCGGCAGAGGAGATGAAACGAACTTTTTCAACACGAGTTATAAAAACCGAAGTGAGGAAGCCGATCCGTACTTGTATCCGAAATCAAGGGCAACACATTGAGCAAGAATTCTAGAAACTTTGAGTGGATTTAATTTGTTTTACTTTGATAAAATCATTGACCGCATTTGCAAACATTCTAGTATGTAACTGAGTTATCGATAATGATTGTACTGTCATTCGTTCTTTTTGAATAGGTGATTTTTATACATTGCTGTTTATAATATTTCTGAAAAGGTTATTAGGTAGGAAAGTTTTTTAGCGATTTGTTCAACCATTTGTATAATTTTTATGAGCTAGATAATTTTCTTCCACAGTGAATGTAAAAATTTTGTTGATTATTTTTTAAATATTTGTATTTAGTTTGGAACTGTTTAGCTTTTTGAAAGATTTTAATACTAGCTTAGCTTTGTGTATGTGTTAATTAAATACTAAAATAAAAATTATCAGAATCAACAACAGGTTTTTTTCTTAGTTTAGGATCTAGTGTGGAAATTTGGACATTTGGTTGAAAAACACTAAATGTTAATTATCTCGAAAACTATCGGTTTTCGGAATTACATATGGGGGGTTTAATCTATTACATTTGAGTCCCTCTATCACCTCTTGCAGGAAAGTGGTCGAGTTACCAGTAACCCTGTACACGAAAAAATAATTTTCTGTAAGAAAGCGACGTTCTAGGACCAATCTTAGCACGGCATTGGATTCAGTGGCACATTTTCTATAACGGAGAGTAGGAAACTATGAAATAAGACCCAAAGTTTGGGGATGAGGATCGATGCTCTGAAACCGGAAAACTCCACAGGACTTGGTAAAAAAATTCGTAAAAAATTTTAGGTTCTCGATCAGGACAAAAACTCTTCTGTTTGTTAGTTTGGATACATTGATCACGAATTCGGCCTCTGTTCCAAGTTTTGCCGTGTTTTAAAAGAAAACCTAAAAATTTTGCATTTCCCGCAGGTCTGCATATATACGAAAAAATAATTTTCTGTGAGAAGGCGACGTCCTAGGACCAATCTTAGCACGGCATTGGATTCAGTGGCACATTTTCTATAACGGAGAGTAGGAAACCATGAAATAAGACCCAAAATTTGGGGATGAGGGTCGATGCTCTGAAACCGGAAAACTCCACAGGACCCTCCCTTTGGTAAAAAAATTCGTAAAAAATTTTAGGTTCTAGATCAGGACAAAAACTCTTCTGTATGTTAGGTTGGATACATTGATCACGAATTCGGCCTCTGTTCCAAATTTTGCCGTGTTTGAAAAGAAAACCTAAAAATTTTGCATTTTCCGCAGGTCTGCATATATACGAAAAAATCATTTTCTGTGAGGAGGCGACATCCTAGGACCAATCTTAGCACGGCATTGGATTCAGTGGCACACTTTCTATAACGGAGAGTAGGAAACCATGAAATAAGACCCTTTGGTAAAAAAATTCGTAAAAAATTTTAGGTTCTCGATCAGGACAAAAACTCTTCGGTTTGTTAATTTTTATACATTGATCACGAATTCGGCCTCTGTTCCAAGTTTTGCCGTGTTTGAAAAAAAAACCTAAAAATTTTGCATTTCCCGCAGGTCTGCATATATACGAAAAAATTATTTTCTGTGAGAAGGCGACGTCCTAGGACCAATCTTAGCACGGCATTGGATTCAGTGGCACATTTTTTATAACGGACAGTAGGAAACCATGAAATAAGACCCAAAATTTGGGGATGAGGGTCGATGTTCTGAAACCGGAAAACTCCACAGGACCCTCCCTTTGGTAAAAAAATTCGTAAAAAATTTTAGCTTCTCGATCAGGACAAAAACTCTTCTGTTTGTTAGTTTGGATACATTGATCACGAATTCGGCCTCTGTTCCAAGTTTTGCCGTGTTTGAAAAAGAAAACCTAAAAATTTTGCATTTCCCGCAGGTCTGCATATATACGAAAAAATAATTTTCTGTGAGAAAGCGACGTCCTAGGACCAATCTTAGCACGGCATTGGATTCAGTGGCACATTTTCTATAACGGAGAGTAGGAAACCATGAAATAAGACCCAAAATTTGGGGATGAGGGTCGATGTTCTGAAACCGGAAACCTCCACAGGACCCTCCCTTTCGTAAAAAAATTCGTAAAAAATTTTAGGTTCTCGATCAGGACAAAAACTCTTCTGTTTGTTAGTTTGGATACATTGATCACGAATTCGGCCTCTGTTCCAAGTTTTGCCGTGTTTGAAAAAAAACCTAAAAATTTTGCATTTCCCGCAGGTCTGCATATATAAGAAAAAATAATTTTCTGTGAGAAGGTGACGTCCTAGGACCAATCTTAGCACGGCATTGGATTCAGTGGCACATTTTTTATAACGGAGAGTAGGAAACCATGAAATGAGACCCAAAATTTGGGGATGAGGGTCGATGCTCTGAAACCGGAAAACTCCACAGGACCCTCCCTTTTGTAAAAAAATTCGTAAAAAATTTTAGCTTCTCGATCAGGACAAAAACTTTTCTGTTTGTTAGTTTGGATACATTGATCACGAATTCGGCCTCTGTTCCAAGTTTTGCCGTGTTTGAAAAAAAAACCTAAACATTTTGCATTTCCCGCAGGTCTGCATATATACGAAAAAATAATTTTCTGTGAGAAGGCGACGTCCTAGGACCAATCTTAGCACGGCATTGGATTCAGTGGCGCATTTTCTATAACGGAGAGTAGGAAACCATGAAATAAGACCCAAAATTTGGGGATGAGGGTCGATGTTCTGAAACCGGAAAACTCCCTTTGGTAATAAAATTCGTAAAAAATTTTAGGTTCTCGATCAGGACAAAAACTCTTCTGTTTGTTAGTTTGGATACATTGATCACGAATTCGGCCTCTGTTCCAAGTTTTGCCGTGTTTGAAAAAAAACCTAAATATTTTGCATTTCCCGCAGGTCTGCATATATACGAAAAAATAATTTTCTGTGAGAAAGCGACGTCCTAGGACCAATCTTAGCACGGCATTGGATTCAGTGGCGCATTTTCTATAACGGAGAGTAGGAAACCATGAAATAAGACCCAAAATTTGGGGATGAGGGTCGATGTTCTGAAACCGGAAAACCCCACAGGTAAAACCCCTTTGGTAAAAAAATTCGTAAAAAATTTTAGGTTCTCGATCAGGACAAAAACTCTTCTGTTTGTTAATTTTGATACATTGATCACGAATTCGGCCTCTGTTCCAAGTTTTGCCGTGTTTGTAAAAAAAAAAACCTAAAAATTTTGCATTTCCCGCAGGTCTGCATATATACGAAAAAATAATCTTCTGTGAGAAGGCGACGTCCTAGGACCAATCTTAGCACGGCATTGGATTCAGTGGCACATTTTCTATAACGGAGAGTAGGAGACCATGAAATAAGACCCAAAATTTGTGGATGAGGGTCGATGTTCTGAAACCGGAAAACTCCCTTTGGTAATAAAATTCGTAAAAAATTTTAGGTTCTCGATCAGGACAAAAACTCTTCTGTTTGTTAGTTTGGATACATTGATCACGAATTCGGCCTCTGTTCCAAGTTTTGCCGTGTTTGAAAAAAAACCTAAATATTTTGCATTTCCCGCAGGTCTGCATATATACGAAAAAATAATTTTCTGTGAGAAAGCGACGTCCTAGGACCAATCTTAGCACGGCATTGGATTCAGTGGCGCATTTTCTATAACGGAGAGTAGGAAACCATGAAATAAGACCCAAAATTTGGGGATGACGGTCGATGTTCTGAAACCGGAAAACCCCACAGGTAAAACCCCTTTGGTAAAAAAATTCGTAAAAAATTTTAGGTTCTCGATCAGGACAAAAACTCTTCTGTTTGTTAATTTTGATACATTGATCACGAATTCGGCCTCTGTTCCAAGTTTTGCCGTGTTTGTAAAAAAAAAACCTAAAAATTTTGCATTTCCCGCAGGTCTGCATATATACGAAAAAATAATCTTCTGTGAGAAGGCGACGTCCTAGGACCAATCTTGGCACGGCATTGGATTCAGTGGCACATTTTCTATAACGGAGAGTAGGAGACCATGAAATAAGACCCAAAATTTGGGGATGAGGGTCGATGTTCTGAAACCGGAAAACTCCCTTTGGTAATAAAATTCGTAAAAAATTTTAGGTTCTCGATCAGGACAAAAACTCTTCTGTTTGTTAATTTTGATACATTGATCACGAATTCGGCCTCTGTTCCAAGTTTTGCCGTGTTTGCAAAAAAAAACCTAAAAATTTTGCATTTCCCGCAGGTCTGCATATATACGAAAAAATAATTTTCTGTGAGAAGGCGACGTCCTAGGACCAATCTTAGCACGGCATTGGATTCAGTGGCACATTTTCTATAACGGAGAGTAGGAAACCATGAAATAAGACCCAAAATTTGGGGATGAGGGTCGATGCTCTGAAACCGGAAAACTCCACAGGACCCTCCCTTTTGTAAAAAAATTCGTAAAAAATTTTAGCTTCTCGATCAGGACAAAAACTCTTCTGTTTGTTAGTTTGGATACATTGATCACGAATTCGGCCTCTGTTCCAAGTTTTGCCGTGTTTGAAAAAAAAACCTAAAAATTTTGCATTTCCCGCAGGTCTGCATATATACGAAAAAATAATTTTCTGTGAGAAGGCGACGTCCTAGGACCAATCTTAGCACGGCATTGGATTCAGTGGCACATTTTTTATAACGGAGAGTAGGAAACCATGAAATAAGACCCAAAATTTGGGGATGAGGGTCGATGCTCTGAAACCGGAAAACTCCACAGGACCCTCCCTTTTGTAAAAAAATTCGTAAAAAATTTTAGCTTCTCGATCAGGACAAGAACTCTTCTGTTTGTTAGTTTGGATACATTGATCACGAATTCGGCCTCTGTTCCAAGTTTTGCCGTGTTTGAAAAAAAACCTAAAAATTTTGCATTTCCCGCAGGTCTGCATATATAAGAAAGAATAATTTTCTGTGAGAAGGTGACGTCCTAGGACCAATCTTAGCACGGCATTGGATTCAGTGGCACATTTTTTATAACGGAGAGTAGGAAACCATGAAATGAGACCCAAAATTTGGGGATGAGGGTCGATGTTCTGAACCCGGAAAACTCCCTTTGGTAATAAAATTCGTAAAAAATTTTAGGTTCTCGATCAGGACAAAAACTCTTCTGTTTGTTAGTTTGGATACATTGATCACGAATTCGGCCTCTGTTCCAAGTTTTGCCGTGTTTGAAAAAAAACCTAAATATTTTGCATTTCCCGCAGGTCTGCATATATACGAAAAAATAATTTTCTGTGAGAAAGCGACGTCCTAGGACCAATCTTAGCACGGCATTGGATTCAGTGGCACATTTTCTATAACGGAGAGTAGGAAATCATGAAATAAGACCCAAAATTTGGGGATGAGGGTCGATGTTCTGAAACCGGAAAACCCCACAGGTAAAATCCCTTTGGTAAAAAAATTCGTAAAAAATTTTAGGTTCTCGATCAGGACAAAAACTCTTCTGTTTGTTAATTTTGATACATTGATCACGAATTCGGCCTCTGTTCCAAGTTTTGCCGTGTTTGTAAAAAAAAAAACCTAAAAATTTTGCATTTCCCGCAGGTCTGCATATATACGAAAAAATAATCTTCTGTGAGAAGGCGACGTCCTAGGACCAATCTTAGCACGGCATTGGATTCAGTGGCACATTTTCTATAACGGAGAGTAGGAGACCATGAAATAAGACCCAAAATTTGGGGATGAGGGTCGATGTTCTGAAACCGGAAAACTCCCTTTGGTAATAAAATTCGTAAAAAATTTTAGGTTCTCGATCAGGACAAAAACTCTTCTGTTTGCTAGTTTGGATACATTCATCACGAATTCGGCCTCTGTTCCAAGTTTTGCCGTGTTTGAAAAAAAACCTAAATATTTTGCATTTCCCGCAGGTCTGCATATATACGAAAAAATAATTTTCTGTGAGAAGGCGACGTCCTAGGACCAATCTTAGCACGGCATTGGATTCAGTGGCACATTTTTTATAACGGAGAGTAGGAAACCATGAAATAAGACCCAAAATTTGGGGATGAGGGTCGATGCTCTGAAACCGGAAAACTCCACAGGACCCTCCCTTTTGTAAAAAAATTCGTAAAAAATTTTAGCTTCTCGATCAGGACAAAAACTCTTCTGTTTGTTAGTTTGGATACATTGATCACGAATTCGGCCTCTGTTCCAAGTTTTGCCGTGTTTGAAAAAAAAACCTAAAAATTTTGCATTTCCCGCAGGTCTGCATATATACGAAAAAATCATTTTCTGTGAGAAGGCGACGTCCTAGGACCAATCTTAGCACGGCAGTGGATTCAGTGGCACATTTTCTATAACGGAGAGTAGGAAACCATGAAATAAGACCCAAAATTTGGGGATGAGGGTCGATGCTCTGAAACCGGAAAACTCCCTTTGGTAATAAAATTCGTAAAAAATTTTAGGTTCTCGATCAGGACAAAAACTCTTTTGTTTGTTAGTTTGGATACATTGATCACGAATTCGGCCTCTGTTCCAAGTTTTGCCGTGTTTGAAAAAAAACCTAAATATTTTGCATTTCCCGCAGGTCTGCATATATACGAAAAAATAATTGTCTGTGAGAAAGCGACGTCCTAGGACCAATCTTAGCACGGCATTGGATTCAGTGGCACATTTTCTATAACGGAGAGTAGGAAACCATGAAATAAGACCCAAAATTTGGGGATGAGGGTCGATGTTCTGAAACCGGAAAACTCCACAGGACCCTCCCTTTGGTAAGAAAATTCGTAAAAAAATTTAGGTTCTCGATCAGGACAAAAACTCTTCTGTTTGTTAGTTTGGATACACTGATCACGAATTCGGCCTCTGTACCAAGTTTTGCCGTGTTTGCAAAAAAAAACCTAAAATTTTTGCATTTCCCGCAGGTCTGCATATATACGAAAAAATAATTTTCTGTGAGAAGGCGACGTCCTAGGACCAATCTTAGCACGGCATTGTATTCAGTGGCACATTTTCTATAACGGAGAGTAGGAAACCATGAAATAAGACCCAAAATTTGGGGATGAGGGTCGATGCTCTGAAACCGGAAAACTCCACAGGACCCTCCCTTTTGTAAAAAAATTCGTAAAAAATTTTAGCTTCTCGATCAGGACAAGAACTCTTCTGTTTGTTAGTTTGGATACATTGATCACGAATTCGGCCTCTGTTCCAAGTTTTGCCGTGTTTGAAAAAAAACCTAAAAATTTTGCATTTCCCGCAGGTCTGCATATATAAGAAAGAATAATTTTCTGTGAGAAGGTGACGTCCTAGGACCAATCTTAGCACGGCATTGGATTCAGTGGCACATTTTTTATAACGGAGAGTAGGAAACCATGAAATGAGACCCAAAATTTGGGGATGAGGGTCGATGTTCTGAACCCGGAAAACTCCCTTTGGTAATAAAATTCGTAAAAAATTTTAGGTTCTCGATCAGGACAAAAACTCTTCTGTTTGTTAGTTTGGATACATTGATCACGAATTCGGCCTCTGTTCCAAGTTTTGCCGTGTTTGAAAAAAAACCTAAATATTTTGCATTTCCCGCAGGTCTGCATATATACGAAAAAATAATTTTCTGTGAGAAAGCGACGTCCTAGGACCAATCTTAGCACGGCATTGGATTCAGTGGCACATTTTCTATAACGGAGAGTAGGAAATCATGAAATAAGACCCAAAATTTGGGGATGAGGGTCGATGTTCTGAAACCGGAAAACCCCACAGGTAAAATCCCTTTGGTAAAAAAATTCGTAAAAAATTTTAGGTTCTCGATCAGGACAAAAACTCTTCTGTTTGTTAATTTTGATACATTGATCACGAATTCGGCCTCTGTTCCAAGTTTTGCCGTGTTTGTAAAAAAAAAACCTAAAAATTTTGCATTTCCCGCAGGTCTGCATATATACGAAAAAATAATCTTCTGTGAGAAGGCGACGTCCTAGGACCAATCTTAGCACGGCATTGGATTCAGTGGCACATTTTCTATAACGGAGAGTAGGAGACCATGAAATAAGACCCAAAATTTGGGGATGAGGGTCGATGTTCTGAAACCGGAAAACTCCCTTTGGTAATAAAATTCGTAAAAAATTTTAGGTTCTCGATCAGGACAAAAACTCTTCTGTTTGCTAGTTTGGATACATTCATCACGAATTCGGCCTCTGTTCCAAGTTTTGCCGTGTTTGAAAAAAAACCTAAATATTTTGCATTTCCCGCAGGTCTGCATATATACGAAAAAATAATTTTCTGTGAGAAGGCGACGTCCTAGGACCAATCTTAGCACGGCATTGGATTCAGTGGCACATTTTTTATAACGGAGAGTAGGAAACCATGAAATAAGACCCAAAATTTGGGGATGAGGGTCGATGCTCTGAAACCGGAAAACTCCACAGGACCCTCCCTTTTGTAAAAAAATTCGTAAAAAATTTTAGCTTCTCGATCAGGACAAAAACTCTTCTGTTTGTTAGTTTGGATACATTGATCACGAATTCGGCCTCTGTTCCAAGTTTTGCCGTGTTTGAAAAAAAAACCTAAAAATTTTGCATTTCCCGCAGGTCTGCATATATACGAAAAAATCATTTTCTGTGAGAAGGCGACGTCCTAGGACCAATCTTAGCACGGCAGTGGATTCAGTGGCACATTTTCTATAACGGAGAGTAGGAAACCATGAAATAAGACCCAAAATTTGGGGATGAGGGTCGATGCTCTGAAACCGGAAAACTCCCTTTGGTAATAAAATTCGTAAAAAATTTTAGGTTCTCGATCAGGACAAAAACTCTTTTGTTTGTTAGTTTGGATACATTGATCACGAATTCGGCCTCTGTTCCAAGTTTTGCCGTGTTTGAAAAAAAACCTAAATATTTTGCATTTCCCGCAGGTCTGCATATATACGAAAAAATAATTGTCTGTGAGAAAGCGACGTCCTAGGACCAATCTTAGCACGGCATTGGATTCAGTGGCACATTTTCTATAACGGAGAGTAGGAAACCATGAAATAAGACCCAAAATTTGGGGATGAGGGTCGATGTTCTGAAACCGGAAAACTCCACAGGACCCTCCCTTTGGTAAGAAAATTCGTAAAAAAATTTAGGTTCTCGATCAGGACAAAAACTCTTCTGTTTGTTAGTTTGGATACACTGATCACGAATTCGGCCTCTGTACCAAGTTTTGCCGTGTTTGCAAAAAAAAACCTAAAATTTTTGCATTTCCCGCAGGTCTGCATATATACGAAAAAATAATTTTCTGTGAGAAGGCGACGTCCTAGGACCAATCTTAGCACGGCATTGTATTCAGTGGCACATTTTCTATAACGGAGAGTAGGAAACCATGAAATAAGACCCAAAATTTGGGGATGAGGGTCGATGCTCTGAAACCGGAAAACTCCACAGGACCCTCCCTTTTATAAAAAAATTCGTAAAAAATTTTAGCTTCTCGATCAGGACAAAAACTCTTCTGTTTGTTAGTTTGGATACATTGATCACGAATTCGGCCTCTGTTCCAAGTTTTGCCGTGTTTGAAAAGAAAACCTAAAAATTTTGCATTTCCCGCAGGTCTGCATATATACGAAAAAATAATTTTCTGTGAGAAGGCGACGTCCTAGGACCAATCTTAGCACGGCATTGGATTCAGTGGCACATTTTTTATAACGGAGAGTAGGAAACCATGAAATAAGACCCAAAATTTGGGGATGAGGGTCGATGCTCTGAAACCGGAAAACTCCACAGGACCCTCCCTTTTGTAAAAAAATTCGTAAAAAATTTTAGCTTCTCGATCAGGACAAAAACTCTTCTGTTTGTTAGTTTGGATACATTGATCACGAATTCGGCCTCTGTTCCAAGTTTTGCCGTGTTTGAAAAAAAAACCTAAAAATTTTGCATTTCCCGCAGGTCTGCATATATACGAAAAAATCATTTTCTGTGAGAAGGCGACGTCCTAGGACCAATCTTAGCACGGCAGTGGATTCAGTGGCACATTTTCTATAACGGAGAGTAGGAAACCATGAAATAAGACCCAAAATTTGGGGATGAGGGTCGATGCTCTGAAACCGGAAAACTCCCTTTGGTAATAAAATTCGTAAAAAATTTTAGGTTCTCGATCAGGACAAAAACTCTTTTGTTTGTTAGTTTGGATACATTGATCACGAATTCGGCCTCTGTTCCAAGTCTTGCCGTGTTTGAAAAAAAACCTAAATATTTTGCATTTCCCGCAGGTCTGCATATATACGAAAAAATAATTGTCTGTGAGAAAGCGACGTCCTAGGACCAATCTTAGCACGGCATTGGATTCAGTGGCACATTTTCTATAACGGAGAGTAGGAAACCATGAAATAAGACCCAAAATTTGGGGATGAGGGTCGATGTTCTGAAACCGGAAAACTCCACAGGACCCTCCCTTTGGTAAGAAAATTCGTAAAAAAATTTAGGTTCTCGATCAGGACAAAAACTCTTCTGTTTGTTAGTTTGGATACACTGATCACGAATTCGGCCTCTGTACCAAGTTTTGCCGTGTTTGCAAAAAAAAACCTAAAATTTTTGCATTTCCCGCAGGTCTGCATATATACGAAAAAATAATTTTCTGTGAGAAGGCGACGTCCTAGGACCAATCTTAGCACGGCATTGTATTCAGTGGCACATTTTCTATAACGGAGAGTAGGAAACCATGAAATAAGACCCAAAATTTGGGGATGAGGGTCGATGCTCTGAAACCGGAAAACTCCACAGGACCCTCCCTTTTATAAAAAAATTCGTAAAAAATTTTAGCTTCTCGATCAGGACAAAAACTCTTCTGTTTGTTAGTTTGGATACATTGATCACGAATTCGGCCTCTGTTCCAAGTTTTGCCGTGTTTGAAAAGAAAACCTAAAAATTTTGCATTTCCCGCAGGTCTGCATATATACGAAAAAATAATTTTCTGTGAGAAGGCGACGTCCTAGGACCAATCTTAGCACGGCATTGGATTCAGTGGCACATTTTTTATAACGGAGAGTAGGAAACCATGAAATAAGACCCAAAATTTGGGGATGAGGGTCGATGCTCTGAAACCGGAAAACTCCACAGGACCCTCCCTTTTGTAAAAAAATTCGTAAAAAATTTTAGCTTCTCGATCAGGACAAAAACTCTTCTGTTTGTTAGTTTGGATACATTGATCACGAATTCGGCCTCTGTTCCAAGTTTTGCCGTGTTTGAAAAAAAAACCTAAAAATTTTGCATTTCCCGCAGGTCTGCATATATACGAAAAAATCATTTTCTGTGAGAAGGCGACGTCCTAGGACCAATCTTAGCACGGCAGTGGATTCAGTGGCACATTTTCTATAACGGAGAGTAGGAAACCATGAAATAAGACCCAAAATTTGGGGATGAGGGTCGATGCTCTGAAACCGGAAAACTCCCTTTGGTAATAAAATTCGTAAAAAATTTTAGGTTCTCGATCAGGACAAAAACTCTTTTGTTTGTTAGTTTGGATACATTGATCACGAATTCGGCCTCTGTTCCAAGTTTTGCCGTGTTTGAAAAAAAACCTAAATATTTTGCATTTCCCGCAGGTCTGCATATATACGAAAAAATAATTGTCTGTGAGAAAGCGACGTCCTAGGACCAATCTTAGCACGGCATTGGATTCAGTGGCACATTTTCTATAACGGAGAGTAGGAAACCATGAAATAAGACCCAAAATTTGGGGATGAGGGTCGATGTTCTGAAACCGGAAAACTCCACAGGACCCTCCCTTTGGTAAGAAAATTCGTAAAAAAATTTAGGTTCTCGATCAGGACAAAAACTCTTCTGTTTGTTAGTTTGGATACACTGATCACGAATTCGGCCTCTGTACCAAGTTTTGCCGTGTTTGAAAAAAAAAACCTAAAAATTTTGCATTTCCCGCAGGTCTGCATATATACGAAAAAATAATTTTCTGTGAGAAAGCGACGTCCTAGGACCAATCTCAGCACGGCATTGGATTCAGTGGCACATTTTCTATAACGGTGAGTAGGAAACCATGAAATAAGACCCAAAATTTGGAGATGAGGGTCGATGTTCTGAAACCGGAAAACTCCACTCCCTTTGGTAAAAAAATTGGTAAAAAATTTTAGCTTCTCGATCAGGACAAAAACTCTTCTGTTTGTTAGCTTGGATACATTGATCACGAATTCGGCCCCTGTTCCAAGTTTTGCCGTGTTTGAAAAAGAAAACCTAAAAATTTTGCATTTCCCGCAGGTCTGCATATATACGAAAAAATAATTGTCTGTGAGAAGGCGACGTCCTAGGACCAATCTTAGCACGGCATTGGATTCAGTGGCACATTTTCTATAACGGAGAGTAGGAAACCATGAAATAAGACCCAAAATTTGGGGATGAGGGTCGATGTTCTGAAACCGGAAAACCCCACAGCCCCCACACCCCTTTGGTAAAAAAATTCGTAAAAAATTTTAGGTTCTCGATCAGGACAAAAACTCTTCTGTTTGTTAATTTTGATACATTGATCACGAATTCCGCCTCTGTTCCAAGTTTTGCCGTGTTTGCAAAAAAAAACCTAAAAATTTTGCATTTCCCGCAGGTCTGCATATATACGAAAAAATAATCTTCTGTGAGAAGGCGACGTCCTAGGACCAATCTTAGCACGGCATTGGATTCAGTGGCACATTTTCTATAACGGAGAGTAGGAAACCATGAAATGAGACCCAAAATTTGGGGATGAGGGTCGATGTTCTGAAACCGGAAAACTCCACAGGACCCTCCCTCTGGTAAAAAAATTCGTAAAAAATTTTAGCTTCTCGATCAGGCCAAAAACTCTTCTGTTTGTTAGTTTGGATACATTGATCACGAATTCGGCCTCTGTTCCAAGTTTTGCCGTGTTTGAAAAAAAAACCTAAAAATTTTGCATTTCCCGCAGGTCTGCATATATACGAAAAAATAATTTTCTGTGAGAAGGCGACGTCCTAGGACCAATCTTAGCACGGCATTGGATTCAGTGGCACATTTTCTATAACGGAGAGTAGGAAACCATGAAATAAGACCCAAAATTTGGGGATGAGGGTCGATGTTCTGAAACCGGAAAACTCCCTTTGGTAATAAAATTCGTAAAAAATTTTAGGTTCTCGATCAGGACAAAAACTCTTCTGTTTGTTAGTTTGGATACATTGATCACGAATTCGGCCTCTGTTCCAAGTTTTGCCGTGTTTGAAAAAAAACCTAAATATTTTGCATTTCCCTCAGGTCTGCATATATACGAAAAAATAATTTTCTGTGAGAAAGCGACGTTCTAGGACCAATCTTAGCACGGCATTGGATTCAGTGGCACATTTTCTATAACGGAGAGTAGGAAACCATGAAATAAGACCCAAAATTTGGGGATGAGGGTCGATGTTCTGAAACCGGAAAACTCCACAGGACCCTCCCTTTGGTAAAAAAATTCGTAAAAAAATGTAGGTTCTAGATCAGGACAAAAACTCTTCTGTATGTTAGTTTTGATACATTGATCACGAATTGGGCCTCTGTTCCAAGTTTTGCCGTGTTTGAAAAAAACCTAAAAATTTTGCATTTCCCGCAGGTCTGCATATATACGAAAAAATCATTTTCTGTGGGAAGGCGACGTCCTAGGACCAATCTTAGCACGGCATTGGATTCAGTGGCACATTTTCTATAACGGAGAGTAAGAAACCATGAAATAAGACCCAACATTTGGGGATGAGGGTCGATGTTCTGAAACCGGAAAACTCCACTCCACTCCCTTTGGTAAAAAAATTCGTAAAAAATTTTAGCTTCTCGATCAGGACAAAAACTCTTCTGTTTGTTAGTTTGGATACATTGATCACGAATTCGGCCTCTGTTCCAAGTTTTGCCGTGTTTGAAAAAAAAACCTAAAAATTTGGCATTTCCCGCAGGTCTGCATATATACGAAAAAATAATTTTCTGTGAGAAAGCGACGTTCTAGGACCAATCTTAGCACGGCATTGGATTCAGTGGCATATTTTCTATAACGGAGAGTAGGAAACCATGAAATAAGACCCAAAGTTTGGGGATGAGGATCGATGCTCTGAAACCGGAAAACTCCACAGGACTTGGTAAAAAAATTCGTAAAAAATTTTAGGTTCTCGATCAGGACAAAAACTCTTCTGTTTGTTAGTTTGGATACATTGATCACGAATTCGGCCTCTGTTCCAAGTTTTGCCGTGTTTGCAAAAAAAACCTAAAAATTTTGCATTTCCCGCAGGTCTGCATATATACGAAAAAATAATCTTCTGTGAGAAGGCGACGTCCTAGGACCAATCTTAGCACGGCATTGGATTCAGTGGCACATTTTCTATAACGGAGAGTAGGAAACCATGAAATAAGACCCAAAATTTGGGGATGAGGGTCGATGTTCTGAAACCGGAAAACTCCACAGGACCCTCCCTTTGGTAAAAAAATTCGTAAAAAATTTTAGCTTCTCGATCAGGCCAAAAACTCTTCTGTTTGTTAGTTTGGATACATTGATCACGAATTCGGCCTCTGTTCCAAGTTTTGCCGTGTTTGAAAAAAAAACCTAAAAATTTTGCATTTCCCGCAGGTCTGCATATATACGAAAAAATAATTTTCTGTGAGAAGGCGACGTCCTAGGACCAATCTTAGCACGGCATTGGATTCAGTGGCACATTTTCTATAACGGAGAGTAGGAAACCATGAAATAAGACCCAAAATTTGGGGATGAGGGTCGATGTTCTGAAACCGGAAAACTCCCTTTGGTAATAAAATTCGTAAAAAATTTTAGGTTCTCGATCAGGACAAAAACTCTTCTGTTTGTTAGTTTGGATACATTGATCACGAATTCGGCCTCTGTTCCAAGTTTTGCCGTGTTTGAAAAAAAACCTAAATATTTTGCATTTCCCGCAGGTCCGCATATATACGAAAAAATAATTTTCTGTGAGAAAGCGACGTTCTAGGACCAATCTTAGCACGGCATTGGATTCAGTGGCACATTTTCTATAACGGAGAGTAGGAAACCATGAAATAAGACCCAAAATTTGGGGATGAGGGTCGATGTTCTGAAACCGGAAAACCCCACAGCCCCCCACACCCCTTTGGTAAAAAAATTCGTAAAAAATTTTAGGTTCTCGATCAGGACAAAAACTCTTCTGTTTGTTAATTTT
Organism: Callosobruchus maculatus; assembly: GCA_951848785.1. Taxonomy (NCBI): domain Eukaryota; kingdom Metazoa; phylum Arthropoda; class Insecta; order Coleoptera; family Chrysomelidae; genus Callosobruchus; species Callosobruchus maculatus. The sequence goes on from CATOUR010000290.1 coordinate 442,240, forward strand.
GATACATTGATCACGAATTCGGCCTCTGTTCCAAGTTTTGCCGTGTTTGCAAAAAAAAACCTAAAAATTTTGCATTTCCCGCAGGTCTGCATATATACGAAAAAATAATTTTCTGTGAGAAGGCGACGTCCTAGGACCAATCTTAGCACGGCATTGGATTCAGTGGCACATTTTCTATAACGGAGAGTAGGAAACCATGAAATAAGACCCAAAATTTGGGGATGAGGGTCGATGTTCTGAAACCGGAAAACTCCACAGGACCCTCCCTTTGGTAAAAAAATTCGTAAAAAAATGTAGGTTCTAGATCAGGACAAAAACTCTTCTGTATGTTAGTTTTGATACATTGATCACGAATTGGGCCTCTGTTCCATGTTTTGCCGTGTTTGAAAAAAAAACCTAAAAATTTGGCATTTCCCGCAGGTCTGCATATATACGAAAAAAAAATTTTCTGTGAGAAAGCGACGTTCTAGGACCAATCTTAGCACGGCATTGGATTCAGTGGCATATTTTCTATAACGGAGAGTAGGAAACCATGAAATAAGACCCAAAGTTTGGGGATGAGGATCGATGCTCTGAAACCGGAAAACTCCACAGGACTTGGTAAAAAAATTCGTAAAAAATTTTAGGTTCTCGATCAGGACAAAAACTCTTCTGTTTGTTAGTTTGGATACATTGATCACGAATTCGGCCTCTGTTCCAAGTTTTGCCGTGTTTGCAAAAAAAAACCTAAAAATTTTGCATTTCCCGCAGGTCTGCATATATACGAAAAAATAATCTTCTGTGAGAAGGCGACGTCCTAGGACCAATCTTAGCACGGCATTGGATTCAGTGGCACATTTTCTATAACGGAGAGTAGGAAACCATGAAATAAGACCCAAAATTTGGGGATGAGGGTCGATGTTCTGAAACCGGAAAACTCCACAGGACCCTCCCTTTGGTAAAAAAATTCGTAAAAAATTTTAGCTTCTCGATCAGGCCAAAAACTCTTCTGTTTGTTAGTTTGGATACATTGATCACGAATTCGGCCTCTGTTCCAAGTTTTGCCGTGTTTGAAAAAAAAACCTAAAAATTTTGCATTTCCCGCAGGTCTGCATATATACGAAAAAATAATTTTCTGTGAGAAGGCGACGTCCTAGGACCAATCTTAGCACGGCATTGGATTCAGTGGCACATTTTCTATAACGGAGAGTAGGAAACCATGAAATAAGACCCAAAATTTGGGGATGAGGGTCGATGTTCTGAAACCGGAAAACTCCCTTTGGTAATAAAATTCGTAAAAAATTTTAGGTTCTCGATCAGGACAAAAACTCTTCTGTTTGTTAGTTTGGATACATTGATCACGAATTCGGCCTCTGTTCCAAGTTTTGCCGTGTTTGAAAAAAAACCTAAATATTTTGCATTTCCCGCAGGTCCGCATATATACGAAAAAATAATTTTCTGTGAGAAAGCGACGTTCTAGGACCAATCTTAGCACGGCATTGGATTCAGTGGCACATTTTCTATAACGGAGAGTAGGAAACCATGAAATAAGACCCAAAATTTGGGGATGAGGGTCGATGTTCTGAAACCGGAAAACCCCACAGCCCCCCACACCCCTTTGGTAAAAAAATTCGTAAAAAATTTTAGGTTCTCGATCAGGACAAAAACTCTTCTGTTTGTTAATTTTGATACATTGATCACGAATTCGCCCTCTGTTCCAAGTTTTGCCGTGTTTGCAAAAAAAACCTAAAAATTTTGCATTTCCCGCAGGTCTGCATATATACGAAAAAATAATTTTCTGTGAGAAGGCGACGTCCTAGGACCAATCTTAGCACGGCATTGGATTCAGTGGCACATTTTCTATAACGGAGAGTAGGAAACCATGAAATAAGACCCAAAATTTGGGGATGAGGGTCGATGTTCTGAAACCGGAAAACTCCACAGGACCCTCCCTTTGGTAAAAAAATTCGTAAAAAAATGTAGGTTCTAGATCAGGACAAAAACTCTTCTGTATGTTAGTTTTGATACATTGATCACGAATTGGGCCTCTGTTCCATGTTTTGCCGTGTTTGAAAAAAACCTAAAAATTTTGCATTTCCCGCAGGTCTGCATATATACGAAAAAATCATTTTCTGTGGGAAGGCGACGTCCTAGGACCAATCTTAGCACGGCATTGGATTCAGTGGCACATTTTCTATAACGGAGAGTAAGAAACCATGAAATAAGACCCAAAATTTGGGGATGAGGGTCGATGTTCTGAAACCGGAAAACTCCACTCCACTCCCTTTGGTAAAAAAATTCGTAAAAAATTTTAGCTTCTCGATCAGGACAAAAACTCTTCTGTTTGTTAGTTTGGATACATTGATCACGAATTCGGCCTCTGTTCCAAGTTTTGCCGTGTTTGAAAAAAAAACCTAAAAATTTTGCATTTCCCGCAGGTCTGCATATATACGAAAAAATAATTTTCTGTAAGAAAGCGACGTTCTAGGACCAATCTTAGCACGGCATTGGATTCAGTGGCACATTTTCTATAACAGAGAGTAGGAAACCATGAAATAAGACCCAAAGTTTGGGGATGAGGATCGATGCTCTGAAACCGGAAAACTCCACAGGACTTGGTAAAAAAATTCGTAAAAAATTTTAGGTTCTCGATCAGGACAAAAACTCTTCTGTTTGTTAGTTTGGATACATTGATCACGAATTCGGCCTCTGTTCCAAGTTTTGCCGTGTTTTAAAAGAAAACCTAAAAATTTTGCATTTCCCGCAGGTCTGCATATATACGAAAAAATAATTTTCTGTGAGAAGGCGACGTCCTAGGACCAATCTTAGCACGGCATTGGATTCAGTGGCACATTTTCTATAACGGAGAGTAGGAAACCATGAAATAAGACCCAAAATTTGGGGATGAGGGTCGATGCTCTGAAACCGGAAAACTCCACAGGACCCTCCCTTTGGTAAAAAAATTCGTAAAAAATTTTAGGTTCTAGATCAGGACAAAAACTCTTCTGTATGTTAGGTTGGATACATTGATCACGAATTCGGCCTCTGTTCCAAATTTTGCCGTGTTTGAAAAGAAAACCTAAAAATTTTGCATTTTCCGCAGGTCTGCATATATACGAAAAAATCATTTTCTGTGAGAAGGCGACATCCTAGGACCAATCTTAGCACGGCATTGGATTCAGTGGCACACTTTCTATAACGGAGAGTAGGAAACCATGAAATAAGACCCTTTGGTAAAAAAATTCGTAAAAAATTTTAGGTTCTCGATCAGGACAAAAACTCTTCGGTTTGTTAATTTTTATACATTGATCACGAATTCGGCCTCTGTTCCAAGTTTTGCCGTGTTTGAAAAAAAAACCTAAAAATTTTGCATTTCCCGCAGGTCTGCATATATACGAAAAAATTATTTTCTGTGAGAAGGCGACGTCCTAGGACCAATCTTAGCACGGCATTGGATTCAGTGGCACATTTTTTATAACGGACAGTAGGAAACCATGAAATAAGACCCAAAATTTGGGGATGAGGGTCGATGTTCTGAAACCGGAAAACTCCACAGGACCCTCCCTTTGGTAAAAAAATTCGTAAAAAATTTTAGCTTCTCGATCAGGACAAAAACTCTTCTGTTTGTTAGTTTGGATACATTGATCACGAATTCGGCCTCTGTTCCAAGTTTTGCCGTGTTTGCAAAAAAAAACCTAAAAATTTTGCATTTCCCGCAGGTCTGCATATATACGAAAAAATAATTTTCTGTGAGAAGGCGACGTCCTAGGACCAATCTTAGCACGGCATTGGATTCAGTGGCACATTTTCTATAACGGAGAGTAGGAAACCATGAAATAAGACCCAAAATTTGGGGACGAGGGTCGATGTTCTGAAACCGGAAAACTCCACAGGACCCTCCCTTTGGTAAAAAAATTCGTAAAAAAATGTAGGTTCTAGATCAGGACAAAAACTCTTCTGTATGTTAGTTTTGATACATTGATCACGAATTGGGCCTCTGTTCCATGTTTTGCCGTGTTTGAAAAAAACCTAAAAATTTTGCATTTCCCGCAGGTCTGCATATATACGAAAAAATCATTTTCTGTGGGAAGGCGACGTCCTAGGACCAATCTTAGCACGGCATTGGATTCAGTGGCACATTTTCTATAACGGAGAGTAAGAAACCATGAAATAAGACCCAAAATTTGGGGATGAGGGTCGATGTTCTGAAACCGGAAAACTCCACTCCACTCCCTTTGGTAAAAAAATTCGTAAAAAATTTTAGCTTCTCGATCAGGACAAAAACTCTTCTGTTTGTTAGTTTGGATACATTGATCACGAATTCGGCCTCTGTTCCAAGTTTTGCCGTGTTTGAAAAAAAAACCTAAAAATTTTGCATTTCCCGCAGGTCTGCATATATACGAAAAAATAATTTTCTGTAAGAAAGCGACGTTCTAGGACCAATCTTAGCACGGCATTGGATTCAGTGGCACATTTTCTATAACGGAGAGTAGGAAACCATGAAATAAGACCCAAAGTTTGGGGATGAGGATCGATGCTCTGAAACCGGAAAACTCCACAGGACTTGGTAAAAAAATTCGTAAAAAATTTTAGGTTCTCGATCAGGACAAAAACTCTTCTGTTTGTTAGTTTGGATACATTGATCACGAATTCGGCCTCTGTTCCAAGTTTTGCCGTGTTTTAAAAGAAAACCTAAAAATTTTGCATTTCCCGCAGGTCTGCATATATACGAAAAAATAATTTTCTGTGAGAAGGCGACGTCCTAGGACCAATCTTAGCACGGCATTGGATTCAGTGGCACATTTTCTATAACGGAGAGTAGGAAACCATGAAATAAGACCCAAAATTTGGGGATGAGGGTCGATGCTCTGAAACCGGAAAACTCCACAGGACCCTCCCTTTGGTAAAAAAATTCGTAAAAAATTTTAGGTTCTAGATCAGGACAAAAACTCTTCTGTATGTTAGGTTGGATACATTGATCACGAATTCGGCCTCTGTTCCAAATTTTGCCGTGTTTGAAAAGAAAACCTAAAAATTTTGCATTTTCCGCAGGTCTGCATATATACGAAAAAATCATTTTCTGTGAGAAGGCGACATCCTAGGACCAATCTTAGCACGGCATTGGATTCAGTGGCACACTTTCTATAACGGAGAGTAGGAAACCATGAAATAAGACCCTTTGGTAAAAAAATTCGTAAAAAATTTTAGGTTCTCGATCAGGACAAAAACTCTTCGGTTTGTTAATTTTTATACATTGATCACGAATTCGGCCTCTGTTCCAAGTTTTGCCGTGTTTGAAAAAAAAACCTAAAAATTTTGCATTTCCCGCAGGTCTGCATATATACGAAAAAGTTATTTTCTGTGAGAAGGCGACGTCCTAGGACCAATCTTAGCACGGCATTGGATTCAGTGGCACATTTTTTATAACGGACAGTAGGAAACCATGAAATAAGACCCAAAATTTGGGGATGAGGGTCGATGTTCTGAAACCGGAAAACTCCACAGGACCCTCCCTTTGGTAAAAAAATTCGTAAAAAATTTTAGCTTCTCGATCAGGACAAAAACTCTTCTGTTTGTTAGTTTGGATACATTGATCACGAATTCGGCCTCTGTTCCAAGTTTTGCCGTGTTTGAAAAAGAAAACCTAAAAATTTTGCATTTCCCGCAGGTCTGCATAAATACGAAAAAATAATTTTCTGTGAGAAAGCGACGTCCTAGGACCAATCTTAGCACGGCATTGGATTCAGTGGCACATTTTCTATAACGGAGAGTAGGAAACCATGAAATAAGACCCAAAATTTGGGGACGAGGGTCGATGTTCTGAAACCGGAAACCTCCACAGGACCCTCCCTTTCGTAAAAAAATTCGTAAAAAATTTTAGGTTCTCGATCAGGACAAAAACTCTTCTGTTTGTTAGTTTGGATACATTGATCACGAATTCGGCCTCTGTTCCAAGTTTTGCCGTGTTTGAAAAAAAACCTAAAAATTTTGCATTTCCCGCAGGTCTGCATATATAAGAAAAAATAATTTTCTGTGAGAAGGTGACGTCCTAGGACCAATCTTAGCACGGCATTGGATTCAGTGGCACATTTTTTATAACGGAGAGTAGGAAACCATGAAATGAGACCCAAAATTTGGGGATGAGGGTCGATGCTCTGAAACCGGAAAACTCCACAGGACCCTCCCTTTTGTAAAAAAATTCGTAAAAAATTTTAGCTTCTCGATCAGGACAAAAACTTTTCTGTTTGTTAGTTTGGATACATTGATCACGAATTCGGCCTCTGTTCCAAGTTTTGCCGTGTTTGAAAAAAAAACCTAAACATTTTGCATTTCCCGCAGGTCTGCATATATACGAAAAAATAATTTTCTGTGAGAAGGCGACGTCCTAGGACCAATCTTAGCACGGCATTGGATTCAGTGGCGCATTTTCTATAACGGAGAGTAGGAAACCATGAAATAAGACCCAAAATTTGGGGATGAGGGTCGATGTTCTGAAACCGGAAAACTCCCTTTGGTAATAAAATTCGTAAAAAATTTTAGGTTCTCGATCAGGACAAAAACTCTTCTGTTTGTTAGTTTGGATACATTGATCACGAATTCGGCCTCTGTTCCAAGTTTTGCCGTGTTTGAAAAAAAACCTAAATATTTTGCATTTCCCGCAGGTCTGCATATATACGAAAAAATAATTTTCTGTGAGAAAGCGACGTCCTAGGACCAATCTTAGCACGGCATTGGATTCAGTGGCGCATTTTCTATAACGGAGAGTAGGAAACCATGAAATAAGACCCAAAATTTGGGGATGAGGGTCGATGTTCTGAAACCGGAAAACCCCACAGGTAAAACCCCTTTGGTAAAAAAATTCGTAAAAAATTTTAGGTTCTCGATCAGGACAAAAACTCTTCTGTTTGTTAATTTTGATACATTGATCACGAATTCGGCCTCTGTTCCAAGTTTTGCCGTGTTTGTAAAAAAAAAACCTAAAAATTTTGCATTTCCCGCAGGTCTGCATATATACGAAAAAATAATCTTCTGTGAGAAGGCGACGTCCTAGGACCAATCTTAGCACGGCATTGGATTCAGTGGCACATTTTCTATAACGGAGAGTAGGAGACCATGAAATAAGACCCAAAATTTGGGGATGAGGGTCGATGTTCTGAAACCGGAAAACTCCCTTTGGTAATAAAATTCGTAAAAAATTTTAGGTTCTCGATCAGGACAAAAACTCTTCTGTTTGTTAGTTTGGATACATTGATCACGAATTCGGCCTCTGTTCCAAGTTTTGCCGTGTTTGAAAAAAAACCTAAATATTTTGCATTTCCCGCAGGTCTGCATATATACGAAAAAATAATTTTCTGTGAGAAAGCGACGTCCTAGGACCAATCTTAGCACGGCATTGGATTCAGTGGCGCATTTTCTATAACGGAGAGTAGGAAACCATGAAATAAGACCCAAAATTTGGGGATGAGGGTCGATGTTCTGAAACCGGAAAACCCCACAGGTAAAACCCCTTTGGTAAAAAAATTCGTAAAAAATTTTAGGTTCTCGATCAGGACAAAAACTCTTCTGTTTGTTAATTTTGATACATTGATCACGAATTCGGCCTCTGTTCCAAGTTTTGCCGTGTTTGTAAAAAAAAAACCTAAAAATTTTGCATTTCCCGCAGGTCTGCATATATACGAAAAAATAATCTTCTGTGAGAAGGCGACGTCCTAGGACCAATCTTGGCACGGCATTGGATTCAGTGGCACATTTTCTATAACGGAGAGTAGGAGACCATGAAATAAGACCCAAAATTTGGGGATGAGGGTCGATGTTCTGAAACCGGAAAACTCCCTTTGGTAATAAAATTCGTAAAAAATTTTAGGTTCTCGATCAGGACAAAAACTCTTCTGTTTGTTAATTTTGATACATTGATCACGAATTCGGCCTCTGTTCCAAGTTTTGCCGTGTTTGCAAAAAAAAACCTAAAAATTTTGCATTTCCCGCAGGTCTGCATATATACGAAAAAATAATTTTCTGTGAGAAGGCGACGTCCTAGGACCAATCTTAGCACGGCATTGGATTCAGTGGCACATTTTCTATAACGGAGAGTAGGAAACCATGAAATAAGACCCAAAATTTGGGGATGAGGGTCGATGCTCTGAAACCGGAAAACTCCACAGGACCCTCCCTTTTGTAAAAAAATTCGTAAAAAATTTTAGCTTCTCGATCAGGACAAAAACTCTTCTGTTTGTTAGTTTGGATACATTGATCACGAATTCGGCCTCTGTTCCAAGTTTTGCCGTGTTTGAAAAAAAAACCTAAAAATTTTGCATTTCCCGCAGGTCTGCATATATACGAAAAAATAATTTTCTGTGAGAAGGCGACGTCCTAGGACCAATCTTAGCACGGCATTGGATTCAGTGGCACATTTTTTATAACGGAGAGTAGGAAACCATGAAATAAGACCCAAAATTTGGGGATGAGGGTCGATGCTCTGAAACCGGAAAACTCCACAGGACCCTCCCTTTTGTAAAAAAATTCGTAAAAAATTTTAGCTTCTCGATCAGGACAAAAACTCTTCTGTTTGTTAGTTTGGATACATTGATCACGAATTCGGCCTCTGTTCCAAGTTTTGCCGTGTTTGAAAAAAAACCTAAAAATTTTGCATTTCCCGCAGGTCTGCATATATAAGAAAAAATAATTTTCTGTGAGAAGGTGACGTCCTAGGACCAATCTTAGCACGGCATTGGATTCAGCGGCACATTTTTTATAACGGAGAGTAGGAAACCATGAAATGAGACCCAAAATTTGGGGATGAGGGTCGATGTTCTGAACCCGGAAAACTCCCTTTGGTAATAAAATTCGTAAAAAATTTTAGGTTCTCGATCAGGACAAAAACTCTTCTGTTTGTTAGTTTGGATACATTGATCACGAATTCGGCCTCTGTTCCAAGTTTTGCCGTGTTTGAAAAAAAACCTAAATATTTTGCATTTCCCGCAGGTCTGCATATATACGAAAAAATAATTTTCTGTGAGAAAGCGACGTCCTAGGACCAATCTTAGCACGGCATTGGATTCAGTGGCACATTTTCTATAACGGAGAGTAGGAAATCATGAAATAAGACCCAAAATTTGGGGATGAGGGTCGATGTTCTGAAACCGGAAAACCCCACAGGTAAAATCCCTTTGGTAAAAAAATTCGTAAAAAATTTTAGGTTCTCGATCAGGACAAAAACTCTTCTGTTTGTTAATTTTGATACATTGATCACGAATTCGGCCTCTGTTCCAAGTTTTGCCGTGTTTGTAAAAAAAAAACCTAAAAATTTTGCATTTCCCGCAGGTCTGCATATATACGAAAAAATAATCTTCTGTGAGAAGGCGACGTCCTAGGACCAATCTTAGCACGGCATTGGATTCAGTGGCACATTTTCTATAACGGAGAGTAGGAGACCATGAAATAAGACCCAAAATTTGGGGATGAGGGTCGATGTTCTGAAACCGGAAAACTCCCTTTGGTAATAAAATTCGTAAAAAATTTTAGGTTCTCGATCAGGACAAAAACTCTTCTGTTTGTTAATTTTGATACATTGATCACGAATTCGGCCTCTGTTCCAAGTTTTGCCGTGTTTGCAAAAAAAAACCTAAAAATTTTGCATTTCCCGCAGGTCTGCATATATACGAAAAAATAATTTTCTGTGAGAAGGCGACGTCCTAGGACCAATCTTAGCACGGCATTGGATTCAGTGGCACATTTTCTATAACGGAGAGTAGGAAACCATGAAATAAGACCCAAAATTTGGGGATGAGGGTCGATGCTCTGAAACCGGAAAACTCCACAGGACCCTCCCTTTTGTAAAAAAATTCGTAAAAAATTTTAGCTTCTCGATCAGGACAAAAACTCTTCTGTTTGTTAGTTTGGATACATTGATCACGAATTCGGCCTCTGTTCCAAGTTTTGCCGTGTTTGAAAAAAAAACCTAAAAATTTTGCATTTCCCGCAGGTCTGCATATATACGAAAAAATAATTTTCTGTGAGAAGGCGACGTCCTAGGACCAATCTTAGCACGGCATTGGATTCAGTGGCACATTTTTTATAACGGAGAGTAGGAAACCATGAAATAAGACCCAAAATTTGGGGATGAGGGTCGATGCTCTGAAACCGGAAAACTCCACAGGACCCTCCCTTTTGTAAAAAAATTCGTAAAAAATTTTAGCTTCTCGATCAGGACAAAAACTCTTCTGTTTGTTAGTTTGGATACATTGATCACGAATTCGGCCTCTGTTCCAAGTTTTGCCGTGTTTGAAAAAAAACCTAAAAATTTTGCATTTCCCGCAGGTCTGCATATATAAGAAAAAATAATTTTCTGTGAGAAGGTGACGTCCTAGGACCAATCTTAGCACGGCATTGGATTCAGTGGCACATTTTTTATAACGGAGAGTAGGAAACCATGAAATGAGACCCAAAATTTGGGGATGAGGGTCGATGTTCTGAACCCGGAAAACTCCCTTTGGTAATAAAATTCGTAAAAAATTTTAGGTTCTCGATCAGGACAAAAACTCTTCTGTTTGTTAGTTTGGATACATTGATCACGAATTCGGCCTCTGTTCCAAGTTTTGCCGTGTTTGAAAAAAAACCTAAATATTTTGCATTTCCCGCAGGTCTGCATATATACGAAAAAATAATTTTCTGTGAGAAAGCGACGTCCTAGGACCAATCTTAGCACGGCATTGGATTCAGTGGCACATTTTCTATAACGGAGAGTAGGAAATCATGAAATAAGATCCAAAATTTGGGGATGAGGGTCGATGTTCTGAAACCGGAAAACCCCACAGGTAAAATCCCTTTGGTAAAAAAATTCGTAAAAAATTTTAGGTTCTCGATCAGGACAAAAACTCTTCTGTTTGTTAATTTTGATACATTGATCACGAATTCGGCCTCTGTTCCAAGTTTTGCCGTGTTTGTAAAAAAAAAACCTAAAAATTTTGCATTTCCCGCAGGTCTGCATATATACGAAAAAATAATCTTCTGTGAGAAGGCGACGTCCTAGGACCAATCTTAGCACGGCATTGGATTCAGTGGCACATTTTCTATAACGGAGAGTAGGAGACCATGAAATAAGACCCAAAATTTGGGGATGAGGGTCGATGTTCTGAAACCGGAAAACTCCCTTTGGTAATAAAATTCGTAAAAAATTTTAGGTTCTCGATCAGGACAAAAACTCTTCTGTTTGCTAGTTTGGATACATTGATCACGAATTCGGCCTCTGTTCCAAGTTTTGCCGTGTTTGAAAAAAAACCTAAATATTTTGCATTTCCCGCAGGTCTGCATATATACGAAAAAATAATTTTCTGTGAGAAAGCAACGTCCTAGGACCAATCTTGGCACGGCATTGGATTCAGTGGCACATTTTCTATAACGGAGAGTAGGAAACCATGAAATAAGGCCCAAAATTTGGGGATGAGGGTCGATGTTCTGAAACCGGAGAACCCCACAGGTAAAACCCCTTTGGTAAAAAAATTCGTAAAAAACTTTAGGTTCTCGATCAGGACAAAAACTCTTCTGTTTGTTAATTTTGATACATTGATCACGAATTCGGCCTCTGTTCCAAGTTTTGCCGTGTTTGCAAAAAAAAACCTAAAAATTTTGCATTTCCCGCAGGTCTGCATATATACGAAAAAATAATTTTCTGTGAGAAGGCGACGTCCTAGGACCAATCTTAGCACGGCATTGTATTCAGTGGCACATTTTCTATAACGGAGAGTAGGAAACCATGAAATAAGACCCAAAATTTGGGGATGAGGGTCGATGCTCTGAAACCGGAAAACTCCACAGGACCCTCCCTTTTATAAAAAAATTCGTAAAAAATTTTAGCTTCTCGATCAGGACAAAAACTCTTCTGTTTGTTAGTTTGGATACATTGATCACGAATTCGGCCTCTGTTCCAAGTTTTGCCGTGTTTGAAAAGAAAACCTAAAAATTTTGCATTTCCCGCAGGTCTGCATATATACGAAAAAATAATTTTCTGTGAGAAGGCGACGTCCTAGGACCAATCTTAGCACGGCATTGGATTCAGTGGCATATTTTTTATAACGGAGAGTAGGAAACCATGAAATAAGACCCAAAATTTGGGGATGAGGGTCGATGCTCTGAAACCGGAAAACTCCACAGGACCCTCCCTTTTGTAAAAAAATTCGTAAAATATTTTAGCTTCTCGATCAGGACAAAAACTCTTCTGTTTGTTAGTTTGGATACATTGATCACGAATTCGGCCTCTGTTCCAAGTTTTGCCGTGTTTGACAAAAAAACCTAAAAATTTTGCATTTCCCGCAGGTCTGCATAATACGAAAAAATCATTTTCTGTGAGAAGGCGACGTCCTAGGACCAATCTTAGCACGGCAGTGGATTCAGTGGCACATTTTCTATAACGGAGAGTAGGAAACCATGAAATAAGACCCAAAATTTGGGGATGAGGGTCGATGCTCTGAAACCGGAAAACTCCCTTTGGTAATAAAATTCGTAAAAAATTTTAGGTTCTCGATCAGGACAAAAACTCTTCTGTTTGTTAGTTTGGATACATTGATCACGAATTCGGCCTCTGTTCCAAGTTTTGCCGTGTTTGAAAAAAAACCTAAATATTTTGCATTTCCCGCAGGTCTGCATATATACGAAAAAATAATTGTCTGTGAGAAAGCGACGTCCTAGGACCAATCTTAGCACGGCATTGGATTCAGTGGCACATTTTCTATAACGGAGAGTAGGAAACCATGAAATAAGACCCAAAATTTGGGGATGAGGGTCGATGTTCTGAAACCGGAAAACTCCACAGGACCCTCCCTTTGGTAAGAAAATTCATAAAAAATTTTAGGTTCTCGATCAGGACAAAAACTCTTCTGTTTGTTAGTTTGGATACACTGATCACGAATTCGGCCTCTGTACCAAGTTTTGCCGTGTTTGAAAAAAAAACCTAAAAATTTTGCATTTCCCGCAGGTCTGCATATATACGAAAAAATAATTTTCTGTGAGAAAGCGACGTCCTAGGACCAATCTCAGCACGGCATTGGATTCAGTGGCACATTTTCTATAACGGTGAGTAGGAAACCATGAAATAAGACCCAAAATTTGGGGATGAGGGTCGATGTTCTGAAACCGGAAAACTCCACTCCCTTTGGTAAAAAAATTGGTAAAAAGTTTTAGCTTCTCGATCAGGACAAAAACTCGTCTGTTTGTTAGTTTGGATACATTGATCACGAATTCGGCCCCTGTTCCAAGTTTTGCCGTGTTTGAAAAAGAAAACCTAAAAATTTTGCATTTCCCGCAGGTCTGCATATATACGAAAAAATAATTTTCTGTGAGAAAGCGACGTCCTAGGACCAATCTTAGCACGGCATTGGATTCAGTGGCAAATTTTCTATAACGGAGAGCAGGAAACCATGAAATAAGACCCAAAATTTGGGGATGAGGGTCGATGTTCTGAAACCGGAAAACTCCACTCCTTTGGTAAAAAAATTTGTAAAAAGTTTTAGGTTCTGGATCAGGACAAAAACTCTTCTGTTTGTTAGTTTGGATACATTGATCACGAATTCGGCCTCTGTTTCAAGCTTTGCCGTGTTTGAAAAAAAAAACCTAAAAATTTTGCATTTCTCGCAGGTCTGCATATATACGAAAAAATAATTTTCTGTGAGAAGGCGACGTCCTAGGACCAATCTTAGCACGGCATTGGACTCAGTGTCACATTTTCTATAACGGAGAGTAGGAAACCATGAAATAAGACCCAAAATTTGGAGATGAGGGTCGATGTTCTGAAACCGGAAAACTCCACTCCTTTGGTAAAAAAATTCGTAAAAAGTTTTAGGTTCTGGATCAGGACAAAAACTCTTCTGTTTGTTAGTTTGGATACATTGATCACGAATTCGGCCTCTGTTCCAAGTTTTGCCGTGTTTGAAAAGAAAACCTAAAAATTTTGCATCTCCCACAGGCCTGCATATATACCAAAAAATAATTTTCTGTGAGAAGGCGACGTCCTAGGACCAATCTTAGCACGGCATTGGATTCAGTGGCACATTTTCTATAACGGAGAGTAGGAAACCATGAAATAAGACCCAAAATTTGGGGATGAGGGTCGATGCTCTGAAACCGGAAAACTCCACAGGACCCTCCCTTTGGTAAAAAAATTCGTAAAAAATTTTAGGTTCTAGATCAGGACAAAAACTCTTCTGTATGTTAGGTTGGATACATTGATCACGAATTCGGCCCCTGTTCCAAGTTTTGCCGTGTTTGAAAAAGAAAACCTAAAAATTTTGCATTTCCCGCAGGTCTGCATATATACGAAAAAATAATTTTCTGTGAGAAAGCGACGTCCTAGGACCAATCTTAGCACGGCATTGGATTCAGTGGCACATTTTCTATAACGGTGAGTAGGAAACCATGAAATAAGACCCAAAATTTGGGGATGAGGGTTGATGTTCTGAAACCGGAAAACCCCACAGGTAAAACCCCTTTGGTAAAAAAATTCGTAAAAAATTTTAGGTTCTCGATCAGGACAAAAACTCTTCTGTTTGTTAATTTTGATACATTGATCACGAATTCGGCCTCTGTTCCAAGTTTTGCCGTGTTTGAAAAAAAAACCTAAAAATTTTGCATTTCCCGCAGGTCTGCATATATACGAAAAAATAATTTTCTGTGAGAAGGCGACGTCCTAGGACCAATCTTAGCACAGCATTGGAGTCAGTGGCACATTTTCTATAACGGTGAGTAGGAAACCATGAAATAAGACCCAACATTTGGGGATGAGGGTCGATGTTCTGAAACCGGAAAACTCCACAGGACCCACCCTTTGTTAAAAAAATTGGTAAAAAATTTTAGCTTCTAGATCAGGACAAAAACTCTTCTGTTTGTTAGTTTGGATACATTGATCACGAAGTCGGCCCCTGTTCCAAGTTTTGCCGTGTTTGAAAAAGAAAACCTAAAAATTTTGCATTTCCCGCAGGTCTGCATATATACGAAAAAATAATTTTCTGTGAGAAAGCGACATCCTAGGACCAATCTTAGCACGGGATTGGATTCAGTGGCAAATTTTCTATAACGGAGAGCAGGAAACCATGAAATAAGACCCAAAATTTGGGGATGAGGGTCGATGTTCTGAAACCGGAAAACTCCACTCCTTTGGTAAAAAAATTCGTAAAAAGTTTTAGGTTCTGGATCAGGACAAAAACTCTTCTGTTTGTTAGTTTGGATACATTGATCACGAATTCGGCCTCTGTTTCAAGCTTTGCCGTGTTTGAAAAAAAAACCTAAAAATTTTGCATTTCTCGCAGGTCTGCATATATACGAAAAAATAATTTTCTGTGAGAAGGCGACGTCCTAGGACCAATCTTAGCACGGCATTGGACTCAGTGGCACATTTTCTATAACGGAGAGTAGGAAACCATGAAATAAGACCCAAAATTTGGGGATGAGGGTCGATTTTCTGAAACCGGAAAAGTCCACAGGACTTGGTAAAAAAATTCGTAAAAAATTTTAGGTTCTCGATCAGGACAAAAACTCTTCTGTTTGTTATTTTGGATACATTGATCACGAATTCGGCGTCTGTTCCAAATTTTGCCGTGTTTGAAAAAAAAACCTAAAAATTTTGCATTTCCCACAGGTCTGCATATATACGAAAAATCAATTTTCTGTGAGAAGGCGACGTCCTAGGGCCAATCTTAGCACGGCATTGGATTCAGTGGCACATTTTCTATAACGGAGAGTAGGAAACCATGAAATAAGACCCAAAATTTGGGGATGAGGGTCGATGTTCTGAAACCGGAAAACTCCACAGGACCCCCCCTTTGGTAAAAAAATTCGTAAAAAATGTTAGGTTCTCGATCAGGACAAAAACCCTTCTGCTTGTTAGTTTGGATACATTGATCACGAATTCGGCCTCTGTTCCAAGTTTTGTCGTGTTTGAAAAAAGAACCTAAAAATTTTGCATTTCCCGCAGGTCTGCATATATACGAAAAAATCATTTTCTGTGAGAAGGCGACGTCCTAGGACCAATCTTAGCACGGCATTGGACTCAGTGGTACATTCTCTATAACGGAGAGTAGGAAACCATGAAATAAGACCCAAAATTTGGGGGTGAGGGTCGATGTTCTGAAACCGGAAAACTTCACAGGACCCTCCCTTTGGTAAAAAAATTCGTAAAAAATTTTAGGTTCTCGATTAGGACAAAAACCCTTCTGCTTGTTAGTTTGGATACATTGATCACGAATTCGGCCTCTGTTCCAAGTTTTGCCGTGTTTGAAAAAAAAAACCTAAAAATTTTGCATTTCTCGCAGATCTGCGTATATACGAAAAAATAATTTTCTGTGAGAAGGCGACGTCCTAGGACCAATCTTAGCACGGCATTGGACTCAGTGGTACATTCTCTATAACGGAGAGTAGGAAACCATGAAATAAGACCCAAAATTTGGGGATGAGGGTCGATGTTCTGAAACCGGAAAACTTCACAGGACCCCCCCTTTGGTAAAAAAATTCGTAAGAAATGTTAGGTTCTCGATCAGGACAAAAACCCTTCTGCTTGTTAGTTTGGATACATTGATCACGAATTCGGCCTCTGTTCCAAGTTTTGCCGTGTTTGAAAAAAAAAAACCTAAAAATTTTGCATTTCTCGCAGATCTGCGTATATACGAAAAAATAATTTTCTGTGAGAAGGCGACGTCCTAGGACCAATCTTAGCACGGCATTGGACTCAGTGGCACATTTTCTATAACGGAGAGTAGGAAACCATGAAATAAGACTCAAAATTTGGGGATAAGGGTCGATGTTCTGAAACCGGAAAACTCCACAGGACCCCCCCCTTTGGTAAAAAAATTCGTAAAAAATGTTAGGTTCTCGATCAGGACAAAAACCCTTCTGCTTGTTAGTTTGGATACATTGATCACGAATTCGGCCTCTGTTCCAAGTTTTGTCGTGTTTGAAAAAAGAACCTAAAAATTTTGCATTTCCCGCAGGTCTGCATATATACGAAAAAATCATTTTCTGTGAGACGGCGACGTCCTAGGACCAATCTTAGCACGGCATTGGACTCAGTGGTACATTCTCTATAACGGAGAGTAGGAAACCATGAAATAAGACCCAAAATTTGGGAATGAGGGTCGATGTTCTGAAACCGGAAAACTTCACAGGACCCTCCCTTTGGTAAAAAAATTCGTAAAAAATTTTAGGTTCTCGATTAGGACAAAAACTCTTCTGTTTGTTATTTTGCATACATTGGTCACGAATTCGGTGTCTGTTCCAAATTTTGCCGTGTTTGAAAAAAAAACCTAAAAATTTTGCATTTCGCACAGGTCTGCATATATACGAAAAATTAATTTTCTGTGAGAAGGCGACGTCCTAGGGCCAATCTTAGCACGGCATTGGATGGAGTGGCACATTTTCTATAACGGAGAGTAGGAAACCATGAAATAAGACCCAACATTTGGGGATGAGGGTCGATGTTCTGAAACCGGAAAAGTCCACAGGACCCCCCCTTTGGTAAAAAAATTCGTAAAAAATTTTAGGTTCTCGATCAGGACAAAAACTCTTGTTTGTTATTTTGGATACATTGATCACGAATTCGGCGTCTGTTCCAAATTTTGCCGTGTTTGAAAAAAAAACCTAAAAATTTTGCATTTCCCACAGGTCTGCATAATGTTGCTTACCCATTTTTACTATAATATAAAGGTATATTGCAGGTATTCATAATAATTGTTATAGTTAGTAACATTTTATTTATCAAATTAATGCAGCTCCTCTTCATTATCATTTTTTAATACATCAACAATCCAGTGATCATATGGTGGAATCTGATTGGTTTAGATCAAGTGTTCGTTCAACAGTTCGTTATACAAGAAAATGCAATTTTCACCCATTTAGGATGGAAAACCAGACTAGCAAAGATACTAGAGGGTTCATAATGGTCCATTATATATAAAGCATGTCTTTTTTCACCTTTTTGATATAAATTTCAAGAGAAATCAATAATTTTCGGAGAACCTTGACAGATGCATGTTCTTGAATGGGCTGCTCTGATTGGTCAAAGCATGCATGTGTTGATAAAATCGGGCCTTAAAGTATTGAAATATCATAGCGAGTTTTTTTCTGCGGACATCTGAACCTCCAGGTATTTAGTAACTGCGCCTCCATAAGCCAAATTCAAGCTAAACTAACCTGACGTTGTTTATCTACATTTTCCCAGTAGATTTAACATAAAAAATTGAAAATATAATTTTTTTTATTTTTCACTTCCAGGAGTTGCGATTGATGTCGTTGCTTATCTTTTCCATAGATATGTACGATGGGTGCCGTAAAGTAAATACTTAGAAATTCAAAGTAGCATAACTTTTTCATTTTTAGGTGTTACGTCTGCTATCATTGTACTATACTCGTAAAATGCTTTCGAAAGATATATAGCTTGACCATATACCAGGAGTGAAATGAAGTCCAGCCAAAAGAGTAAAGTAAAAGCAAACAGATCTGAAATTTTTGTAAAATTATATATGTCAATATGATTGAATTTTAAAACTGAGGTATCTATGTAACCTAAAACTATATTTGCTACATCTCCTATTCCATTGGCTTTTTAAATAGGAGCATCAGCTTCAAAAATATGTAGTCTTAGACACAAAATGTTAGTTTGCACTGAAAGGAAAAAATTTGCCGCTCTAACTAGTGATTTAGGCTCCACTGCTAAACCGACTTAAACGTTTTAGATGTCATTCGACATAAAATTTAGTCCTTTTTAATATTGCACAGAAAGACATTTTCCGTCCGGCGCATCATTTTCCAGCTACAACCAAAAAACTAAGAAAAGTCCCATAATTTGGCAGTTTTTAGGCTGTGAAACTATTGATTTAGGCTCTACCGCTAAACCCACTTAAAAGTTTCAGATGTCGTTCGACGTAAAGTTTTCAATATTGCGTAGAACGACATTTTCCGTCCGACGCATCGCTTTCCAGCTGTAACCAAAAAACTAAAAAAAAAAGTGCAAAAATTTGACAGATTTTGTGCTGTCAAGCTAAGCTCACCATCTGTGATGGTGCAAACTCAGATTACACGTATCTAGGATCCAATAAAGGTATTAAGACAATTTGCGACCTGCTGAGAATTAATTCCAGAAAAAATCCTAATTTGATTGGCGTACTAATGATATAGCAAACACGGAGCGAATTAATTATTTAGTGCGAAACTACCTTTAGGGCCCAAAATAATGGACTTGACGCGGCCCCTATACCTCCCTGTTCTTTTGATGAGTTGAAGGTTATATCCAAAGATATTAAGGTCGGAAAAGCCCCTGGAGAAGACTACATAACATCAAAAGCCTTGAGACTCTTGCCCAGAATAGGCTTAGAATATTTATTGGATATAGTTAACTCAATCCAAAAATTGCAATATTTCCCAGACCAGTCGAAAGACGCCCGCATAATACTGATTCCAAAAACTTCTATGTCTGCTCAAAACTACAGACCTATTAGCCTTCTTTCGATGGTCAGTAAAATTGCTGAGAAGGTAATATCGGAAAGACTACAAGATTTTCTAATACAGAAAAACATTCTACCTGATGAACAATTCGGATTCCGCAAGGAACACAGCACTGAGCTTCAAGCAGTTAGATTAATAGAAACAATTACTAGCGGATCTGTTAACGATGAGTCGGGAGTCATACTACTGGATATTGCAAAAGCCTTTGATAAAGCCTGGCACCATGGTTTAGTATATAAACTTATTCAGTTTCAATGTCCATTTTTGTTAGTAAAACTTCTGAAATCCTTGGGGGTAGGAAGTTCAGAATTAAAATTGAAACATCATTGTCCTCACTACGCAGTGTCCAAGCTGGTGTACCTCAAGGCTCTGTTTTGGCTCAGACATTGTAATTATATAATGTACACTGCGGATATTCCTCATATACCTAACACGGAGATACTATTGTACGCTGATGACACGGCATTGGTGGCCAGATCACATTCCAATCGAGAGATTGGTGACTGGCTCCAAGAAGCTGTAGGTCAGCTCTACGATTGGTGTCTTCGTTGGAAAATCACATTGAATGCTGGGAAAACGCAGGCCGTTTTAGTGACTAAACGACGACAAACGTTATCTACCGGAATTACTATTTGTGGCGAACGGATTCCATGGGCATCCAAAGTAAAATTTTTAGGATTGAGATTGATACAACTCTAACTTGGAAACCTCACATAGACTCAATCAGGACTAAAACAAAAAAATGTATATCCTATGCTAAAGGGAACAACCAAACTCAGTCTAAGTAACAAGCTATTGTTTTTACCGTCATGCTTACATCCGCAAGTGGATTTCTCAATTTAACCAACCGTCGACTTGTTCCGACATTTTCCGGTACGAATTTAAATTAACAAGCTATTGTTGTATCAATCGATAATACGTCCAACTATAACTTACGCATGTGCTGCGTGGTGTTTTGCAGCTAAAATGCACTTTACAAAATTGCAAGTGATACAAAATAAATTTCATAGAACAATTTTCAATGCACCTTGGTACATTTCTAATGCAACCATACATAGAGATCTTAATATTGCTTTCTTATTAGATTTTATTAAACAAATTGCAAATATAAGTTATGAACGCGCAATATCTCATTCAAATCCTCTGATAAGGGCTGCAGTGTCATATGACCCTGCATCCATACGGAAACACAAAAAAGCCAGATTGGCACTTCTATAGCACCTATTTTTACTGTATTGTTAAACTATAAATTTACTATAGATTTACTATATTCCATCTTCAAATCTCATATCTTCGTTAATCTATTCCTATAACAAAATTTTGTCACAAACTATTTCTCATAATGTTGGTATAAAACATTTTTCGAAGAGACTCGCTCTTCTGCCAGTTAAAGCATCAGTAATTTTTGGGCAAAAGGCCTTTGGTCTACCCTGATGATTAACAGAAGTCAACTCGAGCAGTCAAGTTGCGTTGTAGTTGAGATAATGTTAAGAGATATTGTATTGAGTTGTGAAGTAAAACAGTGAAAGTTATGTCTCGTTTGATTCCTTGGTGTACAGAAAAAGCGGCCGTCGTCACAATTGGTGTCAGAAGTGGGATTATCCGTCAAATCTAGCTAGGAAAAGGAAATAAGGAGTGAGCACAGGGTCAATTAATGCCAGTTACAACAGCTATGGCATCCGAAATGAGTGCATTGATGGCTATGATACAATAAATGAAGGCAGATATGAGAAACAGCGTAGAACAAACGAAATGAGAACTAGCTCAGAAAAAAGTGCGGCCGAGACGATAACAAATGTGCAAGACTTTGAAGAAAAATTGAAGCTCCACCAAGATGAGGCCGGATTGAAAAGTGAAGAGAAAGTGGTGATGAGTAAACTGGAGGAGCAGAGACAATTCGTAGGCATTAGAAAATCAACATCAACGTATTAGTGCAATAGAGACATCACAAAAGCACGTCGAAAAACAGCTGCAGCAAGTGAAAGATCATGTCAGGGAAGTCGTGAGAGATGAGAGATGAACTGCGACAACTTAGTGGAGGTGAGCGTGAATAACTGCAGAAAGTGGAAGATCGTGTCAACGAAATCGTCACAGAGAAGCTGCGAGAGCTTAGTGCAGGTGAGAGTAGCTTAACAGCAGTAGCACCAGATTTGCATGACAGACACAGTGGCGTAGTAGCAAAGCCCTATCCATACAATGGAAAATCATCATGGAACATTTATTACATGCAATTTGAAAATATCGCACGTATGAATAAATGGTCGAATAAGGAAAAAGCTTGTGCGCTGACATCCATGCTAAGAGACTTTGCAGCAGCTACTTTGGAAAATCGCTGCTCTTCATATCTACGTGACTACGACAAGATACCATCTGCACTAAGGTTACGTTTTGGAGACGCGCAGTTAACAGAGCTGTTACATGGCCAACTGCACAACCGGACATAGCAAGCCAAGGAGGATCTGGCCACGTTTGTATAATGAAGTCCAAAGCTCAGCCAAACGAGTATTCGTCAACAGTCCCATCGAGACACAGGAATACATCGCTGCTCGTCAGTTTGTCGAAAGCATTGCGAACCTGGACGCTCAGCGAATCGTGAGACTATCCAGTCCCAGAACCTTACAAGATGCTTTGGTCAAGGCTCTAGAAACTGAAGCTGCCACAAAAGCCACGCGAATGACACGGAGGGTGCAGATCAAGATGATGAAGTAGAAGTCAGGGCCACATTGTCCGTTACAAGAAGAAGAGGTGATAACTTCCAATGAAACATATTTCGCAAAAATCTAGAAGGAGCTGAGAAATTTACTTGTTGGAGATGTGGGCAGAAGGGGCACTTTAGAGTAGGCTGCCACATACAGGTCGATAAGATGCAGGTGGATGTATAAAAAGCCGATGAATATGCAAATAAAATGAAATCTATGCAAGGCACGATAAACTTAATGAAAGAACGGTTTAACAGATACTTGAAGAGTTTGCTGAAGAAGAACGAGGAAACTATCGCCAAGCTTCAAGGATAACATAAAGTAGCCATGAGGGAACTTACAGCAGACAGGGATAGGTTGAAGCAGTTGCTTAGCTCTCAGAAACGGGAACGTATGGATATTAGGAGTAAGTTTGAAAAGGATAGGTAGCATTTGCAGAAGAAGAATGAACAACAGCAAGTAGCCTAGAAAAAGCTCAACAAAGAACTTTCTGCTTTGAATGGTGAAATCAAGCGATTGCAGGCTTTGAATCAGCTGAAGAAAGCAGAGAAGGAATGCAACCAATTTAAATATGAAATTGCAATACTCAAACAGAGGATAAATCAGATGGATGCTGAGTATGCATCCTGTGAAAAGAACTAGAGCTGTAGCTGCAGGATGGATTGGCTGAAGCACAGGTTGGTAGCTCATGGACGAAGTAGTTGAAGGGTGAGAATAATAAGATGAAGTAGAAGATTGCGCAGGTGGAAAGCGAGATCGATAGGCTGAAGATGGAACTGCAAAAGATCCTTGTGGACACAAAGAAAGGGGAGTCCGTAAGGTTATCGATACAAGATGATAATGTAAAGTTAAAGCAAACAGGACAGAGAAAACGCGAAGATAGGAACAGAGTGTGACGTTGCGCTCAATCACGCGTCATAGGGCTCTGATCACACCGTGCAACTCAGAAGTGAGAATGGTAAGCAGAAAAACAAGATTGCGCAACTGGAAGACAATCTCAGCAGACTCACCGAGGAACTGGAGAGCAACCTGAGTGACAAGAAAGGAGTGTCGAGAGTTGACAGCCGGCACGACGAAAAGGCGCAACTGAAGAGGAGGATAGTAGAGTTAGGATAAGAGAACGCTGCTGTAGCTGAAAATGAGAATCACAAGTTGAGTAAAGGATATCGCAGTCTTACAACACACGTTGGAAGAAAGGGTAGATGTCCGAAGTTTCAACATCATTTGAAGGGACCCTACTTGGTGACGAACCGCCTCAATGACTTGGTCTACAGGTTATGTAAAGGAAGCGGAAAACCGAAGGTCGACTATACTGATGTATGTGGTGATACAAGAACCTAAGCTGTTCGTCGAGGACGCCGAACGCTAAGGGGGGGAAGAGTGTAACATACTGTATATTATGGTATTCGTGTATTGTGTATTTGTTGTCATGCATGATGTAAAGTGTTAGGTTAAATCTTCGACGTGCAAACGACATCGAATCGTCTAGAGTTTTCGGGAATGACGCATGGGCGTTCTAGAATGTCATCTGGATGTCTCAAGTTCTCTAGATGGTTCGATGAGGTGTATATAACGCCCATCGGGTAGCATGGCGGGAGTAGTTGAGTGGTTGAGTTGAGACAAGGTTAAGAGATACTGTATTGAGTTGTGAAGTAAAACAGTGGAAGTTACGTCCAGTTTGATTTTTTGGAGTACAGAAAAAGCGGCCGTCGTGACACTGTTTATGAAAGTATTCACTTTTACAAGTAGGAAACGTAGATCGTGATAATATGTTAGAGTTCCAATAAAATATTCAAATCCCTCCTCAACTGTTGATGCACCGAAAATGTCCATCCAGAGTTCTTTCCTTAAGTAATGGTATAAAAGACCACAGTTTTTATTACTGTAGAAACGTGTATACTGAGTTACAGGCTGACAATTCTAACGTATAGTTTGGTGTTTGGATTTTGTGGTCAAAAATACCGAAATCAAGTATGTTGCATTCACATATTGAAAGAAATTCGGAGCTAACATATATAATTATAACCATACAAGAGCTGGAACTAGTGGATATCCTTGTTGGTTCACTGATAGCCATGTGGACATCATATGTCTTATATAAGTCGCTTAGATCTGTCTTTCTGTGCGACTCACCCAGATAGTCTATATTCAGATCTCCGAAAAGAATAATTCTAGTGTTATATGAAAATACCTTATCTAAAACAGCATCTAGCCTTCTAACAAATCATTTTTCATCTGACTGTGGTTATCTATAAACTGACAATACAACAAATCTTATCTTCGAAATTTCAATACTTATACCACAATCTCTAATCTTTTCGGTAGCAAAATCTGATACAAATGAGAACCGTTTGACAAACATGCCATTATTTTGAGGTATTCTGTGTAAGACAGCGACACCACCACCTTTTAATTCTTTTCTGCAGTAGCTTGACCATAATCTATAGTTTTTTAACATGAAAGCGTTGATTTTCTGATATCTTAACCAGTGCGCACATATACAAACAATATCTATGTCATTATCATCCAGAATAATTTCTAACTCTTCAATGTTCATGCATTGAACATTTTGATGCAAAATTTATAGTTTAGAATTATTTGTCTCTGTGTTCACTGACCTAGTGTCTGTATCATGCTCTAATTGCTACTGAGTCGACTTTATTTTCCTTTTTTCACTCTCAACCTTTTTTAGGAACACTGGATAATGCAGGTCAAATATAAAATGACTTGCATTGAAATCCAGTCCCAGTATTTGATTAACATCAACACAGTTTCGGCAAACAAAATCACTTTCACCACTTTTACAGTTATCACCCTTATGACCCGATTTGCAGCACTTCAGACACTTTTCTTCATTTGGAGACTGCTCAGCATAGTGTGAAAAACCTCCACACTTGAAGCATCGACCAGCTGACAAAAAAATACTTCTCTTCCGTTTTGAAAGTTATTGGACCAGATTCCGGTATAGCCATTTAATTTTTTTTTTCATCTTCTTGATTGTTTTACAGAAATTTTTATGTAGAATGAAAGAATTTTCTTACCTCAATTGCATAATTGTCTTCCAGATCCAACATTTTTAAACAAGGGTTTTTGAGTTGCGGAGTAGATATCTTCAACTACTGTTTTAACTTCTCCTGCTCTTCTTTTGAACCACATCCTATGATAATACCACCTATTTTGTATCGTTTATTTGCAAGATAACCACTTGTAGAGCTGATGGTTGTAAGTCGTTTTGAACCTCTTTCTCTGTTGTTTGAGATTCCTGCTTGTTTCGAGGTTTTATGATGACTACTTCATTAGCCCTTTCTGATGTAGCAATAGCATAGGTTTTTGAGACTTTGGGTTCACTGTTATTAACATCAGCAGCACTTGTTCATTTTTTAAGTTCGCTTATCTCCGAGATGACTTGTTTCCTCAAGTTATATATTTTTTTCTTAAAATTAATTACTAATTCATACCGGGAGAGGCACTCTTCGCAAAACCATTTCATTGACTTGCATGACAGTAATATATCAAAATATTTTTTGGTCAAATTTACACATTTCAGATGGTAAGAAGGTAAGAATATCCACAGGTCCCAGAACAGTTGACAATATTTTCCTTCCCCACCACCAATTTTAATTCATAGCCACCACAGTCAAAACCTTGATCTTCTTGTCTTCTTGGAGAGATGTGGGTTGCTCGTAAATGTCCCTCCTAAAAGCCTCCGCGCGATCAACAGATGGCGTCTGCTCTATGGCTGGTGGTCGCTGTTCAGACAATATTCTGTTGTCCTCGAGACCTCTCGCCTGGGCCACTAGTGATCGCTTAGCAGCGATTAGCATCCGTGTCCTATCAAGACAACGTTGCTTGAGAACAATCAGTAGTGCTTGACCGACAGTGTGATGGTCGCGCCTTAGCTCTTGAGTTAACTGGCGCACACGGCACGTAAAAGGCCTCCTAGCTGCTCTAAATTCCATCACATACTGGATACGAGATGCTTCCTGGCGAACCAACTGGATTTTTGCTTTCAGTTTGATGCACCCGCCTCTGTGCTTTCTCAACAGGAGACTCTCCCCTACCCAGTCAGCTTCAGAGCCGCAGCGTAAATTTTGCAGTTGATGCTCCAAATGTCAGAGGCCTGCGATAGATGCTCACGCACTGCCTCATCCTCTCTCTTTAAATCTGCCAGCTTGAAGGACCTCTCGTTGTTATGTAAGGTCCGTCGGTCACTGAAATCACCTGATGAGACCACTCCGTCGAATGCCCTTTCAGCAGGCATTTGTACGCAAAATAAGTTTGCATCCACACCAAACACGCCACTGCGCATCAAGCAGCAAGTTTCGAGTACCGAAAGGTCACAGCATGGTTAGTTACAAAAGTGATGAACGATGAACAAAAAGTGAATCGAGTGACAATTTACAACAAAGGAAAAAATGGAGTCAAGTTGATTGACTCAGTACTTCCCACATATAACAGTTGCAACCAAATCATCGCCCGCCTGTCGTCAAAAAACATCCAACACAAAAACTAGTAAGTAGTTTCCTAAATCTCTCCGTAGGAACTAAAACGACACAATTCAGCTTTAACTTGTCGAAACGAAACAATCAGGAACCCCCAAATTGCTTAAACACGAAGTTTGAGCTATTTTTATATTTTTAGATTTTTATTATTGCTGCGCCGCCACTGACACGATTTTTGAAAACCATACGCATTTTTCATCCTTGCCGCGGTAATAATACTGTGTCTAAATTTCATTAAAATTAATTCCATAATTTCCATGTTACTAAATTCAGAACGACCTGAATCAATACCTACCCATACCAATACCAAATCCCTTGATTTCTGTAATAGCCAAGGCAATGTTCGGATGGACCTAACAAACGTCTATTATGCCGCTAGGTCTTTCTTTCACAGGTCAACGGACACTATTATAAATGGAATAAATTTTTGAGTTTTACAACCCCCCACCCCCTAACCACCCCAATTTCACCCCCACCCAAAAAAAAAGTAAAAAATGATCAGAAACCCCTAAAACGCCGAAAAACAAAGTTTGAGCTATTTTTACATTTTTAGTTTTTTTATTATTGCCGCGCCGCCACTGACTCGATTTTTCCAAAACATGCGCGCTTTCCATCCTCGCCGTGGCAGTAATACTGTGTCAAAATTTCATTAAAATCCATTCGATAATTTTGGCGTTACGCAATAAAGAACGATCTAAAATTAAAACAACACTCGGCTGTATACATCACAAATTATTCTACGTCCCTTGGTTTCTATTATAAGCAAGGCAATGTTCGGATGGACCTAAAAAAATTGTATTATGGCGCTAGGTCTTTCATTCGCAGGTCATTAGAGAGTCCATTATGAATACAACAAATTTTTCAGTATTACAATCCCCCACCCCCCAACCACCCCAAATTCACCCCTACCCAAAAAAAAGTAGAAAATGATCAGGAACCCCTAAAACGCCTAAAAACGAAGTTTGAGGCGTATTTGAAATTTTTGGTTTTTTGCTAATTACTCCGCCCCCCGTATAACGATTTTCAAAATTATAGGAACGTTACCTACTACGACCCCACAGCATAACGCTGCCCAAATTTCATCACAATCCATGTAGCGGTTACTGAGATTACGAGGGTAGAAAAACGCGACAGACAGACCGACAGACCGACAGACCGACAGACCGACAGACCGACAGACCGACAGACCGACAGACCGACAGACCGACAGACCGACAGACCGACAGACCGACAGACCGACAGACCGACAGACCGACAGACCGACAGACCGACAGACCGACAGACCGACAGACCGACAGACCGACAGACCGACAGACCGACAGACCGACAGACCGACAGACCGACAGACCGACAGACCGACAGACCGACAGACCGACAGACCGACAGACCGACAGACCGACAGACCGACAGACCGACAGACCGACAGACCGACAGACCGACAGACCGACAGACCGACAGACCGACAGACCGACAGACCGACAGACCGACAGACCGACAGACCGACAGACCGACAGACCGACAGACCGACAGACCGACAGACCGACAGACCGACAGACCGACAGACCGACAGACCGACAGACCGACAGACCGACAGACCGACAGACCGACAGACCGACAGACCGACAGACCGACAGACCGACAGACCGACAGACCGACAGACCGACAGACCGACAGACAGACAGACAGACAGACCGACAGACAGACCGATAGACAGACAGACCGACAGACAGACCGACGGAAATGAGTGACGTGGATTTTCGTTATGTACACATCATAAAACGCCCAAAAAACGTATTATCTCAAAATCGAAAATTTTCGCGATCACAATACTCCCCTCACCTATCGGTGTGGGAAGTAAAAGCAAGTACAATGTAATATACAGCTTTTAAATGATGAGGTTACATGATTGGCATCAAAGTTAGTTTTAATTATTATGACCCGGAGATGAAATTTCAAAGTATGCAATGTAAGTATGAAGGTAGCCCAACCGCAAAAGACCAAAACTGTTACAGAAGCCGTTAACGTGGTGTACCTGATTTGTTATGATAAAAATGTGAAGATATTTACAATCACACTGTACCTAGTGTATATGTAGTAACTGAGGAGTACAGTTTTAATGTATTTCTAAGACACTGTACTAAGATTTCAACAATACTGCCTCTCAGCGATAAGTTAACGAGTAATTGAGGAATAGAAGTAAATGACAAGTGGATGGAGTGCTGTGATAGGGGTAGTGAACAAAATCGAGAGTACTTTTAAGGATATTTTTTGAAAATATATATTTCAATGTTATACCGCCAGTCTCTTTATTTCCTGATACATCGCTGTATTTAGCTTGGAACAACTCTGATCGCTGTACTGTTATGTATGGATTCGGTCCTGTAGAGAAGAGCGTGAATCGATATAGCCTGCAGCTGGTTGCTCTACCTCCCGGACGGTCATGCTGTATGCCAGGCCTCCTCCACTACGCTCTCCTCTATTTTTTAACCCACTGACTGTGCTCCGGGATCTAGTCAGCGACTGAGAGTTGGGGAGGGGAGGACAAGGAGAGGGAGTGAGGCGGTGACAACGCATCGACAATGCTGTAGGGCCAGATTTCAATACTGCAGTTGGGTTGATTTGATTAGTATTCCGAGAAAATATTGTCTAGATTTTATTCGTTCCTGCTGCTATAACCAGCGTAATTTTCATTTCTTTTATTTTATTTTTTTTTGAGGAAGCAAGTTGTTTAAGAAGTCAGGTCGGGCTGTCAACTGAACTGTCTTATATTTTTGTAACTGAGAAAAATACGTCTTATATACTCAGAATTGGTAGAAAGCTAAGTATATCCATTTAATATCAGTAATAGATTATTGATTGTTTAAGGGCCGATTTTATCAACATGCATATTTAACAAAGAATTTAACAAAGCTTTTCTATTGGATGTTATTTAGCAAAAGCTTTCTATTGGGTATTGCGGGCTAGGTTAATAAATATCGTCCAATAGTATTTCATCAATATTGAAAACAAAACGTCAAAGCTGGATGACACTTTTCAGCATATCGTATATAAGCTTTATAACAAAACTATTGTTGCAACAAGTGTATATTTGTTGCAACATAGGCGATGAATGAAGTTTGCAGCTCGAGACGAAGTCTACGATCGAAATAAATATATTTTTCCATGTTTGAAATTAGATCACAAATCCCAGTAATAAAGTACCTAAACAAAATATGTTCTGAGGCGATTTTTTCTGTAGCATGCTGGGTGGCCGAGTGGCATAGTGGCCGACATCATATGACTTGGTATCGCTGGTGGTCTTGGTTCGAGACCCAGCCCGTGCAGCTACTTTTTTTTATTTTTTTTTACCCAAAATATTCATCGATGTGCTTTTTACTCATGTTACACACATTTTTTTGTATCATCGACATAAAAATGTTTTTGAATCAAATTTTATTAGATATTTTACTTGACATATTGCAAAAGCTCCGGAGGCGGTGGAGAATTCAGTCAGCGGAAGTGAAGTTTATCTGTCAATATCAATCGCCAATTGCTCTGATAGCGATATCAAAATGAAATTATTCCAAAAAAGTAAAATTATTCGTAATTTTTGTTGTACTAAGTAAAACATCTAATAACATTTGATTTAAAAAAAACATTTATGTAGATGGTACAAAAAATGATATAACATGAGTAAGAAGCATTCCAATGAATATTTTGGATAAAAAAAAAATAAAAAAAAGTAGTTGCACGGGCTGGGTCTCGAACAAAGACCACCAGCGATACCAAGTCATACGATGTCGGCCACTCTGCCACTCGGCCACCCAGCATGCTAGAGAAAAAACGCCTCAGAGCATATTTGTTTAGGTACTTTATAACTCGGATCTGTGATCTAATTTCAAACATTCAGAAAGATATTTATTTCGATCGTTGACTTCGTCTCGAGCTGCAAACTTCATTCATCGCCTATGTTGCAACAAATATACATTTTAGTTATAACTGTTACAAGCATTTTCACGAAGTACGTCACACGGGTTCGGGAGGCGTCGGTGTGTTTTCGGTTCTGGATTCAAAAACCCATTTTTGATATAACTTTTGAATTATTGCGAAAAAAAGAAAACAAAAACAGTTTTGTTGTAAAAGTTATATTAACTGATCTCTCCATTTATCACAAAAAAATTATTCAAAACCTTAATTTTTTGTCATCATCATTTAGCAGAAGAAAAAGCCAGCGATCAAATCTACAGTTTTTGCGGATTCTGATTGGTTGAAATTAACAATTGTTAAACTTTTTGTTAAACAAGAAATGCAATTTTTTGCCCATGTAGGATGGAAAATCAGACTGGAAAAGATACTAGATGGTTCATAATGGTCGATTGTATATAAGACATGTCATTTTTGACCTTTTTGAGGTAAACTTCAAGAGAAATCAATAGTTTTCAGAGTACTTTGACAGATGCATGTTCTTGAACGGGCTGCTTTGATTGGTCAAAGCCTTTGTTAAAATGCGCCTGTCGATAAAATCGGCCCTTATAGTTGTAGATTGTCGTTTTTATGATTAATCGTGATTAATCGTTAAAGAATAAGGAGAAATGAGATGAGTGCGGCCAGTGGAGGCAAGCCGTCAGAAAAAAAGAAAATTGAGAATGTATCCAATATATTACAATTACCAGCAGTTAAGATGGGAGACAAATATATTGACAAACAAATCTGTAAAGTAATGGCAGATAAAACAACGCAGAATGTAAGTATTGATACAATAATTACACAAGCGGAACCGAAGATCACAATACAAAGAAAAACCGATAGACCAATTGTCTTTTATAAACAAACAGATACTGCACCGTTTCATATATATGTATATATGGACATAATAATTCAGACAACTTCAAAGGTAAATTGAATCCTATAGGTAGGTGAAATAGTTTTGAAAATATTACCAGATATAGATAATCAAATAGAGAAAATAGAATCTATAGGCAACACTAGAATTAGGATTATATGTAGAAATGCACTGGCCGCAAATACTCTACTTAAGGGTCTAGGGTATAGCGCGTGAAATTGAGAACCAAGAAAAGACGTATTCCCGTGTTAGCGAGGAGGCGTGGCCGCCTGTTCCCTTTCTCCATTGTGTATGTCTAAGATGAGGAGACGTAAGTCCAAAAATCCAAAGGTAAGCCAAAAGGTCCAAAGGTAAGGTCCAAAGGTCATTTAGCCTTTTTTTGATATCGTGTTTGGTTGTTAAATTACAGGCAATTTTAGACTGTATGATTTTGCAAAAAACTTTTTTGAGAAAATCGAAAATAGTTGTTATTCATTAAGGTCTTAACTATCGCCTTCTTGAATATTATATATGTAATTTGAATATAGAGTAAGTTATGCGAGAAACTGTCAGTCCGTGTTTTACATGGCAAATACGTATGTATAAATGTGTGTATCCGGGCCCCTTGAAGCAAGAAATGTTCTGGAAGTCCATACTTTAGATTTTTACATTCCAAAGTTTATTATATATCGACAGGGTATAATCATATTTGACAAACAGTTTACAGAGGAATACATTTTAGCAAATATAGACCATATGATTTTCATTATAAATTTGTAGTGTCCGACCGAACTTTCGGTTTCGGTTTCGGTTTCGGCCTAGTTTCGGCCAAAAAATGGGTTTCGGTTTAGTTTCGGTTTCGGCTGCCAGACAGCCGAAACTACGGCCGAAACCGAAACTGAATTCGATTGGGTTCGCGCAGCGATCGGACGCTCTCGGTGCACTGAACGGCGAGCGACTACGTGTCATTTTGCCGAGACCACGCTTCATGGACGTGTGATAATCATAAATTGCAGCGAATTTTGTGGAATTACGAGTGCTTATAACATTATTTCACTACAGGTAAGTTTTATTCCGCTATTGATGTAGTTGAGTTAACTTTAGGTAATGAATAAATAAAACGGATTTCTCTAATCTAATAATAATGCATAAGTTATTGTACGTTACGCACTAATTTTATAGGTTAGGTATCTGTTCAATTGTTTTGGGTCAGTAGAAGTTTGTTGCTAATGCTCATGTGCGATGCACATAGACACTATAAAAAAAATAAGTCTTGAGTCTTGTGTGAAGTTTACTATAACTGATAGCGAGGCGGGGTATTTTTTCAGCACATTTTTTTTTGTTTCAGTATTCATCATCGATGAAATGTCGCATAAAAATTATATTTGGCAGTTTTTTGAAAAATGTCCAACAGATACATCGAAAGCTATATGCAAACAGTGCAGTAAATTATATTCTTTAGGCAGTTCAGAAGCTAAAAGGCAAACTATTCATGGTTTGAAGTTACACTTGTCGAAATTTCATGAAACAGAACATAGACAATATTTAAAACGTCAATCGGAAATCGAAGAACAAAAATTAAAAAGTAAAAAGCCCAAGCAATGCGATTCATCAGACTCAGTTGTGGGCGCTAATAGTGGAAGTAAACTTGTGCAGACCACAATTCCTAACATGGTGGACGTGCAGACTTCAAAAACATCAAAATGGCCAGATCATCACGAGATATCACGCAGAATTGATAAAGGTATCATGGACTTAATAATTGTTGATATGCTTCCATACACTTTAGCAGAAAGTGAAGCATTCAGGCGACTTAATTTTACAGATCCTCATGCTCCTCAAAAGTACAACTTTAAGTCAGAAAAATATTTCAGAACAACTTTGATGCCCCAAACTTATGAAAAAGTTACATTAAAAGTGCACGATTTGATTGCCAAAAGCGAATGGATCAGTTGCACCTGCGATATATGGACTAACCCTCCAAAAACATGCTCGCTTCTTAGTCTCACTGGCCATTTCATTGTTGGACCAAAACGCCTTAAAGTTATACTAGGTGCTCAAGTACTACAAAACGACCACACCGGCTTGTACATTGAAGAAAAACTCCGAGAAATGATAGATAAATGGAATATCAATAAAAAACTATTTCTTCTCTTGCGTGACAATGCAAGAAATATGGTTAGCGCTATGCGTGGTCAATATGAATCTTTAGGCTGCATGTCGCACACATTACAGTTGGTAGTCAAAGATGCACTGTTCTCAGAAGAAGAGCACGAAACAGTTATTAAAACTTGCAGACAAATAGTAGGGCATTTCAAACGGAGCGAGCAGGCTTCTAGAAAGTTGATAGAATGTCAAAAGCAATGCGGATTACCAACACATTCTTTAATTCAGGATATTGAAGTTAGATGGAACAGTACCTACAACATGTTAGAGAGAATGTTGGAACAAAAAACCGCCATAAATTTATATAGCTTGGAACACGGCCGTATTACCGTTCTTTCTCCTACTGACTGGGAACTTATAAAAAATCTTACAAATGTGCTAAAGGTTTTTTATGAAGCTACGCTCGATTTGTCGTTTGATAACGCATGCATATCAGTTGTTATTCCTTTAATATCTTTATTAAATAGAAAGCTGCAAACAAGAGATGATTCTGAAGGTGAAATAATGAGAAAGATGAAAACACTGTTGCACGAATCCATGAATCAACGATTTGCATACGTCAAAGGACATCCTGCTTTAATTACTTCAACATTATTAGATCCCAGATTTAAAAATACTTACTTGAGTACTGATGAAGTTTATATTGCGACAACAGAAATAGAAAACCATTTGAAGACCTGTGAAAGTAACGTTAGCGGAACAATAGGTGAAAGTTGTCATTCTGGGGACCCAGAACCAACTTGTTCTTCTAGAATCGCATCCTCTGGAAACGATGAAGGGCTATGGGATGCCCATGATAAATCTACTGCTCTTTTAATAGAAACTTCTGGTAAAGATGTTGGTGAGAGCTTACCACATGTTAAGAAAATTATTCAAGCCTATTTATCGGAGCCAAGATTGCAAAGAAATGCAGATATTTATGCTTACTGGAATTCTAGTCCATTGCTCTCTTTAAGAAAGGTCGCGCTAAAATTTTTGTCGGCTCCACCGACGAGTGTTTCGAGTGAACAACTATTTAGTGCTGCCGGTCAAATTTATTCGGATAGAAGAAGCAATTTGCTGGGCGAAAATGTTGATAAGCTGTTGTTTCTCGCTTACAATATTAGGTTGTTTAATTATGAGTACTAATAATCGATAGTAATAGTGCATTAAAATTTGATTAATAGCTGTAGCTCAATGAATCTCATAATATTTTTTTAGCTTCAGTAAAAACTTTTTATTTTCAAAAATATTCAGTTGTTATACTTAGTTAGGTTAAAATATAATTTTAAGGCAGCTAATTAACAACAGTATTGTATAAAATGACCAAAGTTTAGAAATGTTTAGTTTCTAAGTTGAAAGATATTATTTTTTTCTGTACCGGTATTGTATGAAAAGTTACTTTGTTTTGTACCTTTATTTATGTCGTTATTTCTAAATAATATTAAAAAAATAGTAAATAGTTGGTTCAGAGTAACACTTTATTTCAAAAAGTACAAATATTTTATTTGAAATAAGGTGTGATAGTACTGATAATAGATTATCTATTTTCCTTCCCACAAAAAATGACCTTGACATTATATTATTGATGTTTCGGTTTCGGTTTCGGTTTCGGCCGAAACTGGGATGAAAGCCGAAATTCGGTTTCGGTTTCGGCCTTAAAAAGTAGTTTCGGTCGGACACTATAAATTTATTGTAGTATCTGTGAAACGAATGTACAGAAAGGTAATTAAAGATGATACCACAAAATATGTCTTGATCAATAAAGTAAGTAAAGTGCTTTGAGACGCCAGAGTTACCGAAATATGTTGCTATTAACCATGTTATATTTGAAGTTACAAACTATATTCAAAAAGTAATTCTATGTCACAACTGTATGCGTTATGGACATTTAGGCCGACAATGTAAAAGGGAACCAAGGTGTGCAAAATGTCATGGAGATCACGTTTCTAGCTCATGTGAAATGGTTGATGTATTCCAAAATGTTTTCATTGTGAGGAAAGTCACTATACGTTTGAGATGGGTGAGTGTAGCGAATTTAGAAGACAAAAGGGTATTAAAAAGCGTATGTCGACCACTAACTCCTGTTATAAGGATGCAGAAAAAGCGATTACTAGAGTTACCCATGTAAGCGTTACCAAAACCGCGTTTTAAAATCATATCTACCGCCCAAACATAAACTTTTAACCAAACAGACAGCTCACATCCATATAATTCCCCTTCCATAAGCAGACAAATTCAAAATGTAGAACCTGAGGGTAATCAATCAGGTAGTGCGAATACCATAAATGGAGAGGATCTCGATTCACCCAGGTCGTTCCAAGAAAATCAAATAAGCAGTTTATGCAGCTAGATTCCCCAGATACAACGAATCCAACGACAGAAAAGATGCTAAAAATCTTTTTCAAAAGAGTGAAGACCAGTTTTAGCAAAAGATGACATCAAATAATCAGATAACAACAACAGAACCTCAAAGTAGACAAGAATTAACCGAGTTTTGGGAAAGTACGTGGTCAGAACCCAAAACACAAAATGAAAACGCTCCATGGATATTTTGGTATGTATGTACATACCAAAACAGGGAGACTTTATCCTTACAATACAGGGAATAGTCGAGACCATAAAACACACCCATAACTGGAAGTGCCGAGGCGTAGATAACGTTCTGGTATAAGCAATTCAGTGCAACATATGAAATGCGCACAGACCAAATCACTAAGGCCATACTTCAACCTGATAGGCTTCCCAAATTCATCACCATAAGGAATAACGTATATAAAACAAAAAAAACGCAGATACCAAGAACCCTGCCAATTACCGACCGATCACTTGTCCCCCAACCCTGTACGAGATCATTACCGCAACAGTAGGCAAAAGGATTGAACAACACCTCAACCAAAACGACATCCTGACTAAAGAGCAAAAAATGAAGTCAAGTTGATTGACTCAGTACTTCCCTCACATTACTGTGATACCAGTTTATTATTTTTGCATATCATAAAGCTTTAGTCTGAGATCTCCTTGCAACTATATCATCGGCAGCCTTCCCCCTAAAATTGTCTTATGCCTTATGTCTTTCCTTCACATGTCAATGGACAGCCTTTTATCAGTGCTACAGACTTTTCAGTTTTACAACCCCCCACCCCCCAACCACCGCAATTTCATCCCCACCCAAAAAAGATAGAACATGATCGGGAACTCCTAAAACATCTAAAAACGAAGTTTGAGCTGTTTTCGTATTTTTCGTTTTTTGATTATTGCTACGCTGCCACTGACACGATTTCTAACAACCATACGCTATTTCATCCTCACCACGGTAGTAATACTGTGTCAAAATTTCATTAAAACCCAACACCAAGCTATCAGGGCATCTATCTGTGCATGAATTAAATAATTCGTTAAAAATCTTAATTAAACTAGCTCAAACTCAAACATATCCAAAGAACTTCAGGCTCTACGAGAAAGGAAGACTATATATCCAAAGAGTCCTTTACTGTCTCTCAACCCTTTCCTTGACGAAAACGATCTTATACGTGTGGAAGGAAGACTACAGAATAGTTCAAACTTTCAATATGAACAGAAACACCAAGTCATTCTTCCACACAGTCATCCTCTAACAAACCTTATCGCTAAATGTACTCATCTCAAAATGTTGCATTGTGGTCCACTAGCGCTCCTTTCACATTTAAGAGACAAATTTTGGCCTAAACTTAGTCAAAAGAATCATTTTTGAATGTGTCATATGTTATAGACACAAGCCAACGCCTGAATCGGACCTTATGGAATAATTACCTGAGCCTCGTACAAGAGTGTCATTTCCGTTCGAAAACGTTGGTGTAGACTATGCAGGCCCTATACTAGTCAGAGATCGTGAGGGTAGAAACTCCAAGGTTAGTAAATGCTATATTGCATTGTTTGTGTGCCTATCTACTAAGGTTATGCATTTAGCAGCAGTTACACATTTAACGGCTGTGTCACTGAGAAGGTTTATAGCTCGAAGAGGTAAGCCTCATTGTATTTATTCAGACAATGGATCGAACCAACGAATTCGAATAGGATCGAACTTTGTGAAAGCCCACAAAAAATTAAACGAAATTTGCGATTCAACAAGCCCACGCACGCTAAACTAGTCAAATTAGTCATCATACAAGAAGACGGGCAACCTCCATTCAGATGGCCACTGGGTCACATCGAGCAACTATTCTATGGTTCAGACAACATCCCCACGTGCGGCTTCGGTGAGTGTAGTGGCGGTGTGTTCAAGAGACCACTTTCCAAAATATGTGTACTTCATATGTGTACGATCATTTTTGATTCTTTTCAAACTACCCGTATATTTGGTTGCTATGGAAAACATTGTTAGAAAAACTGTCAGAATATACGACCATCTATCAGAATCGATCTATGTATTATTATCAACAGCATGATCGTACTTTCTTAAGCCACATATCAGCCTACAACATGAATTTTGGATTCTTTGCAAGCGATTGCATTCCACTCTTCTAAGCGCTGAAAAATAAACTATACTGCAGTAAGAAATTTTTGAAATGATCATTGATTGACATAAAGCGTTTTTCAGCGTGGGCGTTAACATATGTTTGTGAACATACAGGGTGGGCCAATAGTGCGTGGACGGAAGGTTGTGGGCTTACTAAAAAATATTTCTGAAATCTGTCACCTGGTCATGGTAGGGACCCTTGAGGGCTATAACGTAAACATATTTTCACTTAAATTTTGACGTTTATACAGGGTGATTCATATCAAACTTACATTTTTTTGAATGGAACTTCAATATATTCTTAAATATTTGGAACTCCAATATATTCTAGCATATTTGGATTCCTTGGTGAATTCTAGTGTAACTTTATATATCATATATGGAACTTTAAGCTAACCGTTTAGGAGCAAATCACCATTTTTGGGACACGTATGTACCCGAAAAAAATTGAATATGGCAGCAATTATAAAACTTAGAACGCCTTGACTTTGTGATACGACGAAGCATGAAATGCGTCACCTTAGGTCAGACGACATAGTTTGAATTCTTTTTGTGCTTGGAGTAATCAGTAGATTAATTAAGGAAACTTCAATCACAGATAACTTGACTTTTTCAAATGGGAATTCCTATTTTGGTTTAAAGAATCAAAGGTAAAATTTGATTCCATTTCTAACGATATAGCATTCTCGATACCAATCTTTTTTGGTTTTCATTTTTATTCCAAATTTTCAGTCAAATCGGTGTTTTTCAATTCTCCTGCGTGCAAGCAACTTAGCAACAAGCAACAAAAATAAACAAAAGCCCGTTAATATGGAAGAGACCAACTAACGTAGTAGAAAGATGCAATCTAATTAGAGCAGCAAGGGAAGGTTATGAAAGTTCCTTACAACATATTAGCTCTAACCAGAAACAATTTCCAAAGTCAGTAAAAAAATATTTAATCAAAGAAAAACTACTAGTGATTGTTGCTGGCAGTAAAATATCTATGTCTTCTGAATAAATTTTCACACTCAATGCCATGAAATGGTAGCCATTTCCGTAACTCAAAAGTTATGATACCTCTGACTGGAATCCTTCAAATTCTTCAATAGGTCCTTCTACTTATTAGCAAAATCGCGAAAAATCAAACGAAAATGAAATTTGAATTGCGGTCTGTTTGAATTGTAAAACATAATTTGGTTTGTAGAAAACTACATGAAATAAACACAATTACAACATAACGTAATTAAAAAATTCTAGTAATCATTTCAGTAGATGTTCAGAATGCTCCAGTTAGAGATATCTTTACTTTTGACTCAACTAAACGGAAGTGACTAATTTTTTTATCCCATTAAATGTGAAATTTTATTTTAAAGATGTTGGACTGTAAGCAAAAATCGCTGGTAGTTTTCCTTTTGTTTCAACATTTTTAAACGTTTTGGAAAGTTGTCAAGCTCTAGTAGCCTTCAACAGCTAGTAGGCTGTAAAAAACAAACATTTCTGTCATACCCCAGCTTCTCATTGACATTAGATATCTTACCGCTGTTCTATCCGATTAATGTTGATGTGTTGTAAGGAATTTCCATGATCTACCTCGCTGCTCTAGTTTGTTTGCATCTTTCTACTAAGTTAGTTCGTTTCTTCCATATTAACGGGCTCTTGTTTATTTTTCATGGCCTGCTAGGTTGCTTGCACGCAGGAAAATGGGAAAACACCGATTTGACTGAAAATTTGGAATAAAATGAAAACCAAAAAAGATTGATATTGAGAATCCTACATCGTTAGAAAGGTAATCAAATTTTACATTTGATTCTGTGAACCAAAATATAAAAATTTGAAAAAATCAAGTTATCTGCGATTGAAGGTTCCTTAATTAATCTACTGATTTCCCCAACTATAAAAACAATTCAAGTTTATCCGTCTAATCTAAGGTGACACATTTCATGTTTGGTCATATCGCAAAGTCACAGCCTTCTAGGTTTCATAATCCCTGCGGTATTCAATTTTTTTCTGATACCTACTCATACCAAAATTGGTGATTTGCGGGTTCGTTTAAAGTTCCATGTCTGATATACATAAAGTCACACTAGAATTGGTCAAGGAATCCAAATATGCAATAAAATATAGGGGGTTCCATTAAAAAAAATGTAAGTTTGATATGAATCACCCTGTATAAACGTCAAAATTTAAGTGAAAATATTTTTACGTTATAGCCCTCAAGGGTCCCTACCATGATCAGGTGACAGATTTTGGAAGTATTTTTTAGTAAGCGCACAATCTACTGTCCACCAACTATTGGCCCACACTGTATAGTAACCTGAGCCTCAGGTAACAATTTTTTGTTAAATTAGCAACAAATATCTTTTGCATGTGTCGATACGGTTACAGTCTAGTAAAATACGGTATCGCGGATATACACCTCACAATCGGTGCCATAACTACTAATCAATAAACATGTACTTTACTCCAAATTACTTGAACGCCAAACGCCTTCATATTTGATATAGCTATAGCTATAGCGGTGGCAAAAACGTTAGTAAAGTTTTTATATTTCACCAGATACGGATAGTAGAGCACGATAGAGTAAGGCCTAATTTTATCAACATGCATATTCTAACAAAGGCTGTGATAAAGCTTTTCTATTGGATGTTACTTAGCAAAAGCTTTCTATTGGGTATTGAAGGCTATGTTAATAAGTATCATCCAATAGTATTTTATCAATGTTGGAAACAAAACGTCAAAGCTGGATGACACTTCTGTCTAAAATATGTTTGGTTTGCAAATTAATGCCAAATTTTCCATGTTTACCTTATAATTACTGTATAATCACTAATTGCAAACTGCGATAGTTTGTGACAGAACCATAAAAGTAGTATAAATAACAGTCAGTCAGATTGATTACAGACAAATACACTCTTTTGTGAAGAAACTTTCATCTACTGGATGCATGTTTCTTATAGACATTAGACATTCTTATAGAAATATTCTCACAGGATGCGGTGCAGCGGGGCGGCACTGGGTAAAAGGCACCGTAGCTCAAATAGTATGAGAAATACATCGTAAGGCATGTGTATTAATAAACATCCATTCTGCTAGTCCCCCCTATCTCTGAAGGGTATATAAATTACCTGATTCACTCTTTGACTATACGACAGGTATCTGGTTTATAAAAAATAAGGTTATACTTTTACCAGCCGTTAAGTAAGCTAGGCAACCAGTAATGCACACTAACTTGAGACATAGGTTGGCCAACATGGTTGGTTAGTTTTTTTAACCCCGAGAGCCGTCAGCACTGCAGCCTTTGTGGCTTAATATCCTATTACTCGCGGGGGAGCACTGCAGCCTTTGTGGCTTAATATCCTATTACTCGCGGGGGCGGGTGCGTTAATGCACGGTCAGTAATGCCGGTGTGTCGTACCATCGGCTGCACCGACTGCCGATCCGCGCTGCTGTAAACACTGTCGACTCCAAAGTGTGGCCAAGAGCGACGGAACGCGTCCGGCGCAAAGAGCAAGCTTGAGTAGGATTCCGAGATCTTCATCTCTTCCCCACTCAGACACCAGCCGTCCATGTACTAACCGAACCCGACGCTGCTTAGACTCTGACTCGACAGCGGGCCGCTTTACCCGCACAGCTAGCCGGGTCCCCTGACAATATTGGTTAAATCGTTTAGCTTTGTAAAATGCAACGCAGTGTTATTTTTACCCCTTTTACTTCCCACGCCGATAGGTGAGGAGAGTATTGTAATCGCGAAAATTTTCGATTTTGAGATAACATGCTTTTTGGGCGTTTTGTGATGTCTACATAACGAAAATCCACGTCACTCATTTCCGTCGGTCTGTCTGTCTGTCTGTCTGTCGGTCTGTCGGTCTGTCGGTCTGTCGGTCTGTCGGTCTGTCGGTCTGTCGGTCTGTCGGTCTGTCGGTCTGTCGGTCTGTCGGTCTGTCGGTCTGTCGGTCTGTCGGTCTGTCGGTCTGTCGGTCTGTCGGTCTGTCGGTCTGTCGGTCTGTCGGTCTGTCGGTCTGTCGGTCTGTCGGTCTGTCGGTCTGTCGGTCTGTCGGTCTGTCGGTCTGTCGGTCTGTCGGTCTGTCGGTCTGTCGGTCTGTCGGTCTGTCGGTCTGTCGGTCTGTCGGTCTGTCGGTCTGTCGGTCTGTCGGTCTGTCGGTCTGTCGGTCTGTCGGTCTGTCGGTCTGTCGGTCTG
The DNA here is from genome assembly GCA_951848785.1 of Callosobruchus maculatus. NCBI lineage: Eukaryota > Metazoa > Arthropoda > Insecta > Coleoptera > Chrysomelidae > Callosobruchus > Callosobruchus maculatus. The sequence goes on from CATOUR010000290.1 coordinate 484,526, forward strand.
TCGGTCTGTCGGTCTGTCGGTCTGTCGGTCTGTCGGTCTGTCGGTCTGTCGGTCTGTCGGTCTGTCGGTCTGTCGGTCTGTCGGTCTGTCGGTCTGTCGGTCTGTCGGTCTGTCGGTCTGTCGGTCTGTCGGTCTGTCGGTCTGTCGGTCTGTCGGTCTGTCGGTCTGTCGGTCTGTCGGTCTGTCGGTCTGTCGGTCTGTCGGTCTGTCGGTCTGTCGGTCTGTCGGTCTGTCGGTCTGTCGGTCTGTCGGTCTGTCGGTCTGTCGGTCTGTCGGTCTGTCGGTCTGTCGGTCGGTCGGTCCGTCGGTCCGTCGGTCCGTCGGTCCGTCGGTCCGTCGGTCCGTCGGTCCGTCGGTCCGTCGGTCCGTCGGTCCGTCGGTCGGTCGGTCGGTCGGTCTGTCGGTCTGTCGGTCCGTCGGTCCGTCGGTCCGTCGGTCCGTCGGTCCGTCGGTCCGTCGGTCCGTCGGTCCGTCGGTCCGTCGGTCCGTCGGTCGGTCGGTCTGTCGGTCTGTCGGTCTGTCGGTCTGTCGGTCGGTACGTCGGTCCGTCGGTCCGTCGGTCCGTCGGTCGGTCGGTCGGTCGGTCTGTCGGTCTGTCGGTCTGTCGGTCTGTCGGTCCGTCGGTCCGTCGGTCCGTCGGTCCGTCGGTCCGTCGGTCCGTCGGTCCGTCGGTCCGTCGGTCCGTCGGTCCGTCGGTCCGTCGGTCCGTCGGTCTGTCGGTCTGTCGGTCTGTCGGTCTGTCGGTCTGTCGGTCTGTCGGTCTGTCGGTCTGTCGGTCGGTCGGTCCGTCGGTCCGTCGGTCCGTCGGTCCGTCGGTCCGTCGGTCTGTCGGTCTGTCGGTCTGTCGGTCTGTCGGTCTGTCGGTCTGTCGGTCTGTCGGTCTGTCGGTCTGTCGGTCTGTCGGTCTGTCGGTCTGTCGGTCTGTCGGTCTGTCGGTCTGTCGGTCTGTCGGTCTGTCGGTCTGTCGGTCTGTCGGTCTGTCGGTCTGTCGGTCTGTCGGTCGGTCGGTCCGTCGGTCCGTCGGTCCGTCGGTCCGTCGGTCCGTCGGTCCGTCGGTCCGTCGGTCCGTCGGTCGGTCGGTCGGTCGGTCTGTCGGTCTGTCGGTCCGTCGGTCCGTCGGTCCGTCGGTCCGTCGGTCCGTCGGTCCGTCGGTCCGTCGGTCCGTCGGTCCGTCGGTCCGTCGGTCGGTCGGTCTGTCGGTCTGTCGGTCTGTCGGTCTGTCGGTCTGTCGGTCGGTACGTCGGTCCGTCGGTCCGTCGGTCCGTCGGTCGGTCGGTCGGTCGGTCTGTCGGTCTGTCGGTCTGTCGGTCTGTCGGTCCGTCGGTCCGTCGGTCCGTCGGTCCGTCGGTCCGTCGGTCTGTCGGTCTGTCGGTCTGTCGGTCTGTCGGTCTGTCGGTCTGTCGGTCTGTCGGTCTGTCGGTCTGTCGGTCTGTCGGTCTGTCGGTCTGTCGGTCTGTCGGTCCGTCGGTCCGTCGGTCCGTCGGTCCGTCGGTCCGTCGGTCCGTCGGTCCGTCGGTCCGTCGGTCCGTCGGTCCGTCGGTCCGTCGGTCCGTCGGTCCGTCGGTCCGTCGGTCCGTCGGTCGGTCGGTCTGTCGGTCTGTCGGTCTGTCGGTCTGTCGGTCTGTCGGTCTGTCGGTCTGTCGGTCTGTCGGTCTGTCGGTCTGTCGGTCTGTCGGTCTGTAGGTCTGTCGGTCTGTCGGTCTGTCGGTCTGTCGGTCTGTCGGTCTGTCGGCCTGTCGGTCTGTCGGTCGGTCGGTCTGTCGGTCTGTCGGTCTGTCGGTCTGTCGGTCTCTCGGTCTGTCGGTCTGTCGGTCTGTCGGTCTGTCGGTCTGTCGGTCTGTCGGTCTGTCGGTCTGTCGGTCTGTCGGTCTGTCGGTCTGTCGGTCTGTCGGTCTGTCGGTCTGTCGGTCTGTCGGTCTGTCGGTCTGTCGGTCGGTCTGTCGGTCTGTCGGTCTGTCGGTCTGTCGGTCTGTCGGTCTGTCGGTCTGTCGGTCTGTCGGTCTGTCGGTCTGTCGGTCTGTCGGTCTGTCGGTCTGTCGGTCTGTCGGTCTGTCGGTCTGTCGGTCTGTCGGTCTGTCGGTCTGTCGGTCTGTCGGTCTGTCGGTCTGTCGGTCTGTCGGTCTGTCGGTCTGTCGGTCTGTCGGTCTGTCGGTCTGTCGGTCTGTCGGTCTGTCGGTCTGTCGGTCTGTCGGTCTGTCGGTCTGTCGGTCTGTCGGTCTGTCGGTCTGTCGGTCTGTCGGTCTGTCGGTCTGTCGGTCTGTCGGTCTGTCGGTCTGTCGGTCTGTCGGTCTGTCGGTCTGTCGGTCTGTCGGTCTGTCGGTCTGTCGGTCTGTCGGTCTGTCGGTCTGTCGGTCTGTCGGTCTGTCGGTCTGTCGGTCTGTCGGTCTGTCGGTCTGTCGGTCTGTCGGTCTGTCGGTCTGTCGGTCTGTCGGTCTGTCGGTCTGTCGGTCTGTCGGTCTGTCGGTCTGTCGGTCTGTCGGTCTGTCGGTCTGTCGGTCTGTCGGTCTGTCGGTCTGTCGGTCTGTCGGTCTGTCGGTCTGTCGGTCTGTCGGTCTGTCGGTCTGTCGGTCTGTCGGTCTGTCGGTCTGTCGGTCTGTCGGTCTGTCGGTCTGTCGGTCTGTCGGTCTGTCGGTCTGTCGGTCTGTCGGTCTGTCGGTCTGTCGGTCTGTCGGTCTGTCGGTCTGTCGGTCTGTCGGTCTGTCGGTCTGTCGGTCTGTCGGTCTGTCGGTCTGTCGGTCTGTCTGTCTGTGCGCGTTCTTCTAGCATCGTAATCTCAGTAACTGCTACATGGATTTTGATGAAATTTGGGCAGCAATATGCTGTGAGGTCGTAGGAGGTAATGCTGCTACAATTTTGAAAATCTGTGCATTGGCGGCGGAGTAATTAGCAAAAAACGAAAAATTTCAAATATTCCCCAAACTTCGTTTTTAGGCGTTTTGGGTGTTCCTGATCATTTTCTACTTTTTTTGTGTGGGGGTGAAAATTGGGGTGGTTGGGGGTTGGGGGGTTGTAAAATTGAAAAATTTGTTGTATTCATAATAGGCTGCCCACTGACCTGTGAAGGAAGACCTAGCGTTATAAATAACTTTTTTAGGTCTATCTGAACATTGCCTTATGCCTGTTACAGAAAACAAAGGACTTAGAATTTTTTCCGATGTATGACATACGAGTATTGCTTTAGATCGTTCTGTATTTTATAATGTAGAAACTACTCAATTGATGTTAATGAAATTTCGGCACAGTATTACTACTTTGGCAAGGATGGAAAACGCGTATGATTTTTAGAAATCGTCTCAGTGGCGGCGCAGCAATATTAAAAAAAAACTAAAAATATGAAAACAGCTCAAACTTCGTTTTTAGACATTTTAGAGGTTCTTGATCATTTTATACCTTTTTTTTGGGTGGGGGTGAATTTAGGGTGGTTGGGGGGTGGGGGGTTGTAAAACTGGAAAATTTGTTGTATTCGTTATGGGCTGTCCATTGATATGCGAATGAAAAACCTAGCGGCATGATACACTTCTTTGGTCCATCCGAACGTTGCATGCTTATTATAGAACACACGGGACTTGTGTACATGTATACAGACAAGTATTGTTTCAGATCGTTCTAAATTGCGCAACGCGAATTTTGCTCAATTGATTTTTAAGGCATATTTCCTGAAGAACGAGACGCAAGGAACTATTTACGAGGGTTGTTGTGTTGGATGTTTTTTTTTTGCGGGCGAGTGGGCGATGATTTAGTTGCAAGGGGATTTCAGACTATAGCTTCATGCAATGGGAAAATAATAAAATGATATCATCATTATGTGTGGGAAGTATTGAGTCAATCAACTTGACTCCATTTTTTACTATAATACAAAGGTATATTGCAGGTACTTATAAACTATTGTTTTATCAAAATAATGCAAAAGTTTAAATTTGTTGTCATTATTATCATTTGATAGACCAACAACCCAGTAATCAAATGTACTGCTTTCGTCGAATCTGATTGGTTCAGGTTAGCAGTAATTGCTCTTTGTTAAACAAGGAAATGCAATTTTTCACCCATTCATAATGGAAAATCGGACTGGAAAATATACTAGATGTTCATAATGAGCGATTGTGTACAAAGCACGTCATTTTTTATCTTTTTGAGGTAAACTTCAAGTGAAATAATAATTTCAGAGAACTTTGACAGATGCATGTTCTTGAATTGGCTGCTCTGATTGGTCAGTCTTCGTTAAAATGCCCGTGTTGCTATAATCGGGCCTGAGAGTTTTAGATATTACTTGTCAAATCTGTTATTCGAATTCTCGAATCGCGCCCACCGCTATTAGCATACGCGGGTCGTGGGATACCATTGACGTCATCGATGACGTCACGACGGTCAGACCAGTTGCCCGGGCGACGCGAAATGGCGATTGCGTCATAGCCGCTCGCGTTCCAGGACACCATATTTGGAGGAATAGATTAGGATCGTATTGTCGCCTACATAGACGTTGCCATATGCGTCCTGCAAAACGGTCTACAGGTTGAAAATGGATTCAAGTGTGAAGACTTTCCGCACGTTCTCGTTTTTCATACTATTCCGTTACAAGCTACAGCGGCTCCGTTTTATTGAGGAATCATGCTTGCATTAATGTATAACGAAACTGGTGCTGTAACCAGTTTCAAATGAATTTGATCTTATCTATATCCTTATCCCTAGCCTTATCTATAACGTACTTTTTCGCCTAAGTAGGCTTCAATTTAAAGTTTGAAGTTTGTGAGAAATTAATTGTGTTCTGCGTACCCATTGAAAAAATGAAAGTGAGCAATGATATGCGATCAAATTTTATGCTCTGTTGGGTATCACACCAATTAAAACTTTTCAAACAATTATAAGAGCATCTACTGATGTTATTTTACCATAACGTACTGTGTCTGAGTGGTATACGAAGTTTAAAGATGGTTGCGAATCAGTAAGTTGAAGTTGGACCTCGTCTCGGTCGGCCACAAAAGTAGGGGATATAAGCCGGTTCTGAACCCTCCTACTCCATGAAGGTTATTCAAATGGAGTGGAAATAACCTTCGCCTCAACCTTGGCTTATGGGTGTCCATTGTGATCTTCACTGAGGGCGAATGAGGTGGGTATAACTTTGAGTTTCGATTTGCATATACCAGTAATCCCTAGTTTTGAACCTTTCGTCAAGGTTAGTATTCTATGTATTCGTAGGCCTCCCTAAAATGGGATGACCTTGAATTTTTCAGCGATTCTAAACTTTTATTACGATTTGTACTAGATGTATGTGTGGTACTGGACTTTTTTTTGCAATATGCTTATAGCCGCTGTTTCTGAAACATTTGTTTACTCAAACTGGGTGGGTATAGTAGTAGTAGTAGTAGTAGTAGTAGTAGTAGTAATTTATTTGTGCATTACATAAAAATGTTTACACACGTCGGTACGTAAATATAAAAGTAAAGTATGTACATTATATGTAATAACATCTACAAAGTGATAATGTAGAAAACGACACACAACTTAACATATATCACAAACAAACACATGTAAAGTAAGAGTACGTACATAATTATTTAGGTTATTATTAACAACAATGACTGTTGCAAGATCACAGATAATTTATTTATTTTAATTTATTTATTTATTTATTTATCAGTACTGGCCATAAAAATACAGTAATATTTCCCTAACCTATAAGACGAATTCATTGATACGTTACTGCAGTTAGATTAAGCAACATCTTCGAAACTATCTAACAAATATTCTTCGAAAGAATAAAATGCTTTGGATTGGAGGTAATCTTTAATTTTTTTATTGAAATGTACACTGTCAAGAGATTTCAGGTTATCAGGCAAAACATTATAAAACTTGATGCAGTAGTAGTTGATGCTGTTCTTTGACTTATGCAGCCTCAATTGATTTTGACATAATTTGTCTCTGTTCCTGGTTTCATAGCTATGTATTTCTGAATGCCTGAGGAATTGCTGCATGTTATTTTTTGTGTAACGCAGACATTCCAGGATGAATATACAAGGAAGTGTAAGTATTTTAAAGCCCTTGAAAGCGTTTTTACAGCAGGCTTCATAAGATAGACCTGCCAGTATCCGAATACAACGACGTTGCAGAGAGAATATAGTTTTCATGTGGCTAGAATGGCCCCAATTTATTATGGAGTATTGAACAAAGGTGTGAAAATTACCGTAATAAGCAGTTAACAGTAATGACTGGCTGGTGACATATGCTAAATTTCTGATTAGGTAAACATATTTTGATAAGATTTTAGACAACTCAATCACATGTGTTTCCCAGGTGAGGGCATGATCTAGATGGACGCCTAAAAACTTTACAGGTGCATTATCTTGTTCGGAATGTTTTAAGTTGAAGTTGAGCTGTTGAGTTTTCATTTCGTTTAAACATAAAGAATTAGCTAAACACCATGTTTTTACTTCCAAATGTTTTTGATAAGCATCGATATTCATTTCGTCATCTGATTGATATTGATTTAGCTGAGTGGTATCATCTGCAAAAAGTAAAAATTTAGAGTCTTTGCTACAGTTTCCTAAATCATTTATATAGATTAAAAATAATGTTGGACCTAGTACTGAACCTTGAGGTATTCCGTACTGAATCAGTTCTTTAGTAGATTTATGACCGTCAATTGAGACATACTGATACCTGTTTTCTAGGTAGCTTTGCATGAGTGATACACTGGTGGAATCAAAACCATACAGCTCCATTTTCCGTAAGAGTAGTTTATGAGATAAGCAGTCGAAGGCTTTTGTGAAGTCATAAAATACTGCATATGTCGATCTATTTTTTTCAAATCCATTTATTACGTACTGTGTAAGATCAGTTATGGCTGAAGATGTTGATTTATTGGTACGGAAACCATGCTGACAAGCTGAAAAGAGTTTATTTTTTTCAAAAAATGTAGATATTTGTTTATTCAAGACAGATTCAAAAATTTTTGCAACTACTGGTATCAAAGCAATTGGTCTATAATTTGACATTTCGTCTTGACAGCCATTCTTATGTATCGGTATCACTTTAGCTATTTTGAAGGCATTCGGAAATTTACTAAAGGCAATACATTGATTTATTAGCTTCGTAAGTGGAGATAAAATTATATTTTTTATATGCTTTATAATCTTCACACTAATACCATATGGATCTTTACTAGGACTGTTTTTCATATTATCAATAATAGTTCTTACTTCGTTAAATGTAGAGCTATTGAAACTAAATTTTAATGATGCGTTTATAGTAACGTAGCTCAAAGGATCTTTATCAGTTTTCCCTAGACCGCTCACTATTTTTTCTGCTATGTTAGTGAAGTAGCTATTAAGTTGTGTGGGATTGAGTTTGCATGTCTTTGATTGAGTATTATTTTTATGTTTATTGATTATACTCCACATTGCACGTTGCTTGTTGTTGGATGTTTTTACATAGTTGTCATGAAAAGCTTTTTTTGCTAAGTTTATTTGTGTTTTGTAATGTTTGCGATATTTATTGATTGCGACTTTTGATATGAGCTCAGGATTACTGCAATGTATTTCTTGTAGAAGGGTTAACGTGTCCCTCATATTACGCAACTCTGGAGTGAACCACTGTATTTTATCTCTTTTGAAGGTGTTGATATGTTTAGATTTTTGTGGAAAACAGTTATCTACTGCAGTTTGCAACAAATTTACAAATTTGTCAACTTTATCTTCTAAGTTAATTGAGAGGTCATCGATAAATTTCCAGTTAACGTTCAATAGAAAGTTATGAAGCATAAAAAGACCTTCTTCAGTTATAGGTTGGATATTGATTCTGTGATTATTGTACAAAGAGCAGTGGGAATCGCCATAACTAAAAAGTATACCCAAGTGGTCTGAAATTCCTAAGTTTACAGTTTCACTGAAGCAACCGTCAATAGAGATGTTTGTGAAAACATTATCAAGACAGGCGTTTCCCCTAGTATTTTCTTCTAAGCAGCAGTGTAGCCCATATGATTCCATTAAATTAACTAATGCTAGTGATTCGCTATCAGCTGTGTTAAACTTGACATTAAAATCACCAGTAATTACAATTGGTCTATTTAAATGCAATTTATTGAGAACAGATTCCATGATTTCCATAAACTTGAGAAAAGACCCGGCGGGGGATCTGTAAACTGTTATAATTTGCACCTTTTGGATACTGATCGATGATAATTCACAATCCTTTTCAATAGACAGTCTGCCAATCATTGATATTTCAGAGCTACCTAAGTCTTCTCTTACAAAAATACCCACACCGCCGTGTACACTAATTTGTCTACAAAAATCACTTACAAGTTTGTATCCATCAATTACCACTGAAAAAGCCTCATCCTGTTTAAGCCAATGCTCATTGACACAAAATATTGACACATTGTTACTTTTCAAGAATACCTCCAATTCTGAAATCTTATTTCTCAAGCTCTGGACATTAAGATGTAATAATTTTACAAAGTTATTATTATGATGAACTGTCTGTTTTGTATTGATATAACGGCATTTCTTGAGAGGTTTTTCCACATTATTGGCGAAAAAACTGATTTTGAATGCAGTTGTTAGTCTGTATTGTTTTCAGAGCAATCGAGCTGCCCCGATTTCTCATAATAAAATCACTGACATATTTGATAATACCCAGTTTTGTACCTTTGCATCTGTTGTCATATTGAACACATATGGAGGAATTTATGTTACTTCTTTTAAAATTATTTAGAATTGAATTAATTTTTGGAATGAGGATACCATCTAGATGCGTACTTATTTCCCACAAAATAATTAAATTTGTAAAACGACCCAGAGATAGAACATTAACTAAGCCTTTTTTTAGTGAAAACGTGTTGCTGATATTTTTTGTGTTCACCATTACAACAACAAAATCCTCTTTGCCTGGAGTTTCGTTTCACATTGCACCGTAGCGGCTGGCTTTAAAGCCGGTACTATCCTCCCACAGCGTCCTTTAAATGAAGTGGCTGAAGGCATCTCGTTATGAAAAAATTAATATTAGTGTTATAGGTATAAGTATTTGATTAATACTTAATTTAATAATTCGTTCAATACATTAGTTGCGGCATGTGCCAATTTAGGTTGTACAATGCAAGGTGCAATCCCCGAATTATCAGAGGCGCAAACAAAATGAAACTTATAATGTCCCTGCATCATCAGAGCCACTAACAGAATGAGACTGAATTATCAAAGGCACTAATAAAATGAAACTCATGCAATCCCTGAATTCTCAGAGGCACTACGAAAGTAAAATTCGTCAAATCCCTGAGTTACTATAAGAGGCACCTAAATATACCACAGAACCACTGTTACGGAATGAATATGGAATAAGTGTGAATCAACCGACATTACCTTATTTCCAACAGAAATAAAAGTCACATTTATAATACTGAATTTTGAGCAACAATAGATCCAGACGACAATAAGTGGGAAGCAAAAATTAGCATACGGTAAAATATGAATCGATTACCAGCTTCAGAGTATGCCAATCCTGCACGCATCAGCACTTGCGTTGTGAGGTAGCGGCACTAGCTGCTTCGAAGGTCTTGCTCGATTCCAACTAACACTATCACTTATCCAGGATACCACGTAAAGATAAAACCAGCAACCAGCATACGGGATCCAGAATCCGGTATCCGGGACCCAGCTTGAAAGACCAAAAAGCAAGTCACGTTGATTGACTTAGTATTTCCTAAACTTACAGTGATTCCAGTTTATTATTTTCCCATAGCATGAATCTATAGTCTAACATCGCCAGTCTCCCCCAAAATTGTGTTATGCCGCTAGTTCTTTCCTTCACAGGTCAATGGACAGCCTATTATCAACACAACAATTTTTTTCAGTTTTAATATTATTATCATATATCGTTTTTTTTAATGTCCAGATATAATTTATATTTTATGTATAAGTAGCGGTATTGTTTACATACATAAATTGTGTTTGTTTTTAAACAGTATCATAATGAGGCATTGATGTATATCTAAATTAATTAATTCTAAAGTTATAAATAGCATTATGCTAAGAAAGATCTGCTGCTGCTACTGCTACTACTACTACTATAACGCCCTACCCCCACCACCCCAATTTTTTTTTCCAGGAGCCATCCGACCTTGCTATCCCCGTCAATACTTAATTAAGCCTTAAGGCCTATTGTATTATTGCTCCTCTCTTTTACAGTATCCACTCCAGCAATCTGGATCCCTGCATAAGTTTATGCAGTTTACCTACTGGTCCTGGTGCTGAGCCGTACTTCATTGGTTCTAGCTTGGTCTTCCCAAAGAGCTGTTGTCTCTTGTGATCTAGCGCTTCGCACTCACAGAGCACATGTAGGGCTGACTCAGTTCCTCTTCCACACAATCTGCAGTTGAGGTCTCCATTATAGAGTCCTATTTTATTCAGGTGTTCCTTCAGGCACAATGTCCTGTGAGGAGACCCGTCGTTATTCGGAGCTGATTTCTACTCAAGGAGAGCAGTGTTTCAGCTATCTTCTTGCATGGAGCTTTAATCAATGTTTTTCCATGAACACATCCTGGCAACAAGGTCCACTGCTCCTTGTGCTGATGTTTCACCCATTCTCCCACCTGGTGTCTGATTGTGCTTTTAGGCACCCCCAGGGCGGGTTCTGCTCCAATGTATAGGGCAGACGAACCTAGTCTTGCTAGCTCCTCCGCTCTTTCATTGCCTCTTATACCTGAGTGTCCAGGCACCCACTCCAAAGTTACTTTGTTGTGTTCTGCCAGTCTTCCCAGTTCCTGTAAGCATTCCCAGACTAGAGCAGACGTAACTTTGGGCGCTTCTAGTGCCCTAAGTGTAGCCTGACTGTCTGTAAGTATTGCGATCCTCTTGTTTCTGTAGGATCGTTCATTATTGATCCTTCCACATTGCAGGATGGCGTACACCTCTGACTGAAATACCGAGACGTATTTTCCTAGCGGAATACTCTGTCTAGTTCCTCTTCCAAAGATTCCCGTTTCTGTGCCTTGCTCGGTCTTTGATCCATCTGTGTACCAGACTATTTCCCGATGCAGGTTGTTTACTTCACAGAGTTCTCGATCTCTTATTATAGTTTCGAATTTCTTGTTGAAGATGTATTTCGGAGTTATGTGGTCCTTTCTAGCATCCATTATGGTGTGCCCCACATATTCTGCGATTTGGTTGTGTCCAAGATCCTTGTAAATTCCTCTTGGTAGGGTTTGTAGTCTAGAGTAGCCCATTCTCGCCTCGCCCATTATTACAATTTGCAACGGAGGGAGGTCCAGGGTGGTCTCTAAGACTGCAGTGGGTGCGCTTTTCATTGCCCCTGTTATGGAAAGACAAGCAAGTCTTTGCACCTTGCTTAGTTCTGCTATAGCAGCTCGCTGTTTCATCTTTGGCCACCAGACCAAAGACGCATATGTAATCATGGGTCTCACCACCAGGTCCAGGGTGGTCTCTAAGACTGCAGTGGGTGCGCTTTTCATTGCCCCTGTTATGGAAAGACAAGCAAGTCTTTGCACCTTGCTTAGTTCTGCTATAGCAGCTCGCTGTTTCATCTTTGGCCACCAGACCAAAGACGCATATGTAATCATGGGTCTCACCACCATTGCGTATGTCCAATGCGCCATGGCTGGACTTAGACCCCATGTCTTACTATGCGAGCGCCTCGATAGCACTAATGCCATCTCGGCTCTTCTTTTAACTCTTTTGAGCTGAGGATTCCAGGTTAGCTTAGAGTCTAGTACTACTTCCAAGTATTTAGCCTCCCCTGACAGCTGTATTTGGCTACCCAGAAGTTGTAGAGGTCCTAGTCCCTCGACTTTTTTCCTTCTGGTGAAGGCAATTTTGGACGTTTTGGAGGGGCTGACGTTCAGTCCCTCCTTATATGTCCAGCTTGTAACAGCGTTTAGAGCCCTTTGCATTCTGTCTCTAACCATGCTGTTGAATTTTTCTTGCTCTAGAATTACCAGATCGTCCGCATATCCTAAAGTCCGGTGTCCTTCCTTGTCTAGAAGACTGATTAGCTCGTCAACAACGAGGTTCCAGAGTAATGGCGATAGTACGCCGCCTTGAGGGCATTCCCTCGTGACTCGAGCCATCATAGTCTCTTCCATGATGGTTGTGTATACCAGTCTCCCTTTTAGCATGCAGTCAATCCACCTGCATATAGTGTCTTCGAGGCCTATTCTCCTCGAGGCTCTGGAGATGGAGTTTAGGGCCGTATTGTCAAAGGCTCCTTGTATATCTAAGAAGGTGCAGAGTAGCACCTCTTTGTTTTCCAGTGCATATTCAGCCGCCTGTACTAGCTGATGTAGCGCTGTTTATGTTGATTTTCCTGCTATGTATGCATACTGGTCTAAATGTAGTGGTATGTCAACCAGAACATTATCCCTAATATGTCTGTCTAGCAGTTTTTCTAAGGTCTTCAGTACGAAGGACCAGACTTATTGGTCGAAGTGACTTTGCATCTCCCTGTCCAATTCTTCCAGGTTTGGGTACAAATGTCACCTTTATGAGTCTCCATGGCTTCGGCACATGACCTAGCGCTAAGCTGGCTCTTAAAATTGTGCTGAGTCTTCTTACAAGGAGGTCTGAGGCCTCCTGCAGAAGAACCGGATATATGCCGTCTGGTCCTGGAGATTTGTATGGGTCAAAAGAATTTATGGCCCATTTTGTTTTCTCCAGATCAACCACGGATTTCGCTAGCCTCCAATCATCCTTCCCCGCCCTCCTTAGAGGGTCAAGTGGTTCTGTCATGTAGTCCTCAGGTTTTAAATCCGTTATTGTTGACTCTGGAAAGTGTACCTTAAGCAGCTCTTTGAGTGTTTCTTCTGCGGTTGTTGTAAATACACCAGTATCTGTTCTTAGTGTATTTATTGAGCTGTGCGGTTCCCTCGAGCGTATTCTTTGAAGCCTGACACATTCCGAGGTGTTCTCTATGTCCTCGCAGTACCTTCTCCAAGAATCTCTTTGGCCTTACGCAAAGCTTTGTTATATTTATCCTGGGCCTTCTTGTAGTCGTCCCAGCCTCCTGTATTTCTATTTCTGTTTTTAATCACTATATTCGTCCTTTCCAGACTAGCGTCCAAGAAGGTCCTGTACCCTTCCCAGTTTGTCTTTCTAGGATTGCGATATGTACTTTTTATGGGTTCTAGTTCCCCTATTTCGAAGTTAATGTGTCTATGATCTGAGCAGCTCATCTCATCAGACACATGCCAGTTCATTACTTTGTCTGCTATAAATGGTGTTGCCAAGGTAATGTCTATAACCTCTTTACGTTGAGAATTTACGAAAGTGGGATCGTTACCTAAGTTCAGTATGTCTAAGTTACATTCCATAATAAACTGAAGTAGTGACTCACCTCTGTGGTTGGTGTCGGTGCTTCCCCAGGTCCTGTGGTGCGCGTTAGCGTCACAGCCGATGATCAGTTGCGATCCACTACCTCTGCAGCTTCTCACCAGCTCTTCCACTTCCCTGGTTGGTGGGGGGCTTGGGCTGTCGAATGGGAAGTATGCCGATCCAAGCGTTAACGTCCTCGATGAACTACCATTTCCAGCCCTAATTTTAACTGCCGCTAGATCTCTGGAACAGAAGTCATTTAACGGCAGTATTTGTATACCTTGTTTGACAAGGATGCATCTTTTTGAGGTAAACTTCAAGTGAAATAATAATTTCAGAGAACTTTGACAGATGCATGTTCTTGAATTGGCTGCTCTGATTGGTCAGTCTTCGTTAAAATGCCCGTGTTGCTATAATCGGGCCTGAGAGTTTTAGATATTACTTGTCAAATCTGTTATTCGAATTCTCGAATCGCGCCCACCGCTATTAGCATACGCGGGTCGTGGGATACCATTGACGTCATCGATGACGTCACGACGGTCAGACCAGTTGCCCGGGCGACGCGAAATGGCGATTGCGTCATAGCCGCTCGCGTTCCAGGACACCATATTTGGAGGAATAGATTAGGATCGTATTGTCGCCTACATAGACGTTGCCATATGCGTCCTGCAAAACGGTCTACAGGTTGAAAATGGATTCAAGTGTGAAGACTTTCCGCACGTTCTCGTTTTTCATACTATTCCGTTACAAGCTACAGCGGCTCCGTTTTATTGAGGAATCATGCTTGCATTAATGTATAACGAAACTGGTGCTGTAACCAGTTTCAAATGAATTTGATCTTATCTATATCCTTATCCCTAGCCTTATCTATAACGTACTTTTTCGCCTAAGTAGGCTTCAATTTAAAGTTTGAAGTTTGTGAGAAATTAATTGTGTTCTGCGTACCCATTGAAAAAATGAAAGTGAGCAATGATATGCGATCAAATTTTATGCTCTGTTGGGTATCACACCAATTAAAACTTTTCAAACAATTATAAGAGCATCTACTGATGTTATTTTACCATAACGTACTGTGTCTGAGTGGTATACGAAGTTTAAAGATGGTTGCGAATCAGTAAGTTGAAGTTGGACCTCGTCTCGGTCGGCCACAAAAGTAGGGGATATAAGCCGGTTCTGAACCCTCCTACTCCATGAAGGTTATTCAAATGGAGTGGAAATAACCTTCGCCTCAACCTTGGCTTATGGGTGTCCATTGTGATCTTCACTGAGGGCGAATGAGGTGGGTATAACTTTGAGTTTCGATTTGCATATACCAGTAATCCCTAGTTTTGAACCTTTCGTCAAGGTTAGTATTCTATGTATTCGTAGGCCTCCCTAAAATGGGATGACCTTGAATTTTTCAGCGATTCTAAACTTTTATTACGATTTGTACTAGATGTATGTGTGGTACTGGACTTTTTTTTGCAATATGCTTATAGCCGCTGTTTCTGAAACATTTGTTTACTCAAACTGGGTGGGTATAGTAGTAGTAGTAGTAGTAGTAGTAGTAGTAGTAGTAATTTATTTGTGCATTACATAAAAATGTTTACACACGTCGGTACGTAAATATAAAAGTAAAGTATGTACATTATATGTAATAACATCTACAAAGTGATAATGTAGAAAACGACACACAACTTAACATATATCACAAACAAACACATGTAAAGTAAGAGTACGTACATAATTATTTAGGTTATTATTAACAACAATGACTGTTGCAAGATCACAGATAATTTATTTATTTTAATTTATTTATTTATTTATTTATCAGTACTGGCCATAAAAATACAGTAATATTTCCCTAACCTATAAGACGAATTCATTGATACGTTACTGCAGTTAGATTAAGCAACATCTTCGAAACTATCTAACAAATATTCTTCGAAAGAATAAAATGCTTTGGATTGGAGGTAATCTTTAATTTTTTTATTGAAATGTACACTGTCAAGAGATTTCAGGTTATCAGGCAAAACATTATAAAACTTGATGCAGTAGTAGTTGATGCTGTTCTTTGACTTATGCAGCCTCAATTGATTTTGACATAATTTGTCTCTGTTCCTGGTTTCATAGCTATGTATTTCTGAATGCCTGAGGAATTGCTGCATGTTATTTTTTGTGTAACGCAGACATTCCAGGATGAATATACAAGGAAGTGTAAGTATTTTAAAGCCCTTGAAAGCGTTTTTACAGCAGGCTTCATAAGATAGACCTGCCAGTATCCGAATACAACGACGTTGCAGAGAGAATATAGTTTTCATGTGGCTAGAATGGCCCCAATTTATTATGGAGTATTGAACAAAGGTGTGAAAATTACCGTAATAAGCAGTTAACAGTAATGACTGGCTGGTGACATATGCTAAATTTCTGATTAGGTAAACATATTTTGATAAGATTTTAGACAACTCAATCACATGTGTTTCCCAGGTGAGGGCATGATCTAGATGGACGCCTAAAAACTTTACAGGTGCATTATCTTGTTCGGAATGTTTTAAGTTGAAGTTGAGCTGTTGAGTTTTCATTTCGTTTAAACATAAAGAATTAGCTAAACACCATGTTTTTACTTCCAAATGTTTTTGATAAGCATCGATATTCATTTCGTCATCTGATTGATATTGATTTAGCTGAGTGGTATCATCTGCAAAAAGTAAAAATTTAGAGTCTTTGCTACAGTTTCCTAAATCATTTATATAGATTAAAAATAATGTTGGACCTAGTACTGAACCTTGAGGTATTCCGTACTGAATCAGTTCTTTAGTAGATTTATGACCGTCAATTGAGACATACTGATACCTGTTTTCTAGGTAGCTTTGCATGAGTGATACACTGGTGGAATCAAAACCATACAGCTCCATTTTCCGTAAGAGTAGTTTATGAGATAAGCAGTCGAAGGCTTTTGTGAAGTCATAAAATACTGCATATGTCGATCTATTTTTTTCAAATCCATTTATTACGTACTGTGTAAGATCAGTTATGGCTGAAGATGTTGATTTATTGGTACGGAAACCATGCTGACAAGCTGAAAAGAGTTTATTTTTTTCAAAAAATGTAGATATTTGTTTATTCAAGACAGATTCAAAAATTTTTGCAACTACTGGTATCAAAGCAATTGGTCTATAATTTGACATTTCGTCTTGACAGCCATTCTTATGTATCGGTATCACTTTAGCTATTTTGAAGGCATTCGGAAATTTACTAAAGGCAATACATTGATTTATTAGCTTCGTAAGTGGAGATAAAATTATATTTTTTATATGCTTTATAATCTTCACACTAATACCATATGGATCTTTACTAGGACTGTTTTTCATATTATCAATAATAGTTCTTACTTCGTTAAATGTAGAGCTATTGAAACTAAATTTTAATGATGCGTTTATAGTAACGTAGCTCAAAGGATCTTTATCAGTTTTCCCTAGACCGCTCACTATTTTTTCTGCTATGTTAGTGAAGTAGCTATTAAGTTGTGTGGGATTGAGTTTGCATGTCTTTGATTGAGTATTATTTTTATGTTTATTGATTATACTCCACATTGCACGTTGCTTGTTGTTGGATGTTTTTACATAGTTGTCATGAAAAGCTTTTTTTGCTAAGTTTATTTGTGTTTTGTAATGTTTGCGATATTTATTGATTGCGACTTTTGATATGAGCTCAGGATTACTGCAATGTATTTCTTGTAGAAGGGTTAACGTGTCCCTCATATTACGCAACTCTGGAGTGAACCACTGTATTTTATCTCTTTTGAAGGTGTTGATATGTTTAGATTTTTGTGGAAAACAGTTATCTACTGCAGTTTGCAACAAATTTACAAATTTGTCAACTTTATCTTCTAAGTTAATTGAGAGGTCATCGATAAATTTCCAGTTAACGTTCAATAGAAAGTTATGAAGCATAAAAAGACCTTCTTCAGTTATAGGTTGGATATTGATTCTGTGATTATTGTACAAAGAGCAGTGGGAATCGCCATAACTAAAAAGTATACCCAAGTGGTCTGAAATTCCTAAGTTTACAGTTTCACTGAAGCAACCGTCAATAGAGATGTTTGTGAAAACATTATCAAGACAGGCGTTTCCCCTAGTATTTTCTTCTAAGCAGCAGTGTAGCCCATATGATTCCATTAAATTAACTAATGCTAGTGATTCGCTATCAGCTGTGTTAAACTTGACATTAAAATCACCAGTAATTACAATTGGTCTATTTAAATGCAATTTATTGAGAACAGATTCCATGATTTCCATAAACTTGAGAAAAGACCCGGCGGGGGATCTGTAAACTGTTATAATTTGCACCTTTTGGATACTGATCGATGATAATTCACAATCCTTTTCAATAGACAGTCTGCCAATCATTGATATTTCAGAGCTACCTAAGTCTTCTCTTACAAAAATACCCACACCGCCGTGTACACTAATTTGTCTACAAAAATCACTTACAAGTTTGTATCCATCAATTACCACTGAAAAAGCCTCATCCTGTTTAAGCCAATGCTCATTGACACAAAATATTGACACATTGTTACTTTTCAAGAATACCTCCAATTCTGAAATCTTATTTCTCAAGCTCTGGACATTAAGATGTAATAATTTTACAAAGTTATTATTATGATGAACTGTCTGTTTTGTATTGATATAACGGCATTTCTTGAGAGGTTTTTCCACATTATTGGCGAAAAAACTGATTTTGAATGCAGTTGTTAGTCTGTATTGTTTTCAGAGCAATCGAGCTGCCCCGATTTCTCATAATAAAATCACTGACATATTTGATAATACCCAGTTTTGTACCTTTGCATCTGTTGTCATATTGAACACATATGGAGGAATTTATGTTACTTCTTTTAAAATTATTTAGAATTGAATTAATTTTTGGAATGAGGATACCATCTAGATGCGTACTTATTTCCCACAAAATAATTAAATTTGTAAAACGACCCAGAGATAGAACATTAACTAAGCCTTTTTTTAGTGAAAACGTGTTGCTGATATTTTTTGTGTTCACCATTACAACAACAAAATCCTCTTTGCCTGGAGTTTCGTTTCACATTGCACCGTAGCGGCTGGCTTTAAAGCCGGTACTATCCTCCCACAGCGTCCTTTAAATGAAGTGGCTGAAGGCATCTCGTTATGAAAAAATTAATATTAGTGTTATAGGTATAAGTATTTGATTAATACTTAATTTAATAATTCGTTCAATACATTAGTTGCGGCATGTGCCAATTTAGGTTGTACAATGCAAGGTGCAATCCCCGAATTATCAGAGGCGCAAACAAAATGAAACTTATAATGTCCCTGCATCATCAGAGCCACTAACAGAATGAGACTGAATTATCAAAGGCACTAATAAAATGAAACTCATGCAATCCCTGAATTCTCAGAGGCACTACGAAAGTAAAATTCGTCAAATCCCTGAGTTACTATAAGAGGCACCTAAATATACCACAGAACCACTGTTACGGAATGAATATGGAATAAGTGTGAATCAACCGACATTACCTTATTTCCAACAGAAATAAAAGTCACATTTATAATACTGAATTTTGAGCAACAATAGATCCAGACGACAATAAGTGGGAAGCAAAAATTAGCATACGGTAAAATATGAATCGATTACCAGCTTCAGAGTATGCCAATCCTGCACGCATCAGCACTTGCGTTGTGAGGTAGCGGCACTAGCTGCTTCGAAGGTCTTGCTCGATTCCAACTAACACTATCACTTATCCAGGATACCACGTAAAGATAAAACCAGCAACCAGCATACGGGATCCAGAATCCGGTATCCGGGACCCAGCTTGAAAGACCAAAAAGCAAGTCACGTTGATTGACTTAGTATTTCCTAAACTTACAGTGATTCCAGTTTATTATTTTCCCATAGCATGAATCTATAGTCTAACATCGCCAGTCTCCCCCAAAATTGTGTTATGCCGCTAGTTCTTTCCTTCACAGGTCAATGGACAGCCTATTATCAACACAACAATTTTTTTCAGTTTTAATATTATTATCATATATCGTTTTTTTTAATGTCCAGATATAATTTATATTTTATGTATAAGTAGCGGTATTGTTTACATACATAAATTGTGTTTGTTTTTAAACAGTATCATAATGAGGCATTGATGTATATCTAAATTAATTAATTCTAAAGTTATAAATAGCATTATGCTAAGAAAGATCTGCTGCTGCTACTGCTACTACTACTACTATAACGCCCTACCCCCACCACCCCAATTTTTTTTTCCAGGAGCCATCCGACCTTGCTATCCCCGTCAATACTTAATTAAGCCTTAAGGCCTATTGTATTATTGCTCCTCTCTTTTACAGTATCCACTCCAGCAATCTGGATCCCTGCATAAGTTTATGCAGTTTACCTACTGGTCCTGGTGCTGAGCCGTACTTCATTGGTTCTAGCTTGGTCTTCCCAAAGAGCTGTTGTCTCTTGTGATCTAGCGCTTCGCACTCACAGAGCACATGTAGGGCTGACTCAGTTCCTCTTCCACACAATCTGCAGTTGAGGTCTCCATTATAGAGTCCTATTTTATTCAGGTGTTCCTTCAGGCACAATGTCCTGTGAGGAGACCCGTCGTTATTCGGAGCTGATTTCTACTCAAGGAGAGCAGTGTTTCAGCTATCTTCTTGCATGGAGCTTTAATCAATGTTTTTCCATGAACACATCCTGGCAACAAGGTCCACTGCTCCTTGTGCTGATGTTTCACCCATTCTCCCACCTGGTGTCTGATTGTGCTTTTAGGCACCCCCAGGGCGGGTTCTGCTCCAATGTATAGGGCAGACGAACCTAGTCTTGCTAGCTCCTCCGCTCTTTCATTGCCTCTTATACCTGAGTGTCCAGGCACCCACTCCAAAGTTACTTTGTTGTGTTCTGCCAGTCTTCCCAGTTCCTGTAAGCATTCCCAGACTAGAGCAGACGTAACTTTGGGCGCTTCTAGTGCCCTAAGTGTAGCCTGACTGTCTGTAAGTATTGCGATCCTCTTGTTTCTGTAGGATCGTTCATTATTGATCCTTCCACATTGCAGGATGGCGTACACCTCTGACTGAAATACCGAGACGTATTTTCCTAGCGGAATACTCTGTCTAGTTCCTCTTCCAAAGATTCCCGTTTCTGTGCCTTGCTCGGTCTTTGATCCATCTGTGTACCAGACTATTTCCCGATGCAGGTTGTTTACTTCACAGAGTTCTCGATCTCTTATTATAGTTTCGAATTTCTTGTTGAAGATGTATTTCGGAGTTATGTGGTCCTTTCTAGCATCCATTATGGTGTGCCCCACATATTCTGCGATTTGGTTGTGTCCAAGATCCTTGTAAATTCCTCTTGGTAGGGTTTGTAGTCTAGAGTAGCCCATTCTCGCCTCGCCCATTATTACAATTTGCAACGGAGGGAGGTCCAGGGTGGTCTCTAAGACTGCAGTGGGTGCGCTTTTCATTGCCCCTGTTATGGAAAGACAAGCAAGTCTTTGCACCTTGCTTAGTTCTGCTATAGCAGCTCGCTGTTTCATCTTTGGCCACCAGACCAAAGACGCATATGTAATCATGGGTCTCACCACCAGGTCCAGGGTGGTCTCTAAGACTGCAGTGGGTGCGCTTTTCATTGCCCCTGTTATGGAAAGACAAGCAAGTCTTTGCACCTTGCTTAGTTCTGCTATAGCAGCTCGCTGTTTCATCTTTGGCCACCAGACCAAAGACGCATATGTAATCATGGGTCTCACCACCATTGCGTATGTCCAATGCGCCATGGCTGGACTTAGACCCCATGTCTTACTATGCGAGCGCCTCGATAGCACTAATGCCATCTCGGCTCTTCTTTTAACTCTTTTGAGCTGAGGATTCCAGGTTAGCTTAGAGTCTAGTACTACTTCCAAGTATTTAGCCTCCCCTGACAGCTGTATTTGGCTACCCAGAAGTTGTAGAGGTCCTAGTCCCTCGACTTTTTTCCTTCTGGTGAAGGCAATTTTGGACGTTTTGGAGGGGCTGACGTTCAGTCCCTCCTTATATGTCCAGCTTGTAACAGCGTTTAGAGCCCTTTGCATTCTGTCTCTAACCATGCTGTTGAATTTTTCTTGCTCTAGAATTACCAGATCGTCCGCATATCCTAAAGTCCGGTGTCCTTCCTTGTCTAGAAGACTGATTAGCTCGTCAACAACGAGGTTCCAGAGTAATGGCGATAGTACGCCGCCTTGAGGGCATTCCCTCGTGACTCGAGCCATCATAGTCTCTTCCATGATGGTTGTGTATACCAGTCTCCCTTTTAGCATGCAGTCAATCCACCTGCATATAGTGTCTTCGAGGCCTATTCTCCTCGAGGCTCTGGAGATGGAGTTTAGGGCCGTATTGTCAAAGGCTCCTTGTATATCTAAGAAGGTGCAGAGTAGCACCTCTTTGTTTTCCAGTGCATATTCAGCCGCCTGTACTAGCTGATGTAGCGCTGTTTATGTTGATTTTCCTGCTATGTATGCATACTGGTCTAAATGTAGTGGTATGTCAACCAGAACATTATCCCTAATATGTCTGTCTAGCAGTTTTTCTAAGGTCTTCAGTACGAAGGACCAGACTTATTGGTCGAAGTAACTTTGCATCTCCCTGTCCAATTCTTCCAGGTTTGGGTACAAATGTCACCTTTATGAGTCTCCATGGCTTCGGCACATGACCTAGCGCTAAGCTGGCTCTTAAAATTGTGCTGAGTCTTCTTACAAGGAGGTCTGAGGCCTCCTGCAGAAGAACCGGATATATGCCGTCTGGTCCTGGAGATTTGTATGGGTCAAAAGAATTTATGGCCCATTTTGTTTTCTCCAGATCAACCACGGATTTCGCTAGCCTCCAATCATCCTTCCCCGCCCTCCTTAGAGGGTCAAGTGGTTCTGTCATGTAGTCCTCAGGTTTTAAATCCGTTATTGTTGACTCTGGAAAGTGTACCTTAAGCAGCTCTTTGAGTGTTTCTTCTGCGGTTGTTGTAAATACACCAGTATCTGTTCTTAGTGTATTTATTGAGCTGTGCGGTTCCCTCGAGCGTATTCTTTGAAGCCTGACACATTCCGAGGTGTTCTCTATGTCCTCGCAGTACCTTCTCCAAGAATCTCTTTGGCCTTACGCAAAGCTTTGTTATATTTATCCTGGGCCTTCTTGTAGTCGTCCCAGCCTCCTGTATTTCTATTTCTGTTTTTAATCACTATATTCGTCCTTTCCAGACTAGCGTCCAAGAAGGTCCTGTACCCTTCCCAGTTTGTCTTTCTAGGATTGCGATATGTACTTTTTATGGGTTCTAGTTCCCCTATTTCGAAGTTAATGTGTCTATGATCTGAGCAGCTCATCTCATCAGACACATGCCAGTTCATTACTTTGTCTGCTATAAATGGTGTTGCCAAGGTAATGTCTATAACCTCTTTACGTTGAGAATTTACGAAAGTGGGATCGTTACCTAAGTTCAGTATGTCTAAGTTACATTCCATAATAAACTGAAGTAGTGACTCACCTCTGTGGTTGGTGTCGGTGCTTCCCCAGGTCCTGTGGTGCGCGTTAGCGTCACAGCCGATGATCAGTTGCGATCCACTACCTCTGCAGCTTCTCACCAGCTCTTCCACTTCCCTGGTTGGTGGGGGGCTTGGGCTGTCGAATGGGAAGTATGCCGATCCAAGCGTTAACGTCCTCGATGAACTACCATTTCCAGCCCTAATTTTAACTGCCGCTAGATCTCTGGAACAGAAGTCATTTAACGGCAGTATTTGTATACCTTGTTTGACAAGGATGCATGCTCGCGGGGTTTGAGACGTTCTACTATAAATTAGTTCCCCTCCGACCCCCCCGAGTCCCATTACCCTGGTTCCATTTACCCAGGGTTCTTGGATGAGGGCCACATCAAATTCCCTCATCGCCACAGTAAGTGCTGCCAAGGCAGCTTTACTGTGTTGGAGGTTGGCCTGAAGAACCCTGATCCTCCCCATCGAGACCCCTCAGGACCCTGAAGATTAACCTCCCGAGCCCGTAAAAAGCTCGGAGGTGGCTCTTCGACAGGCTCCTAAAGGAGACCTCATCGACGGAGAACGACAGGGTCACTCCTTTCCCAGCCTGTTCTTTTTTCCTAAGGAGGTGCCAGCAGGCCACTCTAAGGTCTGGGTTCTGTTTCCCCAGCCGGGCCAAGATTGGCCCCTCCTTTTGCTTTTCCAGGTCTTTCTCCGGGACGAACACCAGCACCCTGGGTCTTTTTGAGAGGTCCTTGGATTCAACTACTGTTAAATCCGCGCCTTCCCAAAGGCTGCCCATGGACGCAACCGTTCCCCGAAGCCAGACACTAGTGGCCTCATTAGCGCAGGTTATCCATAGGGCCCCTCCGATATAGGTTGAGTTAATGAATTGTATTGGACTAGTGCTTGAATCCTCGTCCAATACCTTCAGTAACCTTTCTGAGACAAGGTCCGCTTGCCATTTCTCCAGTATCATATCCGGATGTAGTCTATGGACAACTGCCATCCGGTTTGATGCAACCTCGCTGTAGGTCAAGAAAGGCCCTTTGTCCTGCCTTGGCTCCTTGGAGGTTTGTGGGGGAGTTTTGGAGTCGTCTCGGGGCCTTTTATCCCCTACATGACCTTTACCCTTCGGTCCCGCCTTGTTCGGGTCCTTGACGGCCCCAGAAGGCTTAGCCGGAGGTCTTCTCTCCCCTTTTTTATGGTCGGGTGCCTTCTTGCGCGGATTTTTTTCCGTCCAAGTACCCGCGGCCATTTTCCTCTCTTTCACGAGCCTCCTTCTTTGGGCTCCCGAAAGTTTGGGTCTCATCTGCAGTCCCATCCCTTGGACGCCTGCAGAAATAGATTTAGCGGTTCCATGCGTCCCGCTTGATTTTACACTGTCGTGGTCTGAAGATACCTTCGCGACGGTGATTTGTTCAGGAGTCCCTGCCGAGAAGTCTGTCACTCTTCGGCTTCCTCCCTTCTTGGTTTTGTTTATCCTCTGTGTCCATATGTCCCACGAGTCTGGGGGAAAGAAAGGTCCACGTCTGCGGCGCCCCCTGCACAGACGCAAGACTAATTACTCTGGGAGGTCGTCCTGTTTCCCAGAGGCTCCGTTATCGACGGTGCTCCCCCACCGCCACGTACCCTTCAGCGCGGGTCGCATAACACCTTGGGTTGGGGCTTGGGTCTGCAGATGTCCTAGAGGACGTTCAGTACGATTCCCTGGGAACCACCGCACGCCCACTTCAACGCGGGGGTACGGTCCCTCCCAGGACCTGGTACTGATACTGGCAATGCTGTTGCCCATTGCCAGGGAGCCTTTTGGGGCTCCAGCCTAGATCCGCCAGGACTAGCTTCGTCAAATTTGATGAAGACAGGGGCCACTACGAGAAAGGTGCATTTCTGCACAGGGTAGGTGACACATTGGTCTCCTACCCACTCTTGGACGGTCTTGGGGGCATTGCGACCCCCCTGAGAGTGAAGAGGCTCGAGTACCTGTAAAAATCTGGTGATCTCGAGCCTCCGCACTTCCTTGACCCCCACCACCCCAATTTAATCCCCACCCAAAAGGGTAGAAATTGATCTGGAACCCCTAAAACAACTAAAAACGAAGTTGGAGCTGTTTTCATATTTTTAGTTTTTTTATTATTTCTGCGCCGCCACTTGCACGATTTATAAAAGCCATACTTATTCTCCATCCTCGCCACGGGAGTAATGCTGTGTCAAAATTTCATTAAAATCAATTCAATGTTTCCGCGTTTACACAATACAGAACGATCTAAAGCAGTACTCGTATGTTTACATCAGAATATTCTAAGTCCTTTGGTCTTTGTAATAGGAGAGGCAACTTTCGGATGGACCTAACAAAGTGATCTATGCCGATACAACAAATTTTTCACTTTTACAATCCCTCCACCTCCCAACGACCCCAAATTTCACCCCCACCCAAAAAAAGGTAGAAAATGATCATGAACCCCTAAAACGCCCAAAAACGTAGTTTGACGAAATTCTTTGACTTTTGCTAATTATTCCGCCGCCCATGCACCGATTTTCAAAATCATAGCAGCATTATCTAGTAGGTACAACCCCACAGCATATCGGCACACGGACCGACCGACCGATCGACTGACCGACCGACCGACCAACCGACCGACCGACCGACCGACCGACCGACCGACCGACCGACCGACCCATCGACCGACCGACTGACCGACCGACCGACCGACCCACCGACCGACCGACCGACCGACCGACCGACCGACCGACCGACCGACCGACCGACCGACCGACCGACTGACCGACCGACCGACCGAACACTATCACTTATCCAGGATACCACGTAAAGATAAAACCAGCAACCAGCATACGGGATCCAGAATCCGGTATCCGGGACCCAGCTTGAAAGACCAAAAAGCAAGTCACGTTGATTGACTCAGTATTTCCTAAACTTACAGTGATACCAGTTTATTATTTTCCCATAGCATGAATCTATAGTCTAACATCGCCAGTCTCCCCCCAAAATTGTGTTATGCCGCTAGTTCTTTCCTTCACAGGTCAATGGACAGCCTATTATCAACACAACCATTTTTTTCAGTTTTAAAACCGTCACTCCCAACCACCCCAATATCACCTACCTCCAAAAAAAAATTTGGAAAATGATCCGGGACCCCTCAAATGCCTAAAAAAGAAATTTTATCTGTTTTTATATTTTTAGTTTTCTGATTATTACTGCGTCACTACCGACATGATTTCTAAAAACCATACGTGTTTCTCATCCTCGCCAAAGTAATAATACTGTGTCGAAATTCGAAGTTGCATGGTTCCTGTAATAGCCAAAGAAACGTTAAGAAGGACGTAAAAAGTGTGTTATGCCGCAGTATATATACCAGTGTAGTGCATATGCAGCAGGTATTGCAGTGGAAGCCTATTAAATTTTACATTAAATATAGAACAATGCTGTTTATCTATAAAATTTTACACAACATGTTGCCACAATATTTAACCACCAACTTACAATGTCGTTAGAATATACATGGCCATAACACACGGCAAAAAGAACATGTACACATACATCCCAGCAACCTAATGAGTAGCAAAAACTCTATATTTGACCATGAAATCAATGAATATAACAAATTGTCAGATTATGTCAAAACAGCACCAAGTCTAAGGGTATTCAAGGAGCGATTATTTGAGTTACTTAATCAATAGTAATTAATATAAATCAGGATACTTCAACGTGTTTGATCATATCGTATATCGCTTTTTTTGATGTCCAGATATAATTTATATTTTATGTATAAGTAGCGGTATTGTTTACATACATAAATTGTGTTTGTTTTTAAACAGTATCATAATGAGGCATTGATGTATATCTAAATTAATTAATTCTAAAGATATGAATAGCATTATGCTAAGAAAGATCTGCTGCTGCTGCTGCTACTACTACTACTACTACTACTACTACTACAACGCCCTACCCCCCACCACCTCAATTTAATCCCCACCCAAAAAGGTAGAAATTGATCCTCGCCACGGGAGTAATACTGTATCAAAATTTCATTAAAATCAATTCAATGTTTCCGCGTTTACACAATACAGAACGATCTAAAGCAGTACTCGTATGTTTACATCAGAATATTCTAAGTCCTTTGGTCTTTGTAATAGGAGAGGCAACTTTCGGATGGACCTAACAAAGTGATCTATGCCGCTAGGTCTTCCTTCACGGGTCAGTGGTCGGACCGCCTATTATGGATACAACAAATTTTTCACTTTTACAATCCCTCCACCTCCCAACGACCCCAAATTTCACCCCCACCCAAAAAAAGTGGAAAATGATCATGAACCCCTAAAATGCCCAAAAACGCAGTTTGACGAAATTCTTTGACTTTTGCTAATTATTCCGCCGCCCATGCACCGCTTTTCAAAATCATAGCAGCATTATCTAGTAGGTACAACCCCACAGCATATCGGCACACGGACCGACCGACCGACCGACCAACCGACCGACCCACCGACCGACCGACCAACCGACCGACCGACCGACCCACCGACCGACCGACCGACCGACCGACCCACCGACCGACCGACCGACCGACCGACCGACCGACTGACCCACCGACCGACCGACCGACCGACCCACCGACCGACCGACCGACCGACCGACCCACCGACCGACCGACCGACCGACCGACCGACCGACCCATCGACCGACCGACCGACCGACCGACCGACCGACTGACCCACCGACCGACCGACCAACCGACCGACCCACCGACCGACCGACCGACCGACCGACCCACCGACCCACCGACCGACCGACCGACCGACCGACCCATCGACCGACCGACCGACCAACCGACCGACCGACCGACCCACCGACCGACCGACCGACCGACCGACCCACCGACCGACCGACCGACCGACCGACCGACCGACCGACCGACCGACCGACCGACCCATCGACCGACCGACCGACCGACCGACCGACCAACCGACCGACCCACCGACCGACCGACCGACCGACCGACCGACCGACTGAGCCACCGACCGACCGACCGACCGACCCACCGACCGACCGACCGACCGACCGACCCACCGATCCACCGACCGACCGACCGAGCGACCGAGCGACCGACCCACCGACCGACCGACCGACCGACCGACCGACGGACCCACCGACCGACCGACCGACCGACCGACCCATCGACCGACCGACCGACCGACCGACCGACCGACCGACCGACCGACCGACCGACCGACCCACCGACCGACCGACCGACCGACCGACCGACCCACCGACCCACCGACCGACCGACCGACCGACCGACCCACCGACCGACCGACCGACCGACCCACCGACCGACCGACCGACCCACCGACCGACCGACCGACCGACCGACCGACCGACCGACTGACCCACCGACCGACCGACCGACCGACCCATCGACCGACCGACCGACCAACCGACCGACCCACCGACCGACCCACCGACCGACCGACCGACCGACCGACCGACCGACCGACCGACGGACCCACCGACCGACCGACCGACCGACCCATCGACCGACCGACCAACCGACCGACCGACCGACCGACCGACCCACCGACCGACCGACCGACCGACCGACCGACCGACCGACTGACCCACCGACCGACCGACCGACCGACCGACCGACCGACGGACCGACCGACCGACCGACCCACCGACCGACCGACCGACCGACCGACCGACCGACCGACCCATCGACCGACCGACCGACCGACCGACCGACCAACCGACCGACCCACCGACCGACCGACCGACCGACCGACCGACCGACCGACCCATCGACCGACCGACCGACCGACCGACCGACCAACCGACCGACCCACCGACCGACCGACCGACCGACCGACCGACCGACCCACCGACCGACCGACCAACCGACGGACCCACCGACCAACCGACCGACCGACCGACCGACCGACCGACCGACCCATCGACCGACCGACCGACCGACCGACCGACCAACCGACCGACCCACCGACCGACCGACCGACCGACCGACCGACCCACCGACCGACCGACCGACCCACCGACCGACCGACCGACCGACCGACCAACCGACCGACCGACCGACCAACCGACCGACCCACCGACCGACCCACCGACCGACCGACCGACCGACCGACCGACCCACCGACCGACCGACCGACCGACCGACCGACCCACCGACCGACCGACCGACCCACCGACCGACCGACCGACCGACCGACCCATCGACCGACCGACCGACCGACCGACCGACCAACCGACCGACCCACCGACCAACCGACCGACCGACCGACCGACCGACCGACCGACCCATCGACCGACCGACCGACCGACCGACCGACCGACCGACCGACCAACCGACCGACCCACCGACCGACCGACCGACCGACCGACCGACCCACCGACCGACCGACCGACCGACCGACCGACCGACCGACCGACTGACCCACCGACCGACCGACCGACCGACCGACCGACCGACGGACCGACCGACCGACCGACCCACCGACCGACCCACCGACCGACCGACCGACCGACCGACCGACCCACCGACCCACCGACCGACCGACCGACCGACCGACCGACCCATCGACCGACCGACCGACCGACCGACCGACCACCCGACCGACCCACCGACCGACCGACCGACCGACCGACCGACCGACCGACTGACCCACCGACCGACCGACCGACCGACCGACCCACCGACCGACCGACCGACCGACCGACCCACCGACCCACCGACCGACCGACCGAGCGACCGACCCATCGACCGACCGACCGACCGACCGACCGACCGACGGACCCACCGACCGACCGACCGACCGACCGACCCATCGACCGACCGACCGACCGACCGACCGACCGACCGACCCACCGACCGACCGACCGACCGACCGACCGACCCACCGACCCACCGACCCACCGACCGACCGACCGACCGACCGACCGACCCACCGACCGACCGACCGACCGACCCACCGACCGACCGACCGACCCACCGACCGACCGACCGACCGACCGACCGACCGACCGACCGACTGACCCACCGACCGACCGACCGACCGACCCATCGACCGACCGACCGACCAACCGACCGACCCACCGACCGACCCACCGACCGACCGACCGACCGACCGACCGACCGACTGACCCACCGACCGACCGACCGACCGACCCATCGACCGACCGACCAACCGACCGACCGACCGACCGACAGACCGACAGACCGACAGACCGACAGACCGACAGACCGACAGACCGACAGACCGACAGACCGACAGACCGACAGACCGACAGACCGACAGACCGACAGACCGACAGACCGACAGACCGACAGACCGACAGACCGACAGACCGACAGACCGACAGACCGACAGACCGACAGACCGACAGACCGACAGACCGACAGACCGACAGACCGACAGACCGACAGACCGACAGACCGACAGACCGACAGACCGACAGACCGACAGACCGACAGACCGACAGACCGACAGACCGACAGACCGACAGACCGACAGACCGACAGACCGACAGACCGACAGACCGACAGACCGACAGACCGACAGACCGACAGACCGACAGACCGACAGACCGACAGACCGACAGACCGACAGACCGACAGACCGACAGACCGACAGACCGACAGACCGACAGACCGACAGACCGACAGACCGACAGACCGACAGACCGACAGACCGACAGACCGACAGACCGACAGACCGACAGACCGACAGACCGACAGACCGACAGACCGACAGACCGACAGACCGACAGACCGACAGACCGACAGACCGACAGACCGACAGACCGACAGACCGACAGACCGACAGACCGACAGACCGACAGACCGACAGACCGACAGACCGACAGACCGACAGACCGACAGACCGACAGACCGACAGACCGACAGACCGACAGACCGACAGACCGACAGACCGACAGACCGACAGACCGACAGACCGACAGACCGACAGACCGACAGACCGACAGACCGACAGACCGACAGACCGACAGACCGACAGACCGACAGACCGACAGACCGACAGACCGACAGACCGACAGACCGACAGACCGACAGACCGACAGACCGACAGACCGACAGACCGACAGACCGACAGACCGACAGACCGACAGACCGACAGACCGACAGACCGACAGACCGACAGACCGACAGACCGACAGACCGACAGACCGACAGACCGACAGACCGACAGACCGACAGACCGACAGACCGACAGACCGACAGACCGACAGACCGACAGACCGACAGACCGACAGACCGACAGACCGACAGACCGACAGACCGACAGACCGACAGACCGACAGGCCGACAGGCCGACAGACCGACAGACCGACAGACCGACAGACCGACAGACCGACAGACCGACAGACCGACAGACCGACAGACCGACAGACCGACAGACCGACAGACCGACAGACCGACAGACCGACAGACCGACAGACCGACAGACCGACAGACCGACAGACCGACAGACCGACAGACCGACAGACCGACAGACCGACAGACCGACAGACCGACAGACCGACAGACCGACAGACCGACAGACCGACAGACCGACAGACCGACGGAAATGAGTGACCTGTGTTTTCGTTATGTAGATAGCAAAAGGCCCAAAAAGCGTATTATCTCAAAATCGAAAATTTTCGCGATCACAATACTCCCCTCACCTATCGATGTGGGAAGTAAAAAAACGGAGTCAAGTTGAGTGACTCAGTACTTCCCACACATAATTCATTCACTTTATTTGCAATAAAACTACAAATAATGCCAACCCTAGAAGGCTGAGCCTTGTGGCGGGGTATAGGCTTACATAGTAAGATAATTATAATACCATGATGATACCATTTTATTATTTCTCCATTGCCTGAAGCTATAGTTTGAAATTCCCTTGCAACCAAATCATCTCCCACCCGCCCGCAAAAAAACATCCAACGCAAAAACTCTCGTAAATAGTTTCCTGCGTCTCCCTCTTTAGGAACCAGGACGCCACAGTTTCTTCTGCATGCTTCAACTGGGTGATGCGAAACGATCAGGAGCCTCCAAAACGCTCAAAAACGAAGTTTGAGTTATTTTTATATATTTAGCTTTTCTATTATTGCTGCGCCGCCACTGACACAATTTTTCAGAAACAGACGCGTTTTCCATTCTCGCCGCGGCAGTGAATTCTGTGTCAAAATTTCATTAAAATCAATTTAATAATTTTCGCCTTACGCAATATACATAAAACAAAATAAAACAAAAATCGTATATATACGAGTACATCACAAAATTAGTTTCTGTAATAGGCAAGCCAGTGTTCAGATGGACTTACAAAAGTGTAATATGCCGCTAGGTATTTCCTCCATAAGTCAATGGACAAACTATTCTGGATACAACAAATTTTTCAGTTTTACAACCCCCCACCCCCCAACCGCCCCAATTCCACCCCCACCCAAAAAAGGTAGAAAATGATCAGGAACCCCTAAAACGCCTAAAAACAAGGTTTGAGCGGTTTCTATGTTTTAATTTTTTTATTATTGCTGCACCGCCGCTGACATGATTTTTCTAAAACATACGCGCTTTCCATCCTCGCCGCGGTAGTAATACTGTGTCAAAAGTTCATTAAAATCAATTCAACCATTTTCGGGTTAAGCAATGTATAACGATCTAAAACAATACTCGTATGTATACATCACAAATTTTAAGTCCCCCCAATGGACAGCCCATTATGAATACAACAAATTTTTCAGTTTTACTACCCCCCACCCCTCAACCACCCCAAATTCACCCCCACCCAAAAAAAAGTAGAAAATGATCAGGAACCCCTAAAACGCCTGAAAACGAAGTTTGAGGAATATTTGAAATTTTTTGTTTTTTGCTAATTACTCCGCTCCCTGTGCAACGATTTCCAAAATTATAGGAACATTACCTACTACGACCCCACAACATATCGCTGCCCAAATTTCATCACAATCCATCTAGCGGTTACTGAGATTATGACGTTAGAAAAACGCCAACAGACAGACAGACAGACAGACAGACAGACAGACAGACAGACAGACAGACAGACAGACAGACAGACAGACAGACAGGCCGACCGACAGACCGACAGACAGACCGACGGAAATGAGTGACGTGGATTTTCGTTATGTAGACATCACGAAACGCCCAAAAAGCGTATTATCTCGAAATCGAAGACTTTCGCGATCACAATACTCCCCTCACCTATCGGTGTTGGAGGTAAAAACAGACAAATAATAATAATAATAATAATAATCTTTATTCATTCTTTGGATCATCATAGATGACATAGAATAGGTCATATTTTACTTTTTTCATACACAATTGTATCATATTAGACGCTAAAATACAGTTACAGCGACAGTTATATTCGCGATGTCAGGCAAATAATCTAAACAACAATACTTATATGTAATTAAAATGTTAATGAAATAAGCAAATCGCACACAAAACAAAATAGACAACAAAATTAAATATACAGTAAAATCAAAAAAAATTATATACAAAAATAAAAATATTTAACTCATTAAATTGTCTTCAAGATACTCATTAATGGAGTAGTATGCTTTTTTTATTAAAATTAACTTTACTTCATATTTAAATTTGCCCACAGGTTTGTTTTTGAGAGAGTCAGGTAGTCGGTTGTACAGTTTGATTGCCATATGTTTTGGACTGTTTTCTGTGTTGGACAATCGATGAGAAGGAACCATTAATGTGCTACTATTTCGTGTTGCGTAGTTACTATGATAATTGAGCTTGCAGAAGTTGTCGATGTTCAACTTCACATACATCAGTAACTCGAAAATATATAGTGACGACAGAGTCATAATACCTAGCTCAGGAAATATTTGTTTGCAGCTTATTCTATTTTTAACGCCAACAATCAATCTCACTACCCTCTTTTGCATCAGAAAAATTCTCTTTGCTTCATAACTTCCCCCCCAAGCGGCTATACCATACAATAAAACTGAGTGGAAGAATGCATAATAATATGTCATTAGAACTTCTTTATCTACCACGAAGCGCAACTGACTGATACAATACGATACCGATGCTAGTTTCTTGCAGATATCATCTACATGTGCTGACCATTTACAATTGGACATTAGGTGAACTCCTAGGAATTTAACTGTTTCCACCTGTGATATTGATCCATTGAGTGATTTGACCAGAAGACTATAGTTAGAGATATTCCGACTACAAGAGAAGTTTACAAAAGTGGTTTTATGTTGGTTTAATACAAGACCGTTATCAATAAACCATTGTTCCACTCTCCTAAGCTCGTTGGTTGCTAATGACGGAAGAGTCGCGTGATCTTTCCCATCAATTAATAATGAGGTATCATCGGCGTACATGATATACTTTTCACTATAGAAGTCATTAACAAATATAATGTATAAGAGAGGGCCAAGAATTGAGCCTTGTGGTATGCCTATGTCAGTTTTGATTTTTTCTGATTTAACAGTATTAATATCGACATATTGCATCCTGTTGGTCAAATAGTCTTCGAACCATTTAAGAGGAAGTCCTCTTACACCATACATTTCAAGCTTTTTCAATAGAACTTTATGGTCAACTAAATCAAAAGCTTTACTCAGGTCAATGAATATTCCCAAACATTTACTGCCCTTATCAAGTTCATCAAATAAGATGTTAATGAAATGTATGATTGCTTTGCCTGTTGATAGTCCAGCACGGAAACCAAATTGGTAATCATTGAATAAGTTGTATTTATCAAAGAAATGAACTATACACTTGGCTACATATTTTTCAAATATTTTTATGAAAGGGCTCAACAAGGAGATGGGCCTGAAATTATCTACGTCTGAAGTATTTCCTTTTTTATGAACTGGAATGATTTTTGATATTTTCAAGCAATCTGGTATTACTCCTTCAGTAAGAGAGCAGTTTAATAGGTAGGTAAGTGGTGCGACAATGCTAGATGCACACTTTTTTATCAGGTTGGTGCTAATTTCATCTTCTCCTATTGAGTTGGAGTTACGCAGATTCTTGATGATTTCAATGATGTCGGGTTCTATGGCTGGTTTGAAATAAAAACTATTTTCATTCATTGATGGGTAAATTAATGATTTAGATGGTAAATGTTTCCGGGCATCTGAAGGGGCTTTTGAAAAATGATTATTAAAAGCTGTGGCTACTTCTTGAGGATCAGATATAGTGGTATTATTTACAGCAAGTGAATATGTCTGTATGGAGTGAGATTTATTATTGATCAAACCCCATACAGCCTTAGATTTGTTGTTTGCATTTTTTATTGTCATGCTATTATGTAGTTTTTTTGTCTTTTTCAACAACTTTCTATAAATTCTTTTATAATTATTATAGTAAGGCCTAATGCTGACATCATTTTTCATAAGAATAAACAAATCTTTTAATTTTTGGCCAGAAATTATGAGACCTTTAGTTAGCCATGGTTTTCTTTCTTTCCTACATGAAGGCATATTTCTTGATTTTAATGGGAAGGCTGTATCAAAGTAATACTTGAAGGTCTGGAAAAAAATATCAAATTTACATGAAACATCACCTGGAGTGTCATATACTTCGCTCCAATTCTCATTTCCTAGGAGTTCTAAGAAAACATGTAATCTGCTATCCTTATTAACCTGCCTGAATGTATAAGATATTTTAGTGGGCATTTGCTCTCCCTCATTGTACTTAATGTTTATTATTTGACCTAAATGATCACTTATATTTCCATTGATAACTTTGGAATTATAGCGACTTTCCTCTAGATCGGTACAAATATTGTCCAAGCAATTAGCTTCCCTGGTGGGTTCTGATATCGTTGGGACTACCGCCCATGTATTGAGAAGGTCAACAAAGAGATCAAGCTTATCACTGTGCTTAATAAAATTTATGTTAAAATCTCCACAAATTAAAATATTTGAATCTTTAAAGGTACTTGATAAATTCATAAGAGTGTTACTAAAATGATCTAAAAATATGTTAAAATCTGCATCTGGACTTCTATATACAGTTAAAATGATAATCTCCATTCCTTTACAGTACACACCAACACACTCAAATTCTTTTTCAAATGACTGTATTTTTAGTGTCCTAAAATTAATGCCTTTCTTGACATAGATACCAACTCCTCCATGTTTAAACTGTTCTCTACAAAAGAAATCTGCCATTTCATAATTATTTAGAACAAGTGAAGCCAGTTGCTCTGTAACAGCCCAATGTTCACTCACGCAAAATATATCACAGTCTTGATCCTCTAAAAATATTTCTAATTGTAAGAGTTTATTTGATAAACACTGAACATTCTGATGTACGACACTGAAGCTCTTAGTTGATCTCCTTGTTTGATTTGAATCAGAAACGAAAAAACTTGTCATTTTGTTGTTTTACGTTTTCAAAGAAGGTTGTGTTGATTGTTTTCAAAACTGACGTGGGTACTTTAGATGTAGTTTGTAAATAGCGTTTTCTTATTATACTGCTGTTAATTGAGCTTGATCTGCTGTTCAACTCATCAAACGAAATAGATACATTAATATGTAACAGCTTATAGCTATCAATCTGCTTAATTATAAATTTTCCTATCCTCTCATCCTTGTTTAAATTATACCTGACTAATATCACCAAGTTTGTCAATTTACCTATTGGTAATAGTTGTTTCAATACATATTTCAATGTTTTAAAATTAGAGACATTACAAGAATTAAACATAAAAATGACTAAGTCGTCTTGGCCACAACGTTTCGTATTCTCAAATACTACTTTGCAGATTTCACATACATCTGCTCTAGGTTTCACAATGCCTGTAATGACAAATTTAGATTCGTGAAGCGCTGAATTTAAGTGTGTAGCTATAGAGAGGGCAAGCTCATCTCCAATAATGACTATCTTTTTTGGTGTTTTAGAGTCTGTTGTACTTAACCTTGAGATATTGTGATATGCCTCTGTTCTGTCACCGGTCATGAACTGATTCTCAAACGTTAGGGAGCTATTTACATCTTCAGTGTACTCCAAGGAACTCCGATATTCTTCATCCGGAAGATTGTAAACAGTAGCCACTTCACTCAATATCTTTTCCTCTTCATTAGATGGTGGTATCA
This sequence comes from Callosobruchus maculatus, assembly GCA_951848785.1. NCBI lineage: Eukaryota > Metazoa > Arthropoda > Insecta > Coleoptera > Chrysomelidae > Callosobruchus > Callosobruchus maculatus. Next base: position 521,472 of record CATOUR010000290.1, read on the forward strand.
ATTTGGGCTGGTTTTGGGGGTCTTCCACTGGACTTGGTCTAACTTCATTGGCCTGGAGGCTATGGTAGATATGCTGATTAGATAAAAAAATAAAGGAGATTGAAAAAAATATTATGCATGTTTTCTATAATTAGGTTGTTAAGTAACTGGTTGAATAGGTACAGTTGATTTAAAATTACTACTTATATTCTTCAGGAAAAATGGCAAGCGCAATCCGTCAATATCGCATTGGGCCGTTCCGGCCCTCACCTCGACCCAGTGCGCGATGGTGGGTCGGCGCGTGGCCCTAAACCATGACGTCACTCTCGGGCAGCAGGACGCACCTAGAGGGCCAGGGCAAATGTAGTTGGACAGGGGCAGGAGAGGGAAGGCACGTGGGCGTCAATTTAGGGATGGGACATCGAAAGAAAACATCGATGTTGGACATCGACAGTCTGCCATCGATAACTACGATATATCGTATTCAAAATATCGATGTTTGAACATCGCAAAAACATCGATATATTTGGGTATTGGTGTTCTTCAATTTAGATGTTAGAAATAAATAATGATATGTATTTTTACTACTAAGTATTTCAAATTTCACAGCATAGTAAACAGGAAATAATAAAGACCAGAAACTAACTAAACTAACAAATTTTAGTAAATTTTAATAAAAAAATAAAAAAAAGTTTTGGTTGTCTATTTCCTTTTTCAAATTGCTTTGCAACTTTAGCGAATTTGAGAAGATGAAATCAACCAATGTCAAATGTCATCTCAAATCAATTTGAAATAGGACAAACATAAAACAATTCACATAGAAAACTCCATTGTGAGGATGTGAGCCGAGGTTTTTATCAACTTGCCAAATCTAGTAGCTTGTGATTATACCCCCCTCCCATAAATTCGTAATGACGTCAATCAGTCGCCATCGCGTCGGGGTTGTTTTGGTACGGAATAGTAGTAATTAGTTCACTGAAAGGAAGCAAAATGCACACCTCTACAAACGAACCCAAAGCGCCTTCAATTGGTACTTTAAATCGTGGGACAAAACCGAAGCCCAGAAAACTGCAGACCCGCTAAATTTGCTTTTTTGTATATTTTCAATTTGTAATTGAAACTTTTAAGAAAACATCGATGCAATTTTTTTTTTGCTTAGGCAGCGTCGACTGCTAAGGTCATTGGCTGCTTTGATAAGTTTTAGTAATAAGCTGAATTATTCATATTTTTGACTATATTCTAATATTTCTCAGAAAAAGCAGCAGCTTGTCAACTTCTGCGGGCTTGGTTGATAAGACAATTTGAAGGTTTACTCCAATATGTAACGTCTGTATAGCTATCTGAAAGGTAGGACAAGACAGAATGATATGCTTAACTGTTAAACGTTCTCCACATGTCTCACGGTTTGGTGCTTCGTCGCCACTCATCATATACAGATGGGTCAAGTTGGTATGTCCAATGCTTAATCTACATAAGATAACTTGCTCATGTCTTGTCAGGTTTTTCGGATATTCGCATTTGGCTACTTGGGTTTTAATTTGTTTCAAATGGCCACCGTACTGATTCCATTCATCTTGCCAGATCTGCTCAGTTGCTAATTTGATGGCTTTGATTTTATCATATACTGGAATTGGTATACCCCCATCAGCAGTTATACACTGAGACGCCTGTCTGGCAAGAAGGTCCGCCCTTTCATTCCCTAATATGCCTTTATGGCTTGGTACCCAAATGAAATGGACTTGCTTATTTCTTAATTGTGAAGAGACGCACTGCTCTATTATCCTCCGAATACATGGATCCTTAGTGAATTTGTTCATTGTTGCATGAAGCACACTGAGGGAGTCAGTAGCTATCACGCATCTTTCTTTGCTGGAAAATCCGAAGAAGAGTAGTGTGTAATACTTTGAAATTTATACAACTTAGTTCTATTTTTATGGACTAAAATATGTTTCTTATCTTTAATAATTTTTACATTTGGTGAAACATCTTCTACCACTAAATATGGACCTAGGAAGCAAGGGCTGGTAATTTTATCACCAGTTTCGTTTCTAATTAAAACTTTATCACCCTTTTTATACTGAATGGGGTTTACTGCTATATCGTAATTTTCTTTTCTTTCAGATTTAGAAAGTATCAAGTTATATCTTGCATCATTTTGAGCTTTTTGTATCCTATATTTCAATTCAGGATAGTTGTCAAAATTATAAATAGGATCAACCTGTTTATTTAAATTATTTGGTAATTGAGATTTTCTTCCAAAAGCTAGCTCAAAAGGAGAGTATTTGGTTTCCGTATGTACTGTGGTATTGTACGAAAAATACCAGTATGGAAGCCATGTGCTCCATGCAGAGTCATGATTTTGAGTCTGAGTTCTCAAATAGGCACCTAGAACTTTGTGAGAGTTCTCTAGAGCTCCAATACTCTCGTGATGATATGCTGTGGAATGAATTTGTCTTATTCCCAATATGTTACATGTTTCTGTCATAGTGTGAGAAATAAATTCGGAACCTCTGTCTGTAGCAATTTCACGGGGAACACCATATCGTAAAATGAAGTTATCAACCAAAGCTTTTGCCACAGATACGGAATCCTTATTTTCAAGGGGGTATGCCTCCACATATTTTGTTAACTCACACTGAAGTGTTAGAATATAACCAAATCCATTTACGTCTACTGGGAGTGGACCAAAAATATCTAAATATATCTTCTGAAAAGCTGTATCAGCTGTAGAAGTTATTACCATTGGCTCTCTAGTATAATGATTAGAATGTTTTTGTTTTTGGCAAGTGTCACATATTATTGTCATTCTATTTATACCAGCATGACCACTGGTTGGTAGTAAATGAAAATCGTTTAAGATAACTCTTTGCTCGTCTTTGTCCATTACTTTGCTAACTCCTTGTACAACATTTATACGGGGGCCCCTCCAATTTATACATTCTTTTACTTTACTACCGAGAACTTTAATAAATTCTGTATTATTCTCATTTTTGATAATAGCTAGTTCTTCAATGTTAGCCTTCTTACTTTCAACCAAATCTTTCAGCATTTCGTCTCGCGCCAATGATGATAAAGTTTTTTGGTCAACGTATAAAGTAAGATGTAATGGAATGTAATAAAAGTCTCCTACTTTTTCAGTGACATTTTCTGACAACTTTTTAATTTTTGAGGATGGTACTAGAATTAATTCGGTACAGTTAGTGGGTTGCTTAAGAATTTCCACAATGTTTGGGTGATCAAGCCAACCATTATCAGTACTTTTCTTAACCAACTCATCAATCTGTCCGTCTTTACGTCTAGACTGCCCTCTGGTTATAACTGCCATCATACCTGCATTCATATCTTTTAATTCGTTTGATGACAATGTTATCCTCGATAAAGCGTCTGCAGTAACATTATCTGTTCCCTTAACATATTCGATGTAAAAGTCATATTCTTCAAGACACAAACGAAATTTTGTCAATCTGCTACCAGGGTCAGTTTGAGCAAAAAGATAAATTAAAGGTTTATGGTCGGTTAAAGTTTTGAAACGGCGACCATACAAATATGGTCGAAAATGCTTTACAGCCCAATAAATTGCCAAAAGTTCATTATGTATAATGGGGTAGTTAATTTCTGCTTTACTTAAACTGCGGCTAGTATACGCCACTGGTTTATTATTTTTATTTGACAACACTGCCCCTATAGCAAAATTTGACGCATCTGTTTGTAAAATAAGTTCATTTTCCTTCGAGAAATCAGGGCAGTCTAACACTGGATGCTCAATCAGCGCATTTTTAAGACAATTAAAGGATTTATCACACTCATCCGTCCATTCGAACCTAGCATATTTTCTACATAATTTATTAAGCGGAACTGCGATTTCTGAGAAATGTGGGATAAACTTGCTGTAATAATTGGCAAATGCAACAAAGCGTTTAACCTCGTCTGCATTTTTTGGAATAGGATACTCCTTCAACGTCTTTATTTTATCTGGGTCAGGTGATATTCCTTCAGAACTTATTATATGACCTAGGTATAGAATTTCTTTTCTTAGAAATTATCCCGTCTTGACACATTCGAGAAATCTGCCTATTTATTTCCTCCTTATGCACTTGAGGTAACCTATATGGTTTTTTATATACTGGCTGTGCATCTGGTTTAACCTGAATTGATTGTTTATATAAATTAGTAACCGTAAGCTTATGCCCCGGCATATGAAGTACGTCTGAAAATTTGGCACAAATTTGCTTATGGAACCTCGTTCCTCTCGATTTAATTGACTGAGCTTGAGAATTGTAAATAGTTCTTTAACTCGAGTAGCCGAATTTTCTTGCTTATTAAATTGATGACACTCATAATCACTCAACCTTTCAGCTTTTGGTAAAAAATTGCTCAAATATACTTCTGTCTCTCTTGCATTTAAAATTTTAATTGGCACTTTGCCACTTACTGGTTGTGCAATTATACCAGCCACAAACACACCCTCACATAACTCACCTGGCATAACTACAGATTCATTCACTAATCCTGTAGGAACATACTGGATAATTTCACACCTGGTTGGAATACTTAATATATTTTCATTGTCCGCATATAATTTTAACGTATAATCATTTGAAATAGTCAAGGTATTTTCTTCGTAATTTAATTTAGCTTTATATTTTTTCAAAAAAATTTTCTCCAATTATGCCATCGCTCTGACATGGTAAATTACTAAAAATATAAAATTTTTGACTAAATGTCCTATTACCTACATTAAGATCTAAATACGCATATCCCTCGGAAATTAAATTACCTCCTATGCCCTTGATTTCAATATTTTCTTTATGTAATTGTATTTTTGGATCTAAACAGTTTAATTTAAGTGCACACAATGATGCACCAGTATCTATCAGAAACTTTAATTTCTTATTAACACAAAAAGATACAGAACTTGAATATGAATTCGGAGCAGTAAAAATATTATTATACCTTCCATTTTCACGAATAAAAAATGTTGACCCTTTTTGGTCAGATGATGAGTCTTCCGGATTTTCAGCCTGCTCGGCAAAATGCATTCTGTGACCTAGAGCTCGAGATTGTCTCGTATTACCACGTGTGAATATACGACCACCGTCATTTCTAAGAAAATGCTGTTTTCTCTATTAATAAAATTTTGATTATATCTACTAGAACTTCTTACTGTGTTCGGTCTCTTCGTCTTGAGCTGCTCGTATTGCGTCCTTCAAGAACTGAAAGTTTCTGGAAGATATAATTGTTCCCAGTCTCTGGTTTCTAAGGCCGCATGCAAACCTTTTAATTGCAACCTTCTCGTTAATTGGTCTTAGAATATCAAAAGCACTGGCATTTCCATCGGCTTGAGAAATTGTTAAATTTACAAAAATATCCTCTAATTCTTTACCGAAATCAGCTTTACATTTTTGTCCTTGCTTAGTGGAGAACAAGCGTGCCAGAAGGGCGGTGTCTGATTTTTTAGTTATAAGATGCTTCTTCATGCCACATATTAAATCACTCACAGAATCATACATCAAACCCAATCACAATTTGGCGTTATTAGAAATAGGCGTTTTTAAAACAAATTTGATTAGAATAAATTTACTATTATTGTCAAGCATTGATGAATAAAAATCTATAGCCTCTATTAATTTAAAAGTGGTGGCTTCCGTATCATCCATGACCGGTAAGAGGTTTGTAGCTACTGTCAGATCAAAGGAAGACATTTTTAAATTATTCCTGTTAAAATGTTGATTCCTGAAATCTAAAATTTTCTGGTAAAATTCTCTAAATTATACTACAGTACTTTTAAAATATAAAATTACTCAAGTTGTAAAGTTTACCAAGTGGGTCCATATTTTTGCGGTAATTATAAAACAGTAAAATATAAAAACTTACGTGCTGGCTTATACTACAATTCATAATATCTTAGATTCAATTGTCTCCATAATTGTTTTTTTTTTCAATTTCATATCCAGTACCATCAATATTCACAAATTCCTATAACCACATCTTATAGACTATTTTAAGCACTGAAAGAGAAACACTCGACAAAAAAGTGGTCTGAAAAAAAAACACTGTTAACCTCCTTCTTCCATTCTTACTTCATCTCGGGATTTTCGCAGTTCATTCTGGTGAATTTCTCTTCTAATTTTCTATCTCAGCTTGTATCGGCAATATCTCATGGCCCAAAATATAGAAACAATTGCTGCTGCCACAACCAGAACTATTAACAGAGCTTCTGTTAGGCTAAATCCACTTCCTTCTGGGCTTACTATTTTGCTCCTTGCATCGCCATTGGAAGCCTGGTTGATTACAACGTCTTCGTGCGACTTGGCGTTACCCATTTTTGATTTGGTTTAATTTAGCTCTTGTCTGGTCTCATTAATAATAATTGCCACCATTAACTACCACCGGAATCGTCAAGTGGCAGCATCGCCATGTAATACTTTGGGTTGAAGTTTATGGGGTTAGGAAATGAAACCACATGTTCATCCTTAAAGTACCCACAGTATATATTCAATAATCTGAAAATAGTATTAGTCGACATGCACGGGAAGGTGGTTGACCTGCTGACATCTTGTATTACAACACCGGAGACCGGATGTCGTCTCGTCATTCCATAGTGCAACTATGCCGATTGAAATAAGCCATATACTTATACAGGATGTTTTCTTGACATGTTACAAGTGCCTGCCAAATGTCGAACAATTCAGCAGTAAATATACTGGCTACTTTGTCGATAGTCCATGCCAATTCACTATTTCCTGCTACTATTGCTGCTCCAACATCATGTTGAGTTTTCGAACCGCCCGTATATATCACTAGGTCTTCTTGAAAATCATGAAGCGCTCGCATAAGATGAGATATGTAAACAGTATTGGGTGTTGTATCTCTATGTAACTCAGACAGACCTAGATTGATTCTGAGCTGAGGAATAGACCATGGAAGATATATTGCTGGGAGTTTTTGTAAAATGTCCTCAGTGGAGAGACGACACTTTTCAGCAAACTCTAGACTTCGCACTCGTGTCGGTCTAGTTGCGGATGGCCTTTCTGCAAATTCATTGGTATAATTGAAGATGTCATAGTTGATATGTTGAGGTAGATGTTTGATCTTTGCTTCATACATAAGCGTTTGCTGACTAATTTTGAGATGCAAAGGCATAATAGACGCTTCACACAATACTGCAGCTGCCGGACTAGTCCGAAACGCTCCTGTAGCTGTACGTACAGCTGCCAGTTGGAGCCGTTCCAGTTCGTTGACTTTGCTACGTCTAGCAGAACCATACACAGTACTGCCGTAGCTAATGCGGGACTCTATAAGAGACTGATATATTCTTATCAGAATTTCTCTATCAGTACCCCAACGGATTCGTGCCATACATTTAATTAGGTTCAGCACCTTCCTGCAGCGGACTACTAAGTGATCTATGTGATCCTTCCAATTTAGCTTGCAGTCAAAGTGGATGCCTAATAATTTGACTGTTGGCTTGACAGTTATACAGTGTCCACCTAATGTGAGGTGGGGATCAGCATGCACAGATCGTAACCTGCAGAAGTGTACACAGCATGTCTTCGTAGGTGAGAATCTATAGCCTCTAGACGCTGCTAGATCGTGCAGTCTGTCGATTTCATTTTGTATAACAGAGTAGCCGTCATTTAGGTTTGAGGTGTGTACAATCGTGAGGTCATCGACATAAAGAACAGCTCTGATGTTACTTGGTAGATGTTCAGTCAAAAAGTTGATCGCAATGGCAAATAAGGTTACACTGAGCACTAATCCCTGCGGAACACCATTTTGTAGATGTCTGACTGATGACCTTTTATCCCGAATACGTGCCTCGAAGCTTCTGTTCTCGAGAAAGTTTTTAATTATTATGGGTCAGTTTCCGCGGAAGCCCCATTCGTGCAATTACACCGTTTGTCCATGCTTTATTGAAAAGCTTTAGTAGGAGATGTTTTGCCTCAGATGATAGATGGCGTATCATACTGTAGGAGATATCATCGGAACCTGGAGCAGTTTCATGGCAGCCATCAAGAGCATTTTCAAGTTCTGTATATAGAAAAGGGGTATTGTATAAAAGTTCTTCAGTTGTAGAAAGATTTGGTGGTTCACTTTCACAGACTTCTTTTACTCTTTGGAAGGACTCACTGTAGTTGGTAGTATTACTGGTTGTTTCAAATTGTTTGGCTAGAGTATTACATATCCCCTCAATATCTTCGATCAATGAATTACCGTCTTTCAGTGCACATGGCTCTCTGTATGATTTGTTTCCGGAAATGATGTTAATTGTCCTCCTTACTTCTTTTAAGGATGTCTCCGCGGTAATTGCTGATATATATTGTTGCCAGGATTTTTTTTGACCATTATTTATTTTTCGGCGAGCGTTGGCTCTAAGTTTTTTAAAAATAATCAGGTTTTCCATTGTAGGATTTCGTCGGAATCTATTAAGAGCTGATGTTTTATTTCTTATAGCTGCCTTAATGTCCTCATTCCACCAGGGTACTGCCTTATTCGATGCAGAACCAGAAGATATAGGAATACTTTGTTCTGCTGCAGCTTTAATGCAATTAGTAAGAATACTAACAGCAGTGTTGGTGTCATCTGGCAGCTGTGGAACTGTTATGACCTCTGAAAACTTATTCTAGTTTGCCCGATCAACTAACCATTTCTTATGGGATGAGTAAAATAGTTTTTCTACATCTGTCGAGACAATAATCGGGAAGTGATCACTAAAGTTCAGATCATCTAGTGCGTTCCAGGTCAAACTGTGGGCTAGGTTTGTAGAACAGAGGCTCAGATCAGTGGCCGACGTAGCTCCAGAACGAACGTCGAAGTGGGTAGGCTGGCCTGTGTTTAATAAGGTGAGGTCTGTAGACTCTAATAGGGATTCGATAGTTCTACCTCGCATGTCTCGGCGAGCGGAGCCCCATAGCGGCGAATGAGCATTGAAGTCTCCTAATAGAACATACGGTCTGGGTAGATTTGAGATGAGATCGTTCCGCTGATCGATATGCCAGTTTCCGTCGGGTAGGTACAGACTGCATATGGTAAGCTTAATAGGGGTTTCCATGCTTACAGCAACTGCCTGCAGTTCAGTTCTCAAACTATGAACAGTCGCTGTGATATTGTTCTTAATAAATATACCTACACCTCCTCTAGCCCTGTGAACAGGAGTGACGTCTTTTCTGAAAATTTCGTACCCCCTCAGGGAGAAATTAGATTCTGGCTTGAAATGCGTTTCTTGTAACGCAATACAAGAAGGTTCGTATTCTCTGATCATTATTCTTAGCTCGTTGATGTGAGATACGCAACCATTACAGTTCCATTGAAGGATACTTTGCATTGAGCTAAATGATTTGGTTACGACCTCTAAAGTATATTAAATCACAGAATAAACAAAACGATAAATAATAGAATAAATAGTAATAAATAATATAAACGACAATGATTTGCATAAATGCAAAAAAAAGACGAAAAACATAGACAAATAAACGAAAATGTTCACAAACGCGTAATTTAAATATGTATATAATTAAAAATATCACAGAAATAGAAAGTTATCACAGTTTATATCACAGGTGTTGTATCACTGTTCTTTGTGGGCGGTTGGTGTTTTGGTCGCCCTCTTCTTTTTTTGTTGGCGGTTAGCATTGACGACCTTTCGGATGCCTCCTCTTCTGTAGTTGAGGCATCTTGTTTTTTTCTTTTCTCGGATGTCATTGAAGGGTTATTAGAGACTGAGTCTGTCCGTTCTCTACCAGAAAAAGTGCTTTGGTTAACGCTGGTGGGGGCTTTGAAATAGTCTGTCGGAATAGGTATTAATTTGGAGAGACATGTCATAATAGAATTTTCTTTGTGAGGGATTAATGCTTTTATCACAGCTTGTGTATCGTCCTGTGCCGGCTTAGCGACTAATGCAGCGTACGATAAGTTAGGTGTTGGTGTACTGACTATAACTTTCCTTTTTGCCTCGGGATATGGGATTTTCTCCAAAACCTTTACCTTCTGTATTACCGCTTCAGTTTTGTATTGAGGACAAGCTTTATATGCCGAGGAATGACTGCCTCCACAGTTTACACATTTCTTTGGATCTTGGCATGGTGATTCATCATGTGGAGGTTGTCCACATGTGCACAGTTTTTGTTTTGTACATTTAAGAGCTGAATGTCCTAAAGATTGGCAATTAAAGCACCTAATAGGTGCTGGGATAAACGGCCTCACTTTAAGTATATAGTAGGCAGCTTTCACCTCTCTAGGGATATCAGTTTTATTAAATGTAAGAACATGATTTGGCGTATCTATCAGATTCCCGTCTTTTATCGTTTTCAATCTTCTTACCTCAAATACACGCTGATCTTTAAGACCTTCACATATTTCTTCAACAGAACAGTTCACGAAGTCTCGGCAATAAACCACTCCTGTGGAAGAGTTAAGTGTCCTATGCGCAACAACTTCTACTTCGAACTCTCCAAATTTCTTAATTGTCAGTAGACGTTTAGACTGATTGTTTGATTTAACTTCAACAACAAGACCTTCTTTACCTTTTCTCACCGATTTCACTTCTCCGATTAGACCATATAATACCTTAGAAATCACAAAAGGACTAACTTTATCAAAGTTGCCACCTCTCTTTTAACAAGCAGGAACCGAGGAAGATTTTCCACGGTCTCCATGCCTGCTGAGGGATTTATCAGTGCTCCCTCAGCACTACCCGTTTTGAGAAGGGCGGGTGCCACCTTAGTTTTATTTGCGGTACCAGTCATCTAGTTCCCACGAGTAGACTCTGAAACTAAAATTCGACCGCAGCAGAGCAGGCTTACCACGGCAGGGCTATCTTACAACCGGAGGTCGCCTGGTATCCAGAGGCAACCGTTAGCGACTCACTACGTAGAGCCATTCACCCCTCAGCACGGCAAACACCTTAGGTTACGGATTTTTCAACAGGTTTACTCCTGTGAGGGGGGTAGGAAGAAACAGGAGAAGGCAGCTCTCCCCCGTTCCTTAAAGGGGGGTAAAAAAGGAGATAAGTCCCGGATTCCTGCTCCACCCAACCCACGTCCGGACGGGCGCTGGCTGTACGGTCTACGACGATACCGTAGCACAGGGAGACCATTCAATGTAGCAGTGCTACAGACAATGTTTCCCCTAGTGGCCAGACGGCCGATGCAAATTTTTAAAAATAGCGATGTTTTCATCGATGGTTCAAGTTAACAACATCGATGGTAAAAACATCGATCATCGGACGTGAAACATCGATGTTTTCCAAACATCGATAATGATCGCCCACCCCTAGGCGTCATGCCATTTGGGGTTTTCGGGTCGACACTGCCTCTACTGCTGCTGCTGTTAACAATGGCGGAGCTTAGCATGAAGCATTGCTGTGCTTGGAACGGTGAGTAGATGGGGTGAAATATGTTTTCGCCTGATACAGGCGCGCAAAATAGGGCAAATCTCTAGACCCAGCGCTACGTTCAGAAAATATGCTTCTGTATTTCAGGCAGAGGAGTAAGGCATCCTGGACTATGCAGGGATAAACAATGAACAAGACTACAACAATAAACAGATCGTTGTGTTCTGTAGTATGTAGAGAAAAGTATATTGTTTAATTATATCCGCATAGCTGTACCACAGCATATCGCATTATGAAATTCCGGTACTATATACGGGGCGAGTCAAGCTAACGCCTCGGACTCTTGAGACTAAACGATAACCCTTTCCAGAAAAATAGCTATGCGAATCCTTTTTTATATAATTAAATCAGAAAATTTACTCCAAATATATTAAACTGCCAGAAACATTCGCTAATCGTTTCCCTTTCATTTGGTAGTTTTTATCGGTTTTTGAATATTTTATCTCTATTACAGCGCAGTAGCTAGTAGGCTGCGAAAAGTATCCATTTCTTTCGTATTCCAGCTTGTTACTGTCGTTGTTTCTTGTTAGAGTTGATTTGTTGTGAAAAATTACCAAGCTTGATACTTATAGCCTTATATCTTTACAAGGGCAAATTTTGCATTTGATATATAGTATAAAGGATTGGGCATTCCCATTTAAAGAGATCAAGTTATCTCTGACTAAAGTTTCCTTGTTAATCTACCGATTTCTCCAGGTACAATAACAATCCAAATTTAGTCGTTCAACGTAAGCTGACGCATTTCATGCTTAGTCATATAGCAAGGTCATAGCCTTCTAAGCTTTATAATAGCTCCGCATAATCAATTTTTTTCTGATATCTACTTATACCAAAAATGGTGTCTTACACGGTTCGTTATCCTTACACTAGAACTGAAATCTCGAGTCCAACACGACCTACATGCAAATGCATAGTTATTTGTATGAAAAGGCGTTCGGTCACAAGTGTCTGAGGCGTTAAACTTGATTCACCCTGAATACCATGTCAGCAGGTCAACCAGCTTCCGGTGTACGGCAGTGAATAATATTATAAATTGTAACTATTCAATATAAACTATAATGGACAAGTTCCATGTAAATAAATCAAACATGAAAATCGTAAACCTACAAAAGTCGTTCCAGATACGCTGCAGATTTATAAGAACGCAGACCAGGATGCACTAAAGAGGATAGAGATAATCAGGAATGATGTTATTAATAAGTAAACATTCAAAAGTCAAAAAAGTTTCATAAACTCATACGATTTCAGAAATCTACCAACAAGCAATGTGCATTACAATGTACCATATCAAAAGTGTTTCTTATACGCCAGAGGTTTCAAGAGCTGCTTGAAATACGCCAGATTTACAGCAATGCATATTACGAAGGCCTCAAGTACAAAAGTGCATACAAAGAAAACGCTTTAGAACCAAGAAACGTCATAGGGCTTAAATCAGTCTCTATAACACAAAATATGGAAAAATTCCATCACAAATAATATTTCTGGAAACATATCGCAATATACCATGAAATGCAACAAACGTCTCATACTATAAATTAAGCCAATGCTCACAAATGTTCAGTAAGGTGGAGTTTATATTTGCTTAAATTTGGAAATCAATGCTAAAGTATAAATGTTATTGTTATCTGCTTGCTGTCTGTTGTTTTGAGCAGTTTTCTGTTCTATTCTGCTGTATTCGGCTATGCTCAGTCGTTTTCTGTTGTTTCCCGCTGTTAGCTGCTTGCTTTCTATTGTTTAGAGCGATTTTTGATTCTATTCGGTTGTATTTGGTCGTTCTTTATCGTTTACAGTTGCCATCTGCTTGGTTTCTGTGGTTTTGGGCCGTTTTCTATTCTATTCTGTTGTATTCGGCTGCGCTTAGCCGTTTTCTGTTGTTTCCAGCTATTATCTGCTTGCTTTCTGTTGTTTTGAGCTATTTTTGATTCTATTCGGTTTCATTTGGTCGCTATCTATCGTTTACAGTTGTTCTCTGCTTGATTTAGGTGGTTTTGAGTTGTTTTCTATTGTTTTCTGTTGTATTCGGCTGTGTTTAATCGTTTTCTATTGCTTAGTGCTTTTATCTGCCTGCTTTCTGTTGTTATGAGCTGATTTCTGTTCTATTCGGTTGTATTTCGTCCTTTCCTATTGTTTAGCGCTGTTATCTCCTTGATTTCTGTGGTTTTGAGCAGTTTTCTGTTCTTTTCTGTTGTATTCAGCTGCGTTTGGTCGTTTTCTGATGTTTCCCGCTGTTACCTGAGTGCTTCCTATTATTTTGAGCTAGATTTGATTCTATTCGTTTGTATTTGGTCGTTTTCTACCATTTACAGTTATTATCTGCTTGATTGCTGTGGTTTTGAGCTATTTTCTGTTCTTTTCTGTTGTATACGGCAGTGTTTGGTCGGTTTCTGTTGTTTCCCGCGGTTATCTACTTTGTTTCTGTTGTTCTGAGCTAGATTTGATTCCATTCGGTTGTATTTGGTCGTTTTCTAGCGTTTACAGTTGTTGTCTGCTTGGTCTCTATGGTTTTGAGCTGTTTTCTGTTCTCTTCTGTTGTATTCGGCTGTGCTTAGTCGTTATTTGTTGCTTCCCGCTGTTATCTGCATGCTTTCTGTTGTTTTGAGCTAGTTATGAATCTATTTGGTTGTATTTGGTCCTTTTCTATCGTTTACAGTTGTTATCTGCTTGCTTTCGGTCGTATTTGGTTGTTTTTTACCATTGACAGTTGTTGTCTGCTGGATTTCTGTGGTTTTGAGCTGTTTTCTATTCTATTCTGTTGTATTTGGCTGCACTTAGTCGTTTTCTGTTGTTCCCGCTGTTATCTGCCTGCTTTCTGCTGTTATGAGCTGTTTTCTGTTGAATTCAGCTGTGTTTAGCCGCTTTCTGCTGTTTTCCGCTGTTATCTGCTTGCTTTCTGTTGTTTTGAGCTAGTTGTGAATCTATTCGGTTGTATTTGGTCGTTTTCTATCGCCTACAGTTGTTATCTGCTTGCTTTCTGTTGTTTTGAGCTGTTTTCTGTTCTATTCTGTTGTATTCGGCTGTGCTTGGTCGTTTTCTGTCGTTTCCCGCTGTTATGTTCTTGCTTTCTGTTGCTTTGAGCTAGTTGTGAATATATTCGGTTGTAGTTGGTCGTTTTCTACCATTTGTAGTTGTTATCTACTTGCTTTGTGTTGTGTTGAGCTGTATTCTGTCCTTTTTTTTTGTATTCGGCTGTGTTTAGTCGTTTTCTGTTGTTTCCCGCGGTTATCTGCTTGCTTTCTGTTGTATTTGAAGATTTCTATCGTTTACACGTTTAGTCGTTATTTGTTGCTTCCCGCTGTTATGTGCATGCTTTCTGTTGTTTTGAGCTAGTTATGAATCTATTTGGTTGTATCTGGTCCTTTTCTATCGTTTGCAGTTGTTCTCTGCTTGATTTCTGTGGTTTTGAGTTGATTTCTATTGTTTTCTGTTGTATTCGGCTGTGTTTAATCGTTTTCTATTGCTTAGTGCTGTTATCTGCCTGCTTTCTGTTATTATGAGCTGATTTCTGTTCTATTCGTTTACAAATAAAATAAAACAGGGCGTAAAAGAAGGAAATAGGATTAACTAGTAGTACAGTTGAGTATATCATTGGACCATTTTAATTCGAGACAGCATATAATTTTGTATTTTTGATATCTAAAATAAATTGAGAGTTATGGCAACGTCCTTACTACTTTCATCGAAATCGTTTGGCTGGTCACTGATAGCTACACATTAAATGAGACATGAACGCCTTACCTTTGGCGTAGGCAAGTATTCAACCCTGAGTTTAAGTCTCGACAGGGTCGGTTCGTCCATGAGAGCACTTGAAAAATTTAAAAATAAAAAAATCAACATTTTCTTTTTATCCTGTCCGAACCTTCCTAATATTTTATTATACGCTGATGGCAATTAGGGTTCTCGACAGCGTGACCCGACTACAGCCGTCTATCTATACTCTATAGCCTAGTTTCCTTGTCAAGATATATTGGAATAATATTTCGAAAACTTCCTTGGTCTGTACACTGTTTGTTTTCGATTTTTATTCCAATATATAGCAAATGCACCATCTTTATTATCTAGTTTTAACAATAAAAGGTATTAAACATCGCCAATTGTTTGATTTCCCACTGTTAAACATTTTCAGCTCGATAGTCACGTTTATTGTACAGTTGAAATTGGTTCTCCCAATCGTAAAGACAATTTGGATTTTTGCTATTGGGAGAAACATTTCGACTACAATAAACTTGATCCTATTTCAAATTTCAAATCGTTATTTATTATAACCAAACAAGTGTCAAAACATCAGCTGATTCCTGGCACGCAGACAGTATTTTGACGCTTGACAGAAAGAATAAGAAATAACATTCGCATTCTGACAAGGTATGTCTTTGATCATCGCCTATTGTTTGAGATAAAATCTGAAATAGCTACGAAGTACGTTTCAACAAAATAAAATGGCCGCTTACATCTGACACTGTCATTCGTGTTGGTGTTGCTCTCGTAATTGCAAGGAATTTGCCTTCTTTCTGCGTATATGTGTTGTGCTATTACGGCATTCCTGGTTTGTCAATTTTATTTATATTTAATATTTTAAGTCACAGAGCACCCCCCCCCTTTAGAACGAAACGTTAGCGTTAAAAAATTGACTTATATTACATGTCGCCATCTATTGAGAGGTGTATTTAACTATATATCAAATCGTTGTTTACAGATTATTTTCCAAATTTTAATATTTCGTGTTCTGTGACTTCTTGTCATTGATTTGATAGAGAACAGCTGATTAGCCAGTTGTCTTGTCATTGATTTACCCATGGCCGACTCTGCACTAGGCCGGAGCCTTAGATGTGGCAACGTGGCTTAGCTGTCAAATAGTTGGCCTATAGTTTCAGAACAATTATTACATTTTATATGTCTTAGAGTTCATCTGGGTTAATAAATTAAGAAAAATACTTTTTAGAACTACTACTACTAATACCACTTACATCTGATGTCTGGTTCATCACAGTCAGACACTACAAAATAAAAATAAACGCAACCTGTTTCCTGCTGCCACTTCCACTTCCACTTAAATGAACACTCAATTTACTTTGTAAATTGTCACTTGAGCTAGAAAAATTCACTATTAGGTCACTGTGAAGCCATTCTTGCTGGTCTTGATTCCCTTTCACTTTCAAATCTTTTCGTAGGTATGCCCAGATGCATGCTCTCGTTGGCATGCCCAGATGAGTTCTATTAACTATCTTTTTCTGTGATATTTGTGAGGTCCAGAAAACATTGTAGGTACCACATTGTGGTTTAAAGTAGGTCTTATCCTTTGAAATGTTTGTAAATTATTGCCTTTATTCTTATAAATATAAACAGCCCTTATGAGGAATACCTTTCACCCACTTCTGTTTATGTCCTTCATTGGAAGCACTAATTGCTAGTGCAACCTGGTACTACACACTTTGCAGGCATCTTTTTATCTTTATAGTTTCGTTTGTGCAGGTAAATAATTAGAAACACATTAAAAATCACCTTCCAATCCTATTTTTCACTCTGGAAGATTACACTAATGACTTCAAAACAAACAAAAGCTCGGCCCGTGTCAACTGTTGCCATGTTTCAATGCTCCGGCCTAGTGAGTAAAGTCGGCCAAGATTTACCCTATTAAATCCATGTCAAAAGGTCATGCTCATTAACTCATTCGATCCTGGAAAATAGTTTGGTAAGACTTCGTTTTGGCGAAATTCGAAATGGGAGTCGAGAGTGGTGTCAATCGACGCGCGGATTCAAATAACATCAATCCCAGACTGAGGAAACTCTCCGTTGAAAAACTACGGCACTTTAAAGTTTCAGATTCTAACCTGTAACCTAACTTATTCAAACTGGTTGAGTTGTTGTGGTCAAAATTGGTGTTAATCGACTCGGCTTGACGTCCTGAGTCGTACTCAACTACCTCCAGACTGAAGGAACATTCCAGCGAAAATCTACGCCACTTTGAAGTTTGCAAATTTCAATACAACCAAATCAGTTGAGGAAAAATCGTACTCTGCTTGATGTCCTGACTCAAATTGTATCAATCAAAGTCTAAAGAAACGTTTATTTTGATTCCTAATAGGAAACTAAGCAAAAAAAGGGCTTCTGGTACCTATCTGGACATGCTATGGAAAAACCGAACAGGAGATAACCCTATCTGGGGAGGGTCTGTAGCTTAGAGTGTTACGGATATTCAGTCAGCGACATCTGGGGGTCATAGACCCCCTAGACCCCCATATATGCGTCTGTGCAAACTTAATTCAACCGACACTAACTGATTTTTAATTATCAACAGT